>CADDXX010000802.1:16443-149202 GCA_902810485.1 Alauda arvensis
CCCCGGGCCCGGCGCTCGGAGCGCTCGCAGCGGCCATGGGCGGGCGGACCGGGCTGCCCCGCGGCGCCGCCGAAAATCCGGACGTGGATCGGCGGCGGCGGCCGGAGCGGGGCAGCGCCCGCCGGCACCGAGCGCGGCACCCGCGGGGTTSGCCGGCCCGGATCAGGGATGGGGAGCCCGCTGTGACGCGAGGCTCCGGCAATCCGGAGGAGCCGTGGGTGCCCCCATCCCTGGAAGTGTCAAAAGCAAAGGTTGGACGGGGCTTGGAGCGACCTGCCGTGTGTCCCTGCCCATGGGATGGGGATTTAAGGTTGTTTCAACCCAAATTGCTGTGGGATTCCACATGGTGTACACCAGAGCCCAACTCCAGCCGCGGAGCACTGAGCTGCCTGCGAGCCTCAGCGCCCAGCTGGACACATAGATCCGGAATTAATCTCCTCATCATTTATTAAAACGCGTGCATAACAAAACCGGGATACGAATAAACGCATCTGTGTGACACCCCATCGTTGCTCSTTGAACCGCTTGCTGGCACATAATGATGCAAAACAAGGCACCCAGGTGTCCTCGGGCTCCGAGCTGAGCTCCCTGCTTGTGTTCCTCCTTCAGGTAGTAGTAGCTCCACTGCAGCCGAGCAGATATGCAGATTTCAAGTGCTTTCTTTTCTGAATTTCGTCAAATATGTCATAAATAATTGGCTCAATGAAAGGCTAAGTCAATGACAAGTCTGAAGTTTGAAACTCAGCGTGTTTTGAGCTCTTTTCAAGTGCCGCCACTCCTCCTGCCTACATCTTTATGAAAGTTAATGATCTGATTAAAGCGAGGTAGAGTATACAGCTGGGAGGTTTTCACCGTGTGCCTCATTATGAACCGTCTGAGAACCTGCTTTTTGTTGAAAATGTTAATTTAAACCAACACTTTCCACAGGAACAGATCCACTGGGTGAGGTTCCTCCTCCACCGGTGGCCCCAGAGCAAAGCTGAGGCTCAGGGTGTCCAAGCAAGTGTGGAAGGGAGAGGAGGAAGACATGGGGCACATCCCTCCTGGAGGTTCAGGATAAAGTCTCCAACCAGTTCTGTTTAAAGGTGTCACTGATCCAAGCTACAACATGGAAAGGGGTATTTTTATCTCCTGAAATCCTCGGGGCTGGTTGTGGCTCCCAAGGAGCTTCTTCCAGAGATTCCATGTGGTCTCTCCTTTTTTCAGGGATATGATGGGAGAGAAATTCCTCTCTCCATCCTCAGCCTGCTGATGTGACTGCACACATGCTGGCTCTTCGCAGGGGACTCCCCAGTTTTGGCTCCTGCACCCCTCTGCCCAGCTCTCACCGATGTTTCCACGGGCAGAGCTGCGTTTCGTTTCCTGAAGCTGCAGCACACGGGGAGGATCTCAGCACTGACCCCAGGGTGTTGCTAAACACCCCGAGCAAACACAAACCATCGCCCGGGTGAGGAGGGCCCTGTGTTTGCTCAGATATTTGGATGGCTTCGCRGCGGTGGTGACAGCAAGAGCGGCCACCAAGATGCCCCTTAGGATTCCTAATGCTCTCCTGTTTATTCCCGTGCCACGTTTTCACCGCTATTAGCTGGATGTTATTGTTGTGTAGACGTCAGAGACATTCCTGGTGACAGTTTCTAGGAAGTGAGGTCTGCTGAGGGCCAAGTTAAGGAACTTTGTTCGCTTCTTTCTGCGTTTGGTGCTGGTTTGGCAACTGCAGGAGCCGCCAGGGTGGTGGTGGGTGATAAACAAAGGTGTTTTCTGCRCTGCTGATCTCCCCAGTGGGTCTGCAGTGCMGTCAGAGGTGGTGGCACGTCCCCACAGCCACCCCAGGCCCTGGCTGGGGGTGGCACATCCCCACAGCCCACATTCATGCTCACCTCTAGCAGCGTGTAAAACACCTGCATTCTTCAGTGTTACATTCAGACACTTTACARGTCACTGGGATGGGTATTTTTTAATAACAGGGTGGAATCAAACCTGATTTTTTGCCAAAGTGAGCAGAGCAGGCAGCGGAGCCTCCTCCTTTTCAGGGAAGTTCAATTCCCCRAGTGCAAGCCTGCAGCTTTCCTTAGCCTGGGTTGTATCCCGGGCTGAGTGTTTGCATTGTTCTTATGTCGTTTTATGCCTCCTCGTGTTGGGCTTGGTGTTGGTGAATGTTTATAAACAGTGCTCTGGGGATTCCCCCAGGTAAAGGAAACCCGGAGTTAATCGATGCCAGGGTGAGCAGAGGTCAGAACACGATACACTCTGAATGCATTTAAGTATCTCCTGACATTTCTGCGGATGGTGATGGATGCTGCTCAATCAATTTAAGTGTGTCTCGAGGCCTGGCTGGGCTGCAGGCTCTGCATCCACTGCAGAGCCAGGAAACCAAGCTCCCCTCTGCTGCTCCTTCCTTCCGAGGAGCGAGTTCCTCCTACCATCTGTGTGAGATTGAAACGTTTCATTTTGCCCTGCTCTGCTTCACAGCGTGACAGATGATATTACAGAGAGCTATGAGGCTGTTGKAGATTTATTAGTGCATCCCACACTGACACCATCCCATCAAGATAATGCTGCAACGCATTACCCAGGACGGAACCACTTCCGTCCTGTTGCCCTCCAAGCTGTGCCAAATCCCATATCAAATAAGATCTCTGCTCTGTGCTGATGCCAACAACATCTCTCGAGGGGAATGTTCACATCAAAGATCATTAAATATTATTTTTTAATACTATTTTTACTAATTTTTTTTTCTGGTACGCTGCCAGAAATGCACACAGGTGGAGATTAGGAGCATTAAGGAGTGTTTAGCTCAGTTCCCTCCATGGGCTGCTGCTCTCTAGAGAGAGGGCAAATTATTTGCTCTTCCTTAGCAGCACTGGTGGAGAATAATTTATTGATTGATGGATCCCCGTGGGAATCTGACTCTCTGTGGCTTGTTTATAGCAAGGTTATGTTTTGCTGGCTGTGTTTTTGGGGTGCCTGACTGAAGGGGATAGGGCAGAACCCCTTTCCCTACACTCACCCTAATGTTCCCCAGGAGCTCCCAAGCACAGAGTTACCTGGAGGGGAAGCAGCTCCTGCTTAATGAGATGTGAGGATTCATCAGGCAGCAATGCTGCAGTGCCTGGGGGCCAGCAGGRCAGGAAGAAATACAAACCATTCCTGGGAAAAGCAGGACAATGCCAGCACTCCCCATTCCGCAGCCTCACCGCTCCCATGGCTTTAGCCCAGCATCCATCCCAAAGAAACAGCCTCCCTCCATCCCCTCTGCCGGTCAGATTCTGCACTCTGCCAGGCCCTCGGGGGGCTCTGGCCCCTCTCCCCTCCAGCAGCACATCCATGCCAATGCCACAGGCATTCATTCCTCCGCAGCACCCACACCCAGGCTGGGGTTGCATCCCATCTCCTTAGCGCTGCGCTAATAAGTGGTGAGAGGCAATGTGGAAAACAAATAGAGTAATTAATGGCCACGGCTGCTGCTGCTGCTTTKATTCACTGTCTGTTCCAGAAGGAGCAGTTTTACAGAAGGCAGCCTCTGCCCTCGCAGTGCCCTCGCATTTGGCACCCCAAGTCCCAGGGTGGGGGRAGCTCTGGTCTCCTGGAGAAGCAGGGTGGCTCCCCTGCATCTCTGTGGATTCCTCCAGCTTGCTCCTGAATGCTCTTAACAAAGGCACTTCAGCCACCTCAGCCAGGTAAAGCCTCRATGCAGCTTATCACCATCATGTTCCCTTTTGCAAATAGCTGACATGATGAGGAGGTTGGGTTTTAATTAGGAAACAAGTGGCAAGTCAATTCTCAAAAAATATTATTCACCATCAAACATTTGTACTGGCATAGTCAGACTAGCAATAATTATGTCCTCTGGGGGCAGAGATAAGAGCAGAGTTGAAAGTCATGCAACATCTATAAAGCCTTGCATGAGAAAACACAGGCACGAGAAGACCGGGGCCTCCCGTTCGCAATTGCATCACACCATCCCTCTCACCGTGTAATAAAAATACCTCGCTGACATTTTCCCCTGCACATTTTCTTCYCCTGACATGGCACACAGCGACGTCCTGGTGCTGCCTCCCACCCCAGGCTGTGCCTTGCCAGCTGCAGCCCGGAGCCCTGGCTGTGACCCCTTGGCAGCACACACGGGGACAGCAGCGCTGATGGCACAGCTTCCCCTCCTCCCTCCCTCCCTCCCTCCCTCCGTGCACACGGATAAATAAAGAAGCATCATCCCCTCACCTGGCCAGGGCAAGCTTTAAAAGCACAGGAGCAGCATCGGGACAAAGCTGGGTCACAGAGCCAGCGTTGCCACACCAAAACCATCCCAGGTGACTCGTGGAGGCACGGGGGTGACACTGGAGAGATGAAGCACCCACTGCAGGAGGAYCTGCATTAACACCCAGCCCTGGTTCTGCTCCTTAAGCAGCATCACCTGGTGCATCCCCACTGCTCCTCTGCAGGAACTCTCACGGGGCAGGAGGGGCAGGGAAGTTTGAGCCATTTTCACACGTAATTCTCCACCTGTGGTTGTTCTTACAGCTCAGTCACGACATGGACGTGGCATCTCACTCAGTCCTTGCTGGAGGGGCTCATTCCAGCCCTGCCCATGGGGGTTGGAGAGGTCTGAGAAGCAGGGGCAGTGGGGCACTGACCCTCACAGACCCTCCCTCCCCTTGTCACAGGGCACTTTCCCCATGTCTCCCAGCCTGTGACATCCCATGCCCAGCTCAGAACTGACCCATCTCTGAGAACTCCCTGATTGAAGAACAGTAGAGTGTGTTGTTGCAAGCTAAAGCAAATAAACGCGATGAGAACTGGAACAGTAAATGTCTCAAAGCCCCACTAAGAGTCAGAGTGTCCCTGTTCAGCACTGTGGTGGGATCAGACGCTGCAGGAGCATTTTCCCTGCACAGATTGATCAGACAAACAGATGTCAAGAGGGACCCACTGAGCAGTCACTGTTCCACAGGCTGGCTTGAATGTAACTTGATAAAAGCAAAAAAAAAATCAATAATTGCCTAATTTAGCTATAAATTCTGAGGGACAGAAGGAGAAAAACCAACAACTGTGCAGATATTGAAATGGCAGAAGGTAATTCAGATTCTGCCACGGCATCTATGAAAGGTAAATTGTGCAGTGGCTGGAAACGAGAGCCTTCCTCTCCTGGGAGGTTCTGCTGCCCATCACAGGAGTGGATCAGGACAGGGTCAGTGCTGGAGCTGCTGAGAGGCCTCAGAGCTCTCTCCAGCCTCATGGATGCTGGGCCAGGCACCGTGGGAGGGGGCTGAAAGCCAGAGGGTGAAGGGCTGAAGTCCCCCTGGAGCGCTGGAGAGGCTGTCTCTGCTCCTTGGAAACAAGTCTGGCTGTGTGGGAAATGCTTTCTAGTTATTTCTCTTCCCTGGCTCTTTGTGCTCCGAGTCTGTTTACACACAAACTGGCATTTGCTGCCCTGGCTGATCATTCACCCGCATCCGATCTCACCCGTCTGCTCTCAGAGCTGGCCCTGGGCGCCTGATGTCACCACAGACAGGGGCAGTGACAGCTGAAAGGGGCACCACAGGCTGCTCCTCCACCTTGGCTGCCTGGCCCCCGGAGCAGCCAGGAGCTGCTGGTCCAGCCCTCACACAGGCAAAGCCGGCAGAAACATGGGAATCCACTGCCTGCTTGGGAGCGAAATGGCACGGGGTTTATTTGTACTTCTGTCACATCAAAGGGGCCCTTGTTTGAATTCTTCTGCCTTTAGCCTGGAGAAGGAGAAGGGGAAAGATTGGGTCCTATTAATAGCCCTGCATCCCACAAGATCTGAGCCACGCAAGAAGCCATGAAAGACTGCGGCATCTGATTCCCTGAATAAATGAGGTAATTTAGGAAGAAGTGCGTGCTCAGCAGCCTTCATTACTGCCTTCTGCAGCTCGGTGGGAGATGACAGTGACAACTCACTTCGGTATCAGTAGCACCCAGGTCCCAGAGGAGCTGTGCTGTGCCCAAAAGCATGGGCAAGGGTGCTGGGTGCTGCCTCTCCCACAGAATTCCTCATGCTCCAGCAAAAATCTCAGGGACTGGCACAGAACGAGTGGAAGGGGCACGCCAGCAAGCTGAAGGGCCAGCAAAGGGGGAGCAGAGATTCCTGCATGGATGCCAAGAGATGGTGCTGATGACAGGGCAGAGGGATGTTTGGGAAATCATCTGCACTGGGAAAGAGCCGGCAGGGCTGTGGGATGGGGCTGTGGGATGGGGCTGTGGGATGGGGCTGTGGGATGGGGCTGTGGTGCTGCATCCCCAGGGAGTGAGGAGGCTAAGCCACTGGGGACACCCCTGCTGTGGGGAAGGGGAGCTGTAGATGGGCTGGCACCGCAGGGACATCTGCTGCAGGTCCCTGACATCATCCCACACCAGGATTTTCCACTCGTGGGCTGTGGGATGTGTGGGTAACRCCCGCTGGGGCAGCGGCCTCGGATCAGCCGGAGTGCGGGGAGGGTCCTGACCCTGCTCCACAGCGCACGTCCTGGCAGCGCTGGGGTTTGTGTCAGCTTTCCCTTAAGCAGCTTTTCGGGCTCTAAGTGTCAAGTTTAATCCCGGCACCGAAGGTCSGTGTCGCAGCCGGTGCCTCCAGCTGCGTCATCGCCCCGCATGGGGACTGAGCTGCCCTTTGCTTGTCGGGCCTGAGGTCACCAGAGCCACCAGCTGTGCTGTCCCCAAGCTGCTGGATCTGCACACGAATCCGTGGCCACCTGGTCTGGAGCGAGGCTGGGGGAAAGGAGCCCACGATGCCAGCGGCGCCTCGCAAACAGCCCGACAGAAGGATCGGCAGGATCATAACCCATCCTATCTGCTGCCCCATATGCCSAGCAATYCATCTTCCCTCTCGGTGCCCTTGTAAAGCAGGCCAGTGAATTGCCTTCATTTCACAGCTGAGGGAGCGTGGCTCCTGCCCAGGGGAGTGGCCCCAGGGGCTCTCCGGAGTGGGTCAGTGGGCACATCCACACGGGTGGCTGCAGCCCCCCACCCCAGGACAGCCTTGCCCGGGGGAACAGGGACTGTTCTCAGAGAGATTTACACGTCAGAGAGCACRGTGAATAAACCCTCGGTGACCTCAAAAGCATCTTTCTGCTAAAACGCATCCCCACGGCCTCAGCATCCGCAGCTCAGCTCGGCTCTGTGGCAGAGGCACCTCCAACGGGAGGGTGTAGCGGGTCTCCTGCAGGCAACAGCCACTGCCACGCATTCCATAAGGGAATTAGAGCAGATTCGGGCACCAAAATCCCATTACTGTGGGAAGGGACCTGCTTTCCTGATGCCGCCATCCCTGCAGCGGCCGCTGTCCCCGCGGGAGCAGAGGCGCTGTCCTTCAGAGAGCCGGCAGTGCCCAGAGGGATGGGGGTTAACGCGCCCCACTTCCCGTTCCGCGAGGCCTCTGCCTCGGGAGCTCATCTGGGCAGATAATGGACTTTGCCTTCTGACTTAATCTGCTGCAAATCTCTCCCTTAATTGCTCATCATCCGGAAACCTGGAGGAGAAGCCGGGCAAGACATTCCCGCSGTGTGAGGCGGCCATCCATCCTCTCCCCCTCCCTGCCCTCGTTCTGCCGCCCAGAACCCCCAGCAAACCCAAAGCCCCCGGTACATCCAGCACACCCAGAGCACCCAGTATGCCCAGTACATCCAGCATACCAGAGCACCCAGTATGCCCAGTACATCCAGCATACCGAGAGCACCCAGTATGCCCAGTACATCCAGCATACCACAGCACCCAGTATGCCCAGTATAACGAGCATACCAAGAGCACCCAGTGCACATCCAACCAGGGGGAAGCTCCCGGTGGGAAATGAGACTGCAGCTCTCCCTTTCAGCCCCCACGACTTAAGGGCTCTGTCCCCCCATCCTGCCTCAGCTTCTCCCACCCCTGTGAGAGCCGAGGGCTCCGCGGGCGAGGGGCGGTTCGGGGGCTCGCAGCACCCAAAGGGGCACAAGCCCACCCCGGGAACTGGGTGTCGGTGGGGGCTGCTCGCCTCTGCCGGCAGCTGCGAGCAGCGTTTGGTTCTGCGGCTGCCGAAGGAGCAATCCCGTCCTGAGCTGCTGAGGAGCACCAGACGTCACTCGCGGGARGGTTGCTAAGTGAGCCGGTCCCTCCTCATGATGCACGACTTCATTACGCGGCTCCCTAAATGGATGTTACACACAAAATGACATTTGCCTGGGAGCATATGAGCTCCCAAAATAGCGGGCGGCTCTCGGCGTTGTTGCTTTGGTTTAGGCGAACAATGTCCCCATTGTCTGCGGGGCTGCTGCGCCCGGGCYTGGCGCGGCCCCTCCGGGGTTGTGGCGTTGGGTACGAGGGGATGGGGACCCCCCAAAGCAGCCCGGCTGTGCCCCTTGGCCAGGATGGGGTGAATGGGCTGTGCCTTTCTAACGGGAGCCACGGGGAGCGAACGAATGCAGGCCCCTCTCTTGCTCCCATCGTCTTCCTCTCCCTGCCTCAGATTCATTTCCTGATGCTTCGCTCAGGGTTTGTTCTGCAGGCTGGGTGTTTCCCCTGAGGGGAAGAGCTCCAGGGATGCTCCGGACACAGCTCCAGCTCCTGCATGAGCCTCCCACCAGCCAGTGTTCTGCTGAAGGGACCAAATCGGGCTCATGACACACCTCCCGACACCTGCAGAGGTGACAGAGGGGACAGGGCACCGTGTCATACCACAGGCACCCCTCTAAGGCCACTTCTCCCGGGCTCCCATGGCTGTGGCAGGGACTGGCCGCTCATGTGGCCATTTCATCTAAAATTGCTCGAACTCAGCCCCGGTTTCCTTTGAAATGAACTGAACCGTGCAGAGAGAGAGCTCCAGCTCTGCACCGTGCATAAGGTACAAATTAAAAAAAAAAAAAGAAACATAAAGGTTACGTCCATGCTGAAGAGAGAAATTTGCTTTTCCCTTTTTTTTTTGTTTTCCCGATTTCCTAAGAACATCCACGGCAGCTGATGTGTGCAGCACTGCCCTAATCCGGTGATATATTTTAATCCCATTACGTTGCCATGCGCTCGCTCGCAAGCCCGCCCGGGGCCGGGAGGAACAGATGTTTCCTAATTGGCACTTGTGCTGCCCAGGGGTTCCCAGCTCGGACGGCGTTCCTCTGCCTCCGCTGGCACCGACACGAGTCCCTGCCGCTGGGTTTGCAGCCTCAAAAGGATGGAACAGCTCTGCCAATGCCCCACCTGCAGCTGCTCTTCTCCAGCCCGCGGTGTCCCCGTGGAAGGGTCACAGTGCCACTACTGGCCCCCGTGGAAGGGTCACAGTGCCACTGCTGTCCCCCGTGGAGGGGTTCCTGTGCCACTGCTGGCCCCGTGGAGGGGTCACAGTGCCACTGCTGGCCCCTGGAAGGGTCACAGTGCCACTGCCGGCCGTCCCCGCGGGTGAACCAGGGACAATCGGGGCTGCCCCGGCCTCTCGCCCCGAGGGAAATGCAACATTTGCATTTTTCCATTTGTTTGAGGAAAGGCGTCGGATGAGGAGGGAGCCCCGTCCCAGCACAGCTCCTCACCCCCACCACGGCGGAGTCGCTGCTTCCCAGCTCATCCCCTTGGTTCCCCACGTTAGTGAGCTTTGGGTTGGCCCTGGGTGTTTCATCACGGTGGGGCCGCAGCGCCGCTGTCCTGGCCGGCTGCAATCCCCTGATACCCGGTAATCCCATTATGTCTCCACGAGGCTGCTTCCAATTCTGGCCGCTGTGATGTTTCTTAATTAGCTTTTCAACCGGACAGGGGTTTTACTGGCTGGAAGGAGCTGTGGAGGTTTCATTGCTTCCTTTCTCTGCCTCATCGCACTGATGTCAGGAGCAGAATCAAGGAGCAGAAAGGAAATGGGAGCCTGGCACTGAGGACAGGAATGTCCAATCYCGGGGACAGCCAGAGCCAAAGCTCCTCTCTCTCTCTCCGGGATATTTCACTCCTGCCTCAGCCCTCGCATTCATCAGARCAGAGATTATTTTTCCACATGCCAAAGCTGAACATTGATAAATCGCAAATCTGCCCTGRAAACCGCAAGGCTTTAATAATACATGCCGGGTTCCTGCTTGGTTTTCCTTCCTTCCTTAAACCTYCAGTGTTCGTGGCTGGGTCTGGAGGCACAAACATGAGGCTGGAGGCTCAATTTAATGCAAAGAAGAAGTAAAAAATTGAAGCTAGGACTCTCATGTAATCACGTGGCTCCCGAAGCTGGAGAATTAAACATAACAATAATTTTCAGAGGATAAAAATCCGTGAAACCCACAGGAAAGCCCTCACAGCTGGCGAGGCACATTAGGTACCCAAAGCACCCAGGCTGCAGGTGCGATTGAGCTCAGCCCACTGTACTTACGAATAAACAACTCCTATTTTTCAAGACTGTTGTTTTTTAGCCCGTGATTCTCCAGCCTGGGGTGTCCCGAGGGGGGATTCACCCGCCTGGCAAAGGCAAAGCAAAGCCAGTGGGAGCCGACGGACACATCTTTATCTTTTCCCCGCTTTTGCCTCCTCCTCCTCCTCCTCACCAGCCCATCCCGCATCACCCACGGAGGCACCTCCCCAGAACAGACAGCGGCTGCTGCTCCAGCTGGGAAAGAAAACAGGAAGGAAAAGACACCTCAGTGTCGGATGTGATTTAGCCAGGGCTTGCATTAGTCTTACTATATCATTAATTACTCCCTGGCAAATCGCTGCTGTTCCCCTCTCCTGTGGGGTTCACCTGCCGGGGGTCGCGGGCATCCCCACGCGTGGAACCGGGGGGGCTGGAACCAGCACGGCCGGAGGCGGAGGGGTCCGATCCCCCCTCGTCCTTTTTGCTGTGTGAAAATAAAAATTAATAATAAAAAAAAATCCCTTCCCCAGCCTGGAGAACAGCTTTAGCTCTGCCGGCTGTTGGCACGACGGCAAAACCACCCACCCACCCCGCGCAGCGCCGTGGCACCGCTGACATCCCGSCAGCACCGGCGGGGGCCGATGGCCAGCGGGAGGGAGGGGACAGGGACACGGCTGGGGTGGCCCGGGGGGCTCCGGGCTGCTGAGGCGACGAGCGCGGTAAGCAGCGAGCCAGATGGCAGCTCCGCGGCGGGCGTGGGACGGAGGCGATCTCCTGCTTCGGAATAAAATGTTTTAAAAAACAAATTATTCTCTCAGTGCGTTTCCCCCCAGAGCCAGCGAGGGGAAAACCCTCCTSGGCAGAGCTGAAGCTGCTTCCAGGTGAGCCGAGGGCGCCCACCTGSGTGCACCCAGCCGCCAGATGAGGAATTTCCCCCCACGGGTCCCACGGGAGCTGCTCTGGGCTCGTTCACATTTTCCACTTCTGCTTTCGGTGCTTTTTCCCCCAGAACCCTCCCAGCCCACCCAGAGCCGGGGTGTCCCCTGGCCCCCGACTGTCTTGGACAGGGATTGGGACAACCTGGGCTGGTGGGAGGTGCCCATGGCAGGGCGGTCGAAGGAGATGAGCTTTAAAGCCCCTTCCAACCCAAACCATTCCAGGGTTCCATGGCTGGGAATCTCTGATTCCGTGATCTGGGGTCTCTGCTCCCCACCCCGCTGCTGTTTTTAGCCGCCGTTTCCCACCGCCTCTCCCGGCACGCACAGAGCCCCGCGGGCACTGCCGCTGCTACCGCCAAAACCCCGATTTTCACCGAAGCATTCAGGTCTGGGATGATGCTGAACGCTCCCTGGGGAAGGGRAGGCGCAGCTTCCCTCAGGCTGCCAGAGCACGCCTCGCCGAGGAGCTGGCGTTTCGCAGCGGCGTGTGGCGAGTGATGAATCGGGCTGGTCGCCCACGGGCTGGGCTCCTCGGGAGCACAGGGAAAAGCCTCTGGCTCATGGAGGATTCGGGGGCAAACCCCACTCCGCCACGGGAGCTGAAGAGGGGGATCTTGCGCATCCCTGACTCCCTGAGATTCCCAGGTTTGCCGGGATTCACAGCAAAACTCCGCAGGCAGACAGGTCCCTGCGTGGGAGAGGAGAGCGGCAGGAGCCACGGGATGCCGGGAGTGCCCCTCAGATGCCCCTCACCTGTGCCCCTCACCTGTGCCCCTCACCTGTGCCCATCACCTGTGCCCATCACCGGCTCCCCGTGCCCTCACAGCCGCAGTGACACAGAGGGGCTGTCACAGCCGCCTCCTGCTGCCGGAGGGGACCGAGCCCCGCCGGCCCCGCCACCACCTCCGCCACCGCCACCCCTCCGCCACCGCCACCCCTCTGCCACCACCCGGAGCCCCCCGGCCAAGCAGGTGCGGCTGCGTTCCTCCGCTTCCTCTGCCCGATTTATGACACGATCCTCAAAGCACCCTCTAGCACCGTGACTGCTAAAATTAACGCGTTATTACTAATTAAAGCTTTCAGAGCCTAGTGACTAATGCCATTATTCGGCTTGGAGGTGCCCCGACTCAGAGGGCAATCCCCTCTTCCCTCGCCCCCTCAGCACCTGTGGCACCTTTGTCTCCGCGGCAGGGTGTGACCCACGGCTTTGTGCACCCCGGGACAGGGCTGAGCCCCAGATCGGCACAAGGAGAGCACCCCCCGAGCCTCCCGCTGAGCCCCAGGTCACCTCCCTCACCCCGGACACTTCGGCGGCCTTGGCAGCGCCGATGCCACCGGCGATGGGTGGCACCGAGAGCACCGGGGCCGCGGCGATGAACCCCCCTCCTCACGCAGAAACACGGAAGGCACCCCGACAGCGGGGTCCCTCTGCAACGCCGGCAATGAAAAGGCGAGAGCTGGGRCTTTTGAAACTCCAAGCTTTATTAAGTTGCTTCGGCAGGGCGCGTATCACACGGGGGGAGGCGGGAGGCGAGGCCGCGGGGGCTCAGCGGCGGCCGGGGGAACGCTTGCTCCGCTCCCCGCGCCCCGGCACGGGCCGGGGGCTTTAGTTGGTGGGGTGGTAGGCACCGCGCTGGTGCCACTGCATGTCCCGGATGCGCCTGACCGACTGGATCTGGGGGTGCTGAGCGCCGAAGTCTGAGCTGTCCTTGTAGTCCCCCTTTTCAAACAGGTACTGGTAGCCCCGGTAGCCGGGGTACTGGTATCCCACCCACCTGCAGAGACAAACGGGGGTGAGGGGGGTCACAAAACAGGCATCTCCCGGCAGAGCCCGGCCCCGCGGGGATGCTCGCAGCCCCGCCGCCCTCCCCGGTACTCACGTGCCGCTCTGCACCCGCACGGAGGAGACCTTCTCCTGGTAGCCGTGTGCGTGGAAGCTGGGCACATCGTCGTCTATGATCTCGATCTTCTTGCCGGTGAAGCTGGGGTTCTCGTACAGCACGATCTTGTGCTCCTGGCTGTCCTGCAGCCGGCAGAGCAGAGACGGGGGGTCAGCGGCTGCCGGCCCCGCGGGGGCTGGGCAAGGGAGAGGGGCAGAGCCCAAGGGGCTGTGGGGRAAACCGAGGCCAGGGCCGGCACCTTGTGCCGCCGCTCCCACCGATGGCCGGGGGGTTGCTCCGCATCCCTCCGAGCCGGCTCAGAGAGCCGCTGCCTGCGCGGGCACTGCCAGACTTACCAGCAGACGTCCTCCGCTCTGGGGTCGCCTGCCACCGCCCCCGTCCCCGCGCCCCCTCCGACCCCCCCACGGCTCCCCGGGCCCCGAGGGCTGGGGCGAGGGTGCGCAGGAGGGGCTGCCCCTCCGCCCGCGGGGCTGGGGGAGGGCGGGGGAAGGCTGGGGGAAGACTTCTGGCTGCAGACCTTGGTCTGGCGGGTGGGTAGTGGCTGTCTGGGTGCTCTCACCACTTTGATGGGTCTCAGGGAAGTGATGCTGTCGCTTCTCCGGCTGTTGGTCCAGGAGTCCCAGCGGGGGTACTCCCCCTTCTCAAACACAAACTGCTCCCCTTTGCAGCTTGCCTGCTCGTAGCCCACCCAGCTGGAAGAGAGCGGGGGGGACGAGCTTCAGAGGGGGCAGCGGAGCGGGGATCGGCCCCCGGCACCCGCCCCCGGCGAGCGCCCGGGCTGAGCCCCGGCCGTGTCCCCTGCTCCTGCCGGGGASGGAGGGACAGGTGCCAGGGAGGTGCCCCGGCTTCCCACTGGGGATGCTGCGACGTGCTGGCCACCCATCCTTGGTCCCTGGGGACTCACAGGATCTCCTAAATGCCCCAGTTTGGAGTTGTGCTCCTACCAGGGCGCTCTGCAGCAGCCCCCTTGTTCTGGGTGCAGGCTGGGAACCTTCCCGGGGCTTTTCAGGGGCTCTCCCTTTGCTCGGAGCCCGTGGCTCGGGGGGCACACACAGGGCCAGCAGGTGACGAGAGGGCACCAAGCGTGTCCCAGTCCCACCTGTCCCTGCACCCAARGGGAAGGGAACCAAACTGGGGGTAACGCTGTGATCTGTGCCCATGCCACACCCTCTCCCTGAGTGGGGGTTATCAGCCCGTCCAGGTGACAATGTCACCCTCTGTGTCTCCCTGCTCACCTGCTGGCAGCCCCTGGCACCGGGCACTCACTTGGGGTGAGGTGGGCGAGCAGCTCAGCAGAGTTGGCCGCACGAAATCCGGGCTGCGATGGGGGTGTGGCAGCGGGGAGACCCCTCCTCCCCAGCCCCCTCCCTTCCACCCCTCCCCGGCCCCCTGTGCCCCTCACGTACGGTCCGGAGTGCACCAGGATGGAGCCCACTTTGTCCACGCCGGCTTCCTTCAGGTTGGGGCAGGCCCCGCTGAGCTCATGGCAGCGGCCCTGGAAGTTCTCCTGCTCGAAGATGGCAATCTGGAAGGGAGCAGGACCTCAGCGAGGCTGCCAGCCCCACCCTGCCGCCACCACGGGGGGCACACGCTGTCCCCGGCCACCGGGACAGCACAGCTACAGCAGCCCTGACCTCTCACTCTCCCAAAACTGCGCTCCAGAGGCTTTTAGGGAGCCTGCGAGTGCAAGCCACAGCTGCCACCCCTCTGAGGATGTCACTGACGGGTGCCCAAGAGGCCGTGCCAGCGCTGTCCCAGTGTCCCGGTGCTCCTGGCAGAGCGGGCAACATCAAACAGCTCAGGGACTCGGGTTGTGGCTGGAGCACCGCAGCCACCAGAGGGACACGGCCACCCAGACACCCGGGGACAGCTCGGGGACAGCCCCGGGGGCCGCCAGCTCAGCACAGACCTCGGGGGTCAGCGGCTGGTGGGGACAAATCTGCTGCGTCTGTGKGAGATCAGCACTTGATCTGTTCCCAACAGCTCCGCCCGCACCSAGGCTGTGGGATGCCAAAAAAATCCCCGTTCCCCATCCCCTCGTCCTGCTGCAAAACAGCTCAGCAGCACAGCCAGCCGTGCTTGGCACCAGGGGTGCTGGCAAGGGGAGCTCAGCTGCTCCCAGCAGTGGCTCTGAGTGTGGTTTGGGCACCCAGAGAGGCTCCAGGTATGGTTTGGGCACTCAGAGAGGCTCCGGGTCGGTTTGGGCACTCAGAGAGGCTCCGGGTATGGTTTGGGCACTCAGAGAGGCTGAGAGTGCCCTGGATCTCCCCCAGCAGGGCCGGGCAGTCTCCCACTGACCTTGGAGCTGGCTTGCTGCTGCTTGGAGGCTGGCATTTGGTGCTCGGAAGCCATCATCAGCTGGGGTGTCTGCTGCCTTGGGAGGGAAACTCAGCGCGTTAAAATCTGCTACTGAGGACACCCTGGGAGCCCAGAGCCCCGTGTCCTGTCCATGTCCCCATCTGTACCCTGCACCAGTTGGGACCAGGGCTCGCAGCAGGATGAGCTCAGGCTGGGCTTGCCAAGGACAAACTCTCACCCCAAACCTCCCGAGGCTCAGAGCACAGGCAGTAAATCCTTGGGACCTGCCCGGGGTCTCCAGCACAGGGAACTGTCAACCCTAAATCATTCCCAGTGGAGCCCAGGCCCTGTGCTTGAGGATTTCCTGCTGTCCCCGTCCAGGAACGTCCCGCTGCCACTCGGSTGCTTGAAGAGGTGATGGAGAGAAGCCCTGGGACTCTCCCCACCAGCCCCAGCCCCGAGGAGCCTGTGGCGAGCCCTGGGCTCAGCCTGGCACCGCCTCTCCTTGGAAGGAGCCCCCTCCTCAAGCCCAGAGGGACGTTAAGGATCTGAGCGGCTCCAAAACGGGTGAAAAACTCATTCCTGACAAAAAGAGAGGGAGCCATTCCTGACAAAAAGAAGCGGCCGGGCGGTGACACCCTGCCTTGGGCTGCGGGGACAGGGCTGTCCCCGGCTCAGCYGCTGCGAGCCCGCACCCCACCGGCACCGAGAAGGGACCCCGGCCCCGGGGATCGGGAGGAGGCTACGGCAAAAAGACAGGACAAAAAAATAGCAAAGTCTTACCAGTTATACCAGTACCCGCTTGAGCCAGTGACGGGCTGGGGCCGGGAGGTGGAATTTATACCGAGCTGCAGCAGAGAGGTGCCAAAACTATTTACAAAATAGTTAAAGCCTGATTCAAAGCGAGAATGCTGGATTAAACCCCAATGAAAACCAGGGTCAGCTGATCCGCCGCAGCCTTTGTCTGCCCCAGCACCAAGCCCGAGTTATTTCATTACCTGTCACATTCGAGTCACCCGCTTTGTCGGCTTGGTGGCGAGGAGATTTGGAGTTTGCAAGCATCAGCCGAACGCGTGCCAAGAGCCGGGGCGGGCCTGGCCAACAAAGCCCCGCCAAGCCCCGCTTCAGGCGTTTCGGGGCCAGCCACTTGATCCCCCCCGGCCGCCGCCGCCGGACCTTGCTGAGCTCGGCTCTTTCCATGCGCGATAAAACGCCTCCGAGCGCCGGGGAACGTCTGGCTYTGCCCGTCTGCAGCCCGGCCCTGCCAGCGCCGCGGGCACCGCGGGAGCCCCTTCCCCACACCGGGATTGCCGGGGCTGGGGCCGGTGCTGGCTGCGGCTGCAGCATCCCTGGTCTGAGCCTGGGGCGCTCAGGTGTGGGGTGTCCGGCTCCTCCCGCGTTATCCCCGCTCCTTTAGGGTTCCCGAGGAGCACCCCAGCCCCGTGGGGCGGGGGGAGCAGCAGCAGAGGGGCGACACCAGGACAAAGCTGAGGTGACGAGGGGCTCAGCCTGGGACACGTCCCCATGGCTGGGATGTGCCTGGATGGGCAGCGCCAGCCCGGGATGAGCAGGGGACCGCAGAGACCCTTTGCTGGCATTGTGCCACCAGGACAGTGCTTTGCTGCAGCTGAGCCAGGAGGCTGCACAGGGCCGGGGGCTGCAGCAAAAGGGGTTTCACAGAGGGAGGGCACTGTCAGACCCTCCCGGGTGCTGTGCAGCACCCACAGCCCCCCTTCACCCCACAGAGGAGCTGGATTCCCACCCCAGCCAGTGTCACCCAGCATGAGCAGAGCCCAGACCTGCTCCTTCCCACATTTCAGCACCTCCCGAGGGTCCCACAGCAGGTGAGGGACTGCAGCCCCCCCCCAGCAGGGTCACCTCTGCCCCATCCCCTGCCCCAGGATGGCTGCACACAGGGTCACCCACAGGGTGTTGTCACCAGAGCCTAACCCTGGTGGTGACCCCTGGGGGGGTCAGTCCCTGGGCTCTGCAGCTGCCCTGGCTGCAGGTGATGGATGGGGTTTCCAGGGCCAGAGGGGCCAAGGTGGCCATGCAGTGCTGCAAGGAACCCATGAGGCCGTGGACACGCCAGGGTGTAATTGGGAATTTCCAGCATTCCCAGCCCTGGAGTCTTCCTCTCTTGCCTGCCTCCTGCTGCAGCCCCACAGATGGACCCAGTATTGCCTTCCCCATCTCCTGGGTTAATCCATTTGAGTCCCGAGCCCTGGCCCCTCATGGACCTGTCCAAGGGTCACATCCTGTCCCCTCAGCACCTCAGCAAGGGGCTGYCACGGTGCTCAGCATGGCTCCTGTGATTCCCTCCCTTGGCTGGATTTAGCGATCCCAGCCCTGGGCAGTGCAGCGCTGCAGCCCCCAGGCTGTGGCAGCCCCACAGAATGTTCTGGAAGCAGCTTCTGCCACTCAGGGCCAGGCACTCACCTTTCACAGCTGCCAACACCCCCCCCCAAAGGAAAAGCTCTGGAGGGGTTTCTCAAGGACCTGCATGAAGCCCTCAGGTGGACTCAAACCCATCTCCCATCTCTGCCCCAGCCCAGTGTGTCCCCAAGTGTGGCCGTGGTGCCCCTGGGGAAGGGCAGTGTCCCACCAGCACCCTGTGGCACCCCCCAAACCCCCACAACAGCCCCCCCCTCCATGTCAGAGCTCATCCCCCAGAAAAAACCACCCCAGGAGTGTGGGAAACTTCCCTGGGGACAGACAGGCTGGAACCCTGCAGGATGCTGAGCTTGGGCACAGTCATCCCACCACGGGATGAGCCCAGCTTGGAGCGCACAGGACCTGGCACGACCCAGGGATGGCTGCTCCACTCATCCCCCCCCTGACCCCCTCCCTGCCCTGGGACTGGCCACCAGCCCTGGGAGCGGGCAGGAGATGCTGTGGGAAGGGACGGAGGCACTGGAAAAACCCTGACGCGGCAGCACCGGGGGGGTGATTTTTTGGAAAGCTGCCGCCTTTATGTAACGCTGCAAACACCGGCACTCCCCCCTCTGCCCCCGTGTGCGGGGTGCTGGGCACGGCCACGGCCCCCTCCCCATCCCCATCCCCCTCCCCATCCCCTGCCCCCCTCCCCGAGCCCAGGACCAGGCAGGCCCCGGCAGCCTCCAGCTCAGAGCTTTATTGAGGTTTTTGCACAAAGAACAACACCACGGTCACGGCGGCAGCCCGGGGGACCCCGGGGGCGGCCCCGGCGGGGGCTGGGGGGGTCCCTCAGCTGTTCTCGAAGCAGCCCCGCTGGTGCCACTGCTGGTCCCGCACGCGGCGCACGGACTGGATGAGCGGCTGGTTGGCGTCCCACTCGTTCCAGTGCCGGTACTCGCCCTTCTCGAAGACGTGCTGGCGGCCCCGGTACCCGGGGTACTCGTAGCCCACCCACCTGCGGGGAGCGAGGCAGTGCTCAGCAGCGCCCACCCCACTCCCCTACATCCCCGCAGTGCTCAGCAGCGCCCACCCCACTCCCCTGCACCCCCTGGAGCATGGGCAGTGTCCCCATCCCCATTTCTCTCCCCATCCCCATCCCCATCCCGTGTCTCTGCCTGCCACAGCCCACGTGGTGCTGCCCAGGGCCACKCCCGTGTCACCAAGTGCCACCGCACAGGTGGGAAATGCCGTGTGCCAGGAGGGGATGGAGAGTCCATGGAGGAGGGGCCACAGCTCCACTGGGGTTAGGGCAAAGAGCCCTCATCCAGCCCCAGGAACATTGCCACGGTCCCTGTGACTCCCTGTGAGCCAGGGGAAAGGTGGCAGCAGGGTGGGGACAAGGGACATGATGGGCATGAGCAGCACCACTGCAGTGGCCAGGTGCCCCCTGCCACCACCCTGGGGTGACCAACCACGGACAGGAAGCTGTCGGGGTGTCCCCTGTGTCCCCATCCTTACGTTCCGTTCAGGGCCTTGACACTGGCCACACGGTCCTGGAAGCCGTGGGCCCAGAGGCTGGGGACATCRTCATCCACGATCTCCATCTTCCTGCCGGTGTAGCCCGCGTTCTCAAACAGGTGGATCTTGTGGTCGGCGCTGTCCTGGGGGAAAGGGCGGGTCAGGGGGGTGTCCCCCCCAGCTGTGGCCACCCCAGCACAGCCCCACTCACAATCTGCAGGGGCCGGAGGGACATCAGGCTGTCGCTGCTGTGGCTGTTGGACCACGAGTCCCAGCGGGGGTAGTCGCCCTTCTCCAGCACGAACTGCTCCCCGGCGTAGCCCTGGCGCTCGAAGCCCAGCCACCTGCAGGGCCCCAGAGTCAGGGGGATGCTCTCCCTGCCAYCCCCGGGGGCTGCCCCATCTCCCCCCACGCCAGACTTACGGGCCAGACTCCACCTGGATGGAGCCCACCTTCTCCATCTCCTTCTCGGTGATGTTGGGCAGCTCCTCTGTCAGCTCACACCTTCTCCCCTGGAAATTCTCCAGCTCGTAGATGGTGATCTGAGGTGGGCAGAGGTGTGAGGCCACCACAGCAGGGGAACACCCCAGGGAATGGGGGCAGCAGTGGATCAAAGGGCTCTGGCCGTGTCCCTCTGTCACTCCTTGCCCAGCAGAACTGGGTTCTGCCAGTGCCTCTGCCCTGACTCTGGGCTGAGCTCCGGCCAAGGGTGTTTGTTTGGTRAAGCACAAGCTGGAATTTTGTCCATGGCTGAAAACCAGCTCAAACACAGCACTGGAAACACGGAAGGTTTGGGCCAAGAGAATTCCTGACCCATGGGCTGCCTCTCCTRCCCCCAGCCTGGTCATTGCCCATCCTTTCCTTACCACTGTTCCCTCCAGATCCAACCATCCCCTTAACCTGGCTCTTCATTCAGTGTTTCCTTCTAAGCCCTGCCAGGTGCAGAGACCCCAGTGCCTCCCCAGAGACCCCAGCAGGCTGCCCTGCTCYCAGCAGAGCTGCAGGATGGGTTTGGGGCCAGTCCCAGCTGCCAGAGCCTGGCACARAGCAGGGCCCAGAGTGCCCAGCACCATTCAGGGACCAGGAGGGKCAGTGGGGTGACCAGGCACCCCCTGGAATGTCCCAAAGGGGTCCCAGCTGCAACACCTGAGCCTGGGACAAGGGCAGAGCCTCCTGCACACACCACATAATAGGGGGACAGAGGTGACACCCAGGCTCCACGGGACCCTCTGTGCACCCCAAAGCAATAGACAGCCCCAGCTCCTGGCACCCCCCTCTCCCACTGGCAGCATCTGCTCCCACCTCCAGCCTTCCCTGTCCAGGAGCAGCTTTGTGGGAAGCTCTGCACCCACTGCATCCTCCCCAGCTGATTTACCTTCAACCARCCTGAATCCAAACCTCCAAACACACCTGGGGGGTTTCAGTGCCAGGGCCCACAGCTGATCCCGCTGTGCTGGGATGCTTCACCTCCTGGATGAAATCCCTGGGCAGCTGCACACCAGTCTGGCCAGCCAATGTCCAGGGAGCAGCAGCAGATCCCCAGCCCCAGCTGCTTCCCGACCTGCAGCCACCCCCTGAGCTCAACACCAGAGCGGGGCCACCACCCTCTGCTGCTGTGGGAGAGCTGGAGGCCACCCCTGTCCTCAGCCCCAGCTGCGGGGCTGGCACTGGCTCCACCCAGCATCCATCCAGCTGTCCCCAGTACATCCCAGTATAGCCCAGTGTACCTTGTAGTTGCCAGCTCGCTCGCCAGCACCCTCCCCAGTCGCCATCTGCTCGGGGGGACTTTGCTGCTCGGTCATTGTGCCTGGAAAACCCAAATTGCGGGAGGTTAAGGCGGGAGGCGCCGGTAACGAAGCACAAAGGATGGAGCTGGCACGGGAACGGGCAGCAGGGGCGAGCACAGACCCCGCTGCTGCAGCTGGGAATGCCCAGGGATGTCCAGGCTTGGAGCACAAGCTCCGTGCTCCATCCTCCTCTCGCTCCTGCACACGGGCCCCGAATCCTCACCCAGGCACCCCAGGACTGAGCTGAGCCATGTCCCAAGTGACACCGAGCCCTCTGCCCAGCGCAGCTCGCCCTAAACTCCCCTCTCACAGCCCGGCCTTTGTTCCCAGCAGGAATTTGTCAGCTTCCAGCTGCTGACATCTTTCCCCACAACATAAACCTGACACCTCTCCTTCTCCCCAGCATCCCTGGGGACACCAAAGCCGGCAGCTGGAGCTGCTGGCGCCTCCTTAGCCGGGCAGGGGGCGATGATGGTGGGAGCCCCCTCCTCGCTCTCCAGGAACATCCAAAAAACTCCGCTCCAACACCGSAACGCGCCTTCCCCGCTGACAAAGGGGCTTTAAGAGACGGGCACAGGAATTCGATCAATTCAAACCCCGCAGCTTCGCTTCTCGCCACGCCAAGGAGCCAAACCCTTCGCTGGGGGGAACACCTGGGCTCAGACACACCAAATCCCCGGTGGGAGCCCCTCGCAGCCCCGGCGCTACCTTGTCCGTGTGGTTCCGCTGTGCCGGGCGCCGCCGCCGGCCCCGCTATTTATGGGGYTGCTTCTGAACAGGACAGCAGAAATCCCCCGAGCGCTGATGCAGCAGCTGCGTCCACGGAATTCCATCCATGAGATCTCATCTCAATAGCGCCGGGCGAGCAGCGGGGCCATGGAAACGGCGCCCGGATTTCTCCCGGCTSTGCCTCGGACACGGGCCGCTCGATTTGCAGAAGATTAACGTCGAAATTCGCATCAGCACGTTCACGCTGCTTCTTGCCAGGTTCTCTGGAAAGCTCTGCCATCAGCAGTTCACGGGAGGGTTTTAGGCTGGRAACTGGGCGCAGCGTGAAGCAGAAACCAGGCAAAATGTGCCCGTTTGTGTGGGCTCCAGAGCAAGGTGTGACACGAGCCCTGGGAGCTCAGGGGAAGCTGGAGCAGCTCAGGATTCCCAGACTGGAATTCTTGTTTTAACTTTGGTCCCAAGCAGGTTCTCTCTATTCAGCCCCTTTTCTTTCTCCACCCTCAGTGTGGCTCCCTCCCCGGCATTTCCCAGGAACACATCCTGGGGTGTGTGAGGAGGGATTCCTGCAGCCTGGCACAAGGGTTTGTCCATCTCAGTGGGCACAGGATGGTGTGGGGTTTGTCCATCTCCACGGGCACAGGATGGTGTGGGGTTTGTCCATCTCCACGGGCACAGGATGGTGTGGGGTTTGCCCATCTCCACACCAGGCACCAAAGTGGGGGCATTTCACTCTGCTGACTCCCTCCTCACCTCTGAGAGTCCCTTCAGCCCCAAACCATCCTGATCCCTCAGGGAACATCTTATTCAGCTGCTCACATCCCCATTAAATATGGCTCTTGCAGCTTTTTCTACCTGCTCTGAGCGTGGCTCATCTTAAAACCAAGAACTACCCGTGAAGCCTTTACTGAAATTGCCAGAGAAGCAAATCCCCTGGGCCAGGATGGACAAACTGGATGGGAGAGGGATGGACACCTCTCCTGTTTTAGGTGTTAGAATGAGGCCCTTCAGCCCCATCCCATCCCTGGCCTCCTCCCAGGGTGATGCTCCAGGCCTGGTGTGATAGGGATGATCCCAGAGGTGTTTCCAATGGATTCCCTGATTAAGATTTGCTGTCCCACAGGTGCCACAGCTCCAACAGGCACAGACTGAGGAGGAATGGATTCATTTCTGTGTTACCAAACACAACAACACCTATCCTGAACAGAATTTCTCATGCCAGTCCCTTCCCAGAATTCTCACTCACTGAGCTCTGCCACAGCTGCAGGGCCCTGGATCTGCCTCTCCCAGCTCTSCACACTGACAAGGCAGCTCCAAAAACACGACAGAAGGGGCACTGGRTCTCCTTGATGCCTCTCCCAAACTGACCTCAATTTCCTCTTGCTGTCAGCCTCTTAAATCCCTTTTAAAAAATGACTGTTAGAAAATAAGTATTTTTTTGTTAATACCTGGCAAAGCTGAACTGGAACTGCAAAGGTACWGAACAAAATACAGCAGCCAGAGTATCCTTATTCCCTAGGAAACTGTGTAATACAAAATATGGGATTTCTATCACACAATGTATTTATTGTGACCCAGACTGACAGACTCCATAAGGTTACATGGAGAAATAKAAAAGCTTAATCTCCACAAGAGCTCCTTCAAAACCAGTTTTGATAGCATTATGTTTAATATGGAATGAGAAAAACCCATAAGCCACCAGCCCTTGGCTCTCCTCCTTTGCCAATCCCACCAAAAGAACCAGAAGTTATTTCAGATTGTATTTTTTGCAACACTTTTACACTTGAGAGAACAGGACAGCCAYGGAACAGAGCTCACCACCAGCTCAGGAAGGATTCCCACCCTCCACCCTCTCCACTCCCAGGGTGAGCAGAACTAGGCCTGGACTCTGCAGCCCCTGCCAGAACACCCCAAATCCCAGTAAAGTCCATGGAGGAGGTTCCATAGAATCACAGGATGGTTTGGGTTGGAAGGGACCTCAAAGCTCCTCTCACTATGCCCCCCTGCTCCCCCAATCTTCCACCAGACCAAGCTGCTCCAAGCCCTGTCCAACCTGGCCCCAAAAGCCTTCACCTCCTAAAAGTCCAACTTTAAAAGGAATTAAAGCAAATACCTGTTTTTCCTGCTCAGCACTGGGCTGAAGGGATGGATCCAACACCTCCCTCACTTGGCTGCAGCTGCTCCAGCACCAGGGTCCTTCAGGGAGTGGCCTCAGGCTGACAGGGGGCACAGTTCTTCTGTATTTCACTGGAATAACTTTGTTTTACCCCCAGAGCTGGCTTGGGGACATCAGTGACAGCTCTGGGAACTCATCCCAGAGGTTCTGTACCTGGATACACCTCCTGAGGCAGCACCCCAGACCTGCCCATCTCCCCCTGAAACACAGTCCCTGCAGAAATCAGGGATTTGCTGTCCCAGACCTTTTACAGGTCCCACTTTGTATTCCCAATTCTGCCCCACGTGCATTTCAGTCTGCAAATCACTTGTTTGCAAACAAGGAACAGGGTGRAACAAACTCCTGTGGGAGTGAAAAGGGGATGATGAGTGGGGGGTAAGTCCTATGGAAAGTCTTGGAATGTCCAAGGTTAGAGAACCAAACGTTGCTTCTTTGTCTGCAGGAAGTGAAAGGCTCTGGTGGATGAGGACCAAACTGAAGATTCACTGATGTTAAAAAAGTATATTTGCAAACAGAGAAATAAAAAGGAAGAAATCCAYAAGTGGGAATTCCAATAAAAAGCAATGGAGCAGCTGAGCAAGTCCCTGACACCACCTGGAGCAGGGATCAGGAGAGGAGGGCAGCCAGRAAATGTTCCTGAATTCCACAAAACACAACATCCCACCTTTAAAACCCAATATTGATGTGGCTTTTTAAGCAAGGAGAAACAGCTAAGGAGCTGTGAGGGGAGAGACAAAGGAACTGCCAGTGCCTCCATCACCTTCTGCATCAGTTTTTGGACAAGAGCTGAACCTGGCTCCAGGGCAGGATCCAGGAGTGAAGGAACCTTAGAGCTCACTTCCATCTCCAATAAACAGCAGGAAAAAGCACGTGGCAGCAAAAGTGAAAGCATAAAAAAAATTCCAAGAAGCACCATTTGGAATGAAAATAGAATTATATAAAGTGTATTACAGTCTGTTCTATCATTTCAGAAGTAATAACATATTTATATGTCTTTTATTACAGAGCAATAACCCAAAGAGAAGGAAGTCGATATTTAATCCATGTACAATAAAAAGAAATAACAGAGCAGAAAAAAACACTTTCCCATTCAGCAACATTCTAAAGATGCTCTTTAATTAGACATTTAAGCATTAAACATTTTCTCAGTAGTAGGTTAAACTACTCAATACAGTAATTTCAGTGCATTGTCCAAGCAGACGTGGAAATGCAAACACATTCAAGGGCTTTGTGGAAACCTCGTGTCAATCCCCTCAGTTTCCTCCACACAAACAGTTATGGAATTTCCTGGCCTAGGCCAAGAACCAGTAAATCCTCCAACTGCTGGGAACGCAGCACTGTCACCTGTGGAAGTGGCAAACCCAGCCTGTGTGAATGTTCCTGTGAGCAGGGACTTGCCTGGTTCCTGGCCATGGGAGGCCCCACTCSATGTGAGAACAGCCACCACCATCATCCTCCTCACCTGCATGTGCTGCCCAGGCTGGCCCAGGGGAGTGGGACACACMCCCATGGAACCCAAAAAGCAAGCCAAGAGTCACCTTTTCCCACCATCATCCAAAGGAGAGGGAAGGAAATCTGTGCAAGGTTTTAAAAGGAGCTGGGCAATGGTGGTGGCTGCGCTGACACGGCCTGTCCCCAAATTCCATCAGAATCCTGGGGATCRCTGCTCTGTGGGGAGCAGAGGGGCTGCCAAACCAACAGTGGCAACAGCTCCCATGAGAAACGGGGCAAAACAACAGGGAAAAGACTTTTCCATCAGACAGACACCTCCATGTCATCTCCAGGGAGCACAGGGAGCTGCCGCCGGAACGAAATCCGGGAGCCAGAGATGTGCAGATGGGATTTGTCTCCTGCCATCCTGCTGCTCTTTCCTGCAGACTGGGACTGCAAATCCCCCCTCCCTGTGACTCCTCCATGAGGTGAATTGGCACATGGTTTTGGCAGCTCCAAGCCTGACAGACAAGAGGCCTGGGCAGGCCTTGTGGGAGCCGCGCTCCCAAAACGCTGATTGGGAAAAAAAGACAAAAGGGAAAAGGAGCTGGAAGTGCTGGTGCTTTGTGGTTTGTATCCAGAGGAGCCCCTCAAGCAGAACGTGGGGAGTGCAGCCCAAGGAGCTCTGCCAGGTGAGGAGAGCTCTGCCAGGTGAGGAGAGCTCTGCCAGGTGAGGAGAGCTCTCCACTCTCCTTTTTTCCCTCTTCCTGCTTGAGCCTGAGGAACACCTGGAATTGCCTCCCCTCCCTGGGCTGTGCTTTCCAAGGTCACTGAAAGAGCACTTATCTGGGCAGGAGTGGCTCTGTCCTCCATGGCCATGGTGGCTGGGGAGTCACAATCAGTGTCCAGAGACTGGGAGCATCTGAGAATTGGGGATACCCAAACACCCGTGTGGTGCAGGAGGTCTCTGCTCCTCTGTCAGCACATCTCGCCCAAAGGAAAGACAGGAAATCATCTGAGAAACTGAAGATCACATTTAGGTTCTCCCACAAAAATCAGCATAAAAATAAAAAAACTTAAACCTGGTATTTACAGATTAACAAATAAAAATATGAAGTGGGACTATCTGAACTGCTATTAAAGTGACATTCAACAATTAACTGGAACCCTGATATGAGTGTAACATCCTCCCTCTTCCCTTCCTTTTTTGTTATAAAAACAGTATTTACATATTTTTACCTTTTTTTTTTTTTTTTTTTTACATATTTTTACCTTTTTTTTTTTTTTTTTTAAAGAGAACTGATTGACATTATTGCTTGATCCTTTTTAGGAAAGACATTCCAATGAAGCAATTATTCCACATGCTGACAAAACACAGAATATACCACTTCAAGAGTGACAAAAGTTAACATTTTGTTCATCCAAAAATTATCTCCATCTGCCAGGTCAGCAGATCACATGTAAATACAAGCCAATCAAAAATACATTTTACAAAAAATAATCAAGTTTCCTTTTTCAATATGGCAGTAAACATGATTTGTTCTTCCACTCTCACCTTCCACAAATTTCATTCTAAATAGGAGCTTACTATTTGTTCACAAAAAAAAAAAAGACAAAAAAAAAGATAAATTTGATTAAAATTATTATTTTCATAAACAAACACAAAGCCCAGCCAGACACATCTCCCAGAGGTGAACACCTACAGAGTCTATTCCACAGCAAGGGGAGTTCCCTGGATCACAGCACTCCCAAATCTCTGTTTTCCAAGACTTGCTGAAGTGCTACCTGTGACCCAGGGGGGTTCTCCTGGCAGGCAGGTCTGAAGTGCCACTGTCCCCCTCCACCTGACAGCCACAGCTTTGTATTTGACTATGAATTGAAGCAGCTTTTCTCCACAAAACAGGAAGGCACCATGCACAGAGCAGTTGAGGCAGGAAGCAAACAGCAGCAACATGACATGGGGGTTTAGGTTCAGATGAGTTAAGGCTTCTGTTAAACTTCTTTATCTTCTCCTAGTTAGAATCACTGTCTGSAAAGGAAAACAGAAGGAAGGGTGTGATATGGTCAGGCAGCTGGAACAGGAACCCCTTAAAATGTGTTTTCTGTTGTGGTGCCACCTTGGTTTTGTCTGTTTAATCCATTAAATGCTTAAGAACTGCCCAGAATTGTGGGGAAACCACACAGAGTTTTCAGACTTTGGGAAACCCCAGCCCCAGCAGAGTGAGGGTTATGAAAATCAAATTAAGTGCAGAGAATCAGTGGAACTGTGGCTGGGAGTGGAGGGCACTGCCCTGCTGGGTAAGGGCAGTGTTGGTGGGGCCACAGTGGTGACACCAACACATCAAAGGAAATGTGAGTTTGTCACTGCACACCTGCACTCAGCAAAGCCCCCCTTCCTACCCAAGTACCTTTTCAAACCTGATTCTCATAATGGCTCTGTCTCTTCTTTGATTTCAGCTCCTTCAGCCACTGAGGAGATTTTTCTTCTGACCTAAGATATGAAAAAAAACAATACTCTTTATTCTTTCATTATGAAAACTGACAGAAACAACAAGAAAATCAAATGTACAGCTTGTTGCATTATTTTTTTCCTTCCACCAAGAAGAGCACTGGCCTTTTCCTGACGCTGGGATTCTCTCACCTGTCCTCCTTTTCCACACTGGAGGGCAGCACTCTGCTGCCGGGAGTGCCGAGCTGTGCTTTGGGGGATTTGAAGAGCTGAGCAGAGCCGATGTCACCAGAGCTCTCAGACTCCTGTCTTTTCCGCAGCTCGGCCTAAATATGAAAATAAAGAAAGGGGTCCTTTTAGCCAGCATCCAGGCTTTTTTTTTAAATGAAGAATGGATCAATCCAGATTTATAAGAACAAAAAAAAAAAATTCCCTGAAATGAGTGAGGAAATTCCTTACAAAGCACCTGCTACTGAACTGGTTTATCTCCCACCTGCTGGGCTCTGCCTGAGCTCACCTTGAGAACAGAGTGATCCATCCCTGGGAACACGGGCATTCTCTGGGCTTGCACAGAAGATGACTTTGGAGTGTGCTGGATCTTGTCTTCCTCCTCAGAATCTTCCTGTTGCATAGTTTTCTTCTCTTCTAATTCATTAAAAAAAAAAAAGCAGAGGGGGAAACCATGAGCTGGCTTTTCATCTCTGCCTTGTTCACGATCTCTTCCCGCGCTCAAGCAGGAACCAAGGGCAGCATTTAAAAAATGCCTCCCACAAACTCCTGCCCTTGCACCCAGGCTGACCACAACCAATTATCCCAGGGAGCTGAGGGGGGTTACCTGTGGAATCTTTGAACATCCAGCCATTATCTGGTTCTTCTGTCAAGGAAAACCTGTTCTCCAGGTCCAGCCCYCTGCTCCTGCGCAGCGAGTGCGAGGCGGGCGCCCGGCACCGGCGCTTCTTGCTCAGCTGCACCCGAGTCTTCAGGGCACTGGAGTCCAGGACAGCTGTGTGCTGCAGGAACACAGAGCTGGGGATGAGCCCCACCCTCCTCCACAGTGAAATCCCAACCCTCTCTATTGCATTCACCAGTTAAAAGATGTATTTGCTCAATTAATATTGTTGTAGTTGCTTAAAATCATAGTAAAGAGTGTATGGTGAGGACGTGGTTAACTGGGTGTAATCCTTTGGTCTCTCTAGGCTGTGGATACCTGAGCTGCATGAATAATTTACACTAAATTTATATTAAAAATAACTGCAATAATCAGGAGTTTGGTTCATACAGTGTTTTATGAATACAGGCCTTGCTAGCCAGTAGCAGCTGAAGGCAAATCCCGAGAYTGGGATCTAAAAAGAGCAATTACACAAAATTCYCTTGGAGTGCAGAGCTGCAGCTTCCCTGCCAGCCACAAACACTCAAAGCCACTCACCAGCAACAAGGGCACTCCAAGTTTAGTGTCACAACATTCAAAAAACTTCTGTGATCAGTCATTTCTAACAAGCAGTAACATTTACAGAGCAAACCRAGGAGCTGTAATTTATTTACTCACTTAAAGCAATCTGCTGTTAGAGATTTGCCTGTAACCACCAAATAATCTCCCCTTCCCCAGAAAATGTGGGTTTGCTGGTTTTTTTCAAAAGATTTCATGTCAGGAATAAACTACTCATCACACAGTGTTTTCCAGCTGCACTTGGAGCTAATAATATTTTACATCTTTAKTGGGTCAGGGATAAAACAGAACCTTCTGGAAGTGTTCAAACACTGTGGATGTGGCACTTGGGGACATGTTAGTGGTGGCTTTAGCAGTGCTGGGGGAACAGTTGGACTCAATGATCTTAGAGAGCTTTTCCAAACTAAACAAAGTTCTTGCAGCCCTAGACCTCATTAACTGTGTATGGCCAGAAACTCCTGGTCTTACACCAAGTGCAAGATTCTTCACTGTAAAAAACTTCTTTAAAGCACAACTGTGAGCTACTATGGGAAGAAACCAACTGAAAGTAAGAAAAATATTAGTGAAGGTCTTTACAGCCTTAAATCTGCATGGCTGACAGCACAGCAGGCACTGGCTGCTTGTGTTATTTAATTATGCTTCCAGTATTCATCCCTGGAAGTGTCCAAGGCCAAGCTGGATGGGGTTTGGAGAAATCTGGTCTAGTGGAAAGTGTCCCTGCMMATGGCAGGGGGTGGAACTGAATGAGCTTTAAGATCCCTTCCAACCCAAACCAGTCTGGGATTCCAYGATTAATTAACCAAAGCCAGCRRGTTTATGGAATCTCTCAGAACCTAAACACCACAGAGACTTCTCTGCAGTTTTGATCCTAAACTTTTCAGGCAGGAAAGCAGCTGGGGAAATTCATTGTGGGAAAGTCAGGGCCAAACTGGYTGCAAAGTTTCCAGAAGGAGCTGCYCTGCAGGGATGATCTGAGGGAACACACGRTGCCAACTTACATCAATGAAGGAGAAATAACTCTTGTCCTCGGGGAGCGTGTCCCCTGGAGGAGGCAAATCAGTGCCATCAGTGGAGTCCATGTCCGTGCTGGAACGGTCCAGGCTGGTGCTCCTTTGGTCTTTGGAGAAGTCATGGTGCTCAGGCAGGGAGGGGGGCTCTGTCTGCGAGGACAGCGAGGACGGGAGGCTGCCCGGGGGCTGCTTCCGCCCCGSCACAGCCTCATTGTCCAGGGAAGGAGAATCCCCCACAAAGCTGCAAAGGGAGCACATGGAATCTGTGAGACTTTTGGAAAAACAAAGACCCTGCAAGGCCAGGCTGGGTCACAACACGTGGGCTGCAGTAGTTAAATAGAAGTGGAACAGAAAGTCTGAGTGCCAGCAGCGGGGTGCGGATCCCTTCTGCTGGCACAGCCCTCACCCCTTGGATTCATCCTGTGTTGGGGATTGGGGTGTGTTTCACCAGACAGAGGATTTTTTCCTTCAGGAATGCTGGAGATGAAGGGAGCTGGGCGCCAGGTGGCASCCTAAGGCAGGGATTCATGGGCACAGCTTGTCAGGAAGGAAAGCAGCAGCACCTGCCTCCCAGTGCTGGGATGCTCCCAGTGTACTCCTAGAACTCCTCCCGTGGCCTAGGCTACAGCAATGAGCTGCAGGGTCAGGACTGAAAGCTGGACACAGTTGTCTGCCTTTGTCACAAAGGCTGGAYTATTCCTTGAAATAGGAAGACTCTACTGTCAGTAAAAATTGGGCTGTCTTGCTTCTTAATTCTAGTCTGAATAAAACAAAACCTAAAGGATTTAGTTCTGATTTTTTTTTCTCCTCTTGATAGAAGTCTTTTGTCACTAAGCACCATTTCTTGGGCACATACCTAGGAAAACCGTTCTAAACCTAAAAAACCCTACGTATATATCAATATATGCAAATCTTTTAAGCAATAAACCTCAGTATTTGGTACAGCAATCCCAGGAGAAAAACATTTAGGAGTTTACTGCTGGATAACTTCAYTCCATCAGCACCAGCACATGGTACAATGCCCAGCCTGGCAGAGCAGACACTGCCCAGAGGGTTTCCAGCACACGAGCAGAGGGAATGCTGCTTCCCTCCTTCACCAGTGGGCCCCAGGATAATTAAGAATGGCACTAATGAGCTCCGGGGGGAAGTTTTTGTCTAGGATTTTTGCTTCAAATGGCATTTGGTATCTGCAGCATTAGGCTTTAGAGCCACTGCAATGTGGAAGAATGGAGAGGGGAGGGACAATCTGCAGGACCTTTCATGGAAATTAAAGCGTGTGTTGAAAGGATCCTGTTGGATTTGCACGTCCCCAAAAAGTCTCTTCCCTGCWACATCCCAGGGCTGCAGCTGATACAATTCACTGAGGTTTTAAAAACTGAAATATCTGAGAGCAAGATGAGACAGAAATCCAGCTGAATTAGCACTGGTTGGTGGTTCCTCATTCCCAAACCTTCTCCCAATGGATTTTCCCTTGGAGCCCCATACACCAACCCCTGTGGCACAGCTCATCCATCCCCAAATGTGGGAAGGATGCCTGGAGTCCAAACCCTGGTACGTGCAGTGGATTCTTTCCAGTGAACAGCAAATTAGGGGGAAAATTCCCTTCAGAAAAATGAAATTGAAAAGGTATTTTCAGTTCTCATTACTGAGATAGATCATGCACCTCTGTCTATTACTTCATTAAGATTTCAGGGTCTGTGAGCTATCCATGAGCTGCCCCCAGTGTTCCACAGGTGCATTTAAAGACACTTCTCTGAGAAATCATCCCTCACGTGGAGCACACAAAGCCAGCAGGATGGTTATCACAATGGGCAATAAACTGACAGCAATCCTCACTTTCAACTGCAATTAAATKTAATTAGTTTTAGCAAGACAGTGTATAGAGGCCATAAAGAAGGGGTTCAGCTTGTGAAATGAGGAGTCAGAGCTGTATGGCTCTAAAACAAATTCCTTTCCTGTAAAAACCAATCATTTTCCTTATGAAGACCATTCTAACCTGAAAGAGTTTTCTACAGTGACAACCTGGAGAAGCTTGTTAAAACAAAAATTAAAATAAAATCCTTTAGATAAACTAAGAAAAATTCAATTCATGCCTCCAAATTGGAGGAGATGGTTTCATCTCTGTCCATCCCAAAGAGTTTCTGGCCAAAGCCCACTGGAACCAGCCCAGAGGAGCTCCTTACACTAATTCCAGCAGTGACTCAGCTCTAGAGGAAAATACYCCTTCCTTCACCTTCCAAAAACTGATCTAGGAAAAGGATTGTGTTCATCCTGCTGCCATGAAGTTACAGCTTTTGACTTCAAAATTCCCTTCCTCTCCCAGAGCTGTGGAGTCACCATCCCTGGCAGTGTTCAAATGCCAAGCACAGGTGGCACTGCCTGGTTTAATGGCCACAGTGGGATTCAGGTGAAGGCTGGACTCTGTGATCTTGGAGGGATTTTCCAACCTTAAGGACTCTGTGATTCCATGAAGATGAGGTCATTCACAGAAGCACTAATGGAACACTCCCAAAATAATCCCTCCATGGCTCCAGTAKTGGGAAATGCCCCGGCCTGGAGGTTCCCCCAGCACAGCAGGAGGCTGTGACACTGTTTGGTCCCTGTGGGATGTGACACCGTGGGGCTGGCAATGGAAATGCTCTGAGGGAAGTGAGCCAGGCCAAACAGGAAAACTGAACCATCAACATCTCCTGTGAGTTCCTGCCTCCAGCTGGGGCGAGGAGGAGGCACCAAAGGCAGAGCTCTGCTCAGAGCACCCCCAGCAACATGAGGGGAATGTCTGCACTGCTCCTGGCAGGGACCTCATCCAAAACAAACTGCAGACAAAATGCACGTTCARTATATTCCAGGAAGACTTCCATTATTTAGAAGTACATTAATCTCATTTCTCCTCAAGTGCCTGAATTAATACAGCAGTAATTCCCCTGCAATGAGCTGTAAGTCAAAATAAAGCAGAGCAAATGGGGTGGCAAAATGCTGGAGAGTCTCTACACTGCCACCATTATGCTGTAAAAAAGGCAAAACCTAAACAKTTCTTGCAGTGCAAACAAAATTCCAGCACATGGGACTGAGTTCAATCCTTCAGTGAACTGGAATGTTTAGAAGGAGCTGTTCAAATCAGGATGGATGGATTGAAATAACTCTCCAGTGCTGTCTGCTCTGAAGCTGAGACAAGCACCTTTGTTAAGAAACTGATCTCAGAAATGTCTGTACCATCCTGGAATCCAAGTTAATTTTGCAGCAGCCTGGCTGTCACTGTTGGCAGCCACTCGGCTGCTGAACCTCGAGCTGGTCGTTACCCTGATTTCATAAGCAATAAAATATTTATAACACACAGTTCTCAAGTGCAGAACAAACCCAACGTAATTGGCATTAATGTCTGCTCTAAGATCCCAACAAGCATAGCATTAAAAACCAGATAAAATGCTATTTTCATACCACACTGAGCAGACAGGACACGAGTTCAGGGTAGATCAAGCTGTAATTTTACACAACAGGTGTGAACTATAAAAAAACCTCACACTTTGCTGCTCTGGGTTTATTTCACTAAATCATTCTAAGAACAGAAAAGCATCAGCAATACTCAATGATATTCCATTTCATCCTCCACTTCACCACCAATAAAACACTTGAGAGTCTGAGATGTGGGCATRGAGAGATGCACCCTGTGTCACCCCATCTGGGGCCCAGAGTCCCTGTGCCCAGAGGGATTTTGCCACTCTGCCATTTCAGAGGGATTTTCACCATTCAGCCCACCTGGYAGCATTGTTAAAGGAATGGCAATGACAGAAAATCAGACTTAAAAACCAAGAAAACAAATAAAAGTATCCAAGAACAGGGCTTGGAGCAACCTGCCCTAGCAGAAGGTGCTCCATGGCCGTGGGTTGGAATGAGATGRTYTTTAAGGCCCTTCCAGCACAAAACCATTCTGGGATTGTGTTGGAACCCTGGATGCTGAAAATTTTTGGGTTTTCTGTGTTAAGGGGTGCTGGCACCACATTTGACTTGAGGCCTTGGGACAGGCTCCTGAGATTGAGTGACAGCACAGGGGTTGTGGGTGTTGGTTTGATTACAAGTGTGTGATCTCACAGGGTGAAAACCTTAGTGTTTAAGATTTTAGTGTATAGCAATGTGTGTGAGCCAAGATGGATGATTTAATGTGTTGTCTAAGTCCTTGTTTTCACCACCTTCTTCCTAAGTTTAGGTGGTTTTCTGTAACTGGGTGAAAAAGGTCCACATTGCAGATCTTTGATGATCACCACTGGGTCAGACACATAAATAACAGAGGTGCCATCTCATTATTGGGTAAATAGAGCTGGAAACTTTGGGGAAAAGTTAGTAGTGGCCATTTTACCACACTTTTCTAGCAGCTAGATAGAGCTCAGGGCTCATGGGTCTGTAAATTCTCTGTAAATAGATAAGATATAAAAAACACCAAGTCTGAATTTGAACTTCTCTTTCCTGTGCACCATTCATCCTGACCTTGGCAAGAACAAGAAAAAAGGAGCCCACACTGTTACAGGACTGTGGGATTCCAGCATTTCCCCTCCCCCCTGAGCTGAGGAAAGGCCTCACCTGTCCCCACTGTGCCTCTGCTCRTTCCAGGTGCCATACTGGCTGTCGGGCTCCTGCACCAGCGTGTCCGTGTCCTTCGCCCCCGGTGGCTGCCTGGAGAAGCATTGCCTCAGCTGGTCCTGCAACAAAAACCTCCAGTCAGTGCTCCAGCCCCTGGGCTGAGGGATGAACAGGTTTGYTTGGCAATAATGGGTTGGAATCTGACAATTAAAACTGGGCCGACTGGGAATGAACTCAAACACGAAGAGCTGCTGTGAACTCGGAGTGAGAACATTTTGTGTACACTAAACTCTCTGTACAATAATTACAATAATTGTTTTCCTGGGCAAATGATGGATTCCAGAGGTTGGAGCTGACTCCCTGGATTCATGAACTCCATGCTGCTTTAATATTGCTCTTATCTCAGGTTGCACAGAACTTCTCAAAGCACCTATGCAAGCACAAGGAATTCTGCTGGGAMTGACATTTCATCTCCTCAAGCACAGCAGGCAAACATCAACTCCACTGCTCTTTTCCTGGTTTAATAAAATTATCCCTTTTTTTTTCCCCCACGCTTTCTTTTGAAGACATTCAAAGTAAAATGCATAAATAAATAAATAAGCACAGGGACCAGACACAAAAAACCTTCTACAAACTGATGTAACATCCAAATCCAGTGCAGGACAGACCACAGTGGGTTTGCTTTGTTTTATTGTGACCTCTCCTTTCCTGTTTTTATTCCATGGAATTTGCTGCTTCCCTRAGAAGGAATGAGTGGATCCCAGACCCTCACCTTTCCAGGGAGAGAAGTGGGTCAGTGCTGGCACCCCAGATTTGCAGCACACCAATGTCAGCCCTGCAGTTGTGCCGAGTTATTCAGGGAGCTTCAAGAGTTCCTGAAATCCTACACTGGGAGCAGATAATKAACTGTTGGTCCCTTTCACCTTCATTACCCTGAACAAATACAAACATGGCTTTCAGCTCCAGATCAGTTTTGCTTATCAAGATTTTATCTGACAGCAGATTACATGGTTTTCCACCTGCCCTTGGAAAAATCCAAGGATTTTTCTCTCTCTGTAAGTACCCCCTGTCTCCGACCCACTGAGCAGAACGCATGTCTCTCTTCAGGCAGCACACACAAAGTAACAATAACTAAGAAACTCCATATTTTATATGTAGAATTCCTTCATATTAATGGGGAGATAAAAGAGAGATTGCGTGTTTACTTGCTTCCTTAATTYTGTACACCTAAAGAATGCTGCCTTAAGACCATAAAACCATTAAAGAGAATTCAGCAGTGCTGACACCTGGCTACTGAAGAAGTCCCACAACACTTCCAGCTCTCATAACCAGTTCTTATTTCCCAGTGGCCACAGCCACTCTCCAGCCCTGTCGTGCTCTTTGCTGACAAAGTGCTTGTGTTTTAATACAAAGAAAGTACAAAAGGCTCCACCATTTACTCCATGCACCTCAAAGTTAAAGACCAAGTTAAATTCTGATTGCAATACTCAAGTAAAACGGGCTCGGTTTGTGAGTTACATGGAACAGACGATTCCTGCTTTTCACACTCCAGATGTTCCTGCAGCCCCAGAATTCACTGSTTCTTACCATTTTTACAATCATAGGATCTTTAAGGCTGGAAAAAAAACCTCAAAAAGATGGAGTCCAACCTATCCTATACAGACATCTAAGCAGAGATCTGTACATGAATGCCTGGAGGCAAGTTAAGCTCTTACATTTCCCAGCCCATGCCAGGTACAAGATTCCAAACGCGAGCCAGGCACACGCTGCTTCCAACACAGGAGATAGTCTGGTGTTTCCTAGAAACCACAGGGCATTTCCTCCTGCTTGGCTTGGCTGTATGTTTTGCCTTCCACAAATTCCCTCTGCAGCTTCCCCGTCCCATGATTTGCTCCAGGGACTGCTGGGCTCAGCTCTCACCCAGTGGCCACAGCACCTTTGGCCRGTGGCTGCCCTTCTAGGAAAGGCACTGACAAATACCAGTGGCTCTTCTCACTTCCCTCCCAGCTATCCAAGCTCATTCAGGGTTTTTTTTTWCCACCTTGATGCTTATTATGAATTTTTTACAACACCAGTTCCACATCATGAATCACCTCACTCTTACAATCAATTTGTACAGTGCTTTCTGCTGGTTACAACTAAAGCTTGTTACCTCTAAACAAGGCACCATTTTATTTGCAATCACTCACACTGTTTCTGCCAGGAATTAGGCTGAAAAGCTTAGAAACACGAGCAGGAGCAGCAGAGGAGCAGCTTTTGTGGTGTTGCAGTGGGGAGCCCTTGTTTACACAGCGCTGAGTTATCGGGGCTGTGGGGGCTGCACAGGAGGGGTGTGGACAGCCCAGATAACAACAGCCCAGCAGCCACAGGGGTCAAGTTTTGATGCAAAGACACCACTCTTGTGAAGGCTCAGTAATACCTAACAGCATTTTGCACTGCTGGCCAGAAGGACACCGTCAGCAGAGTTATTTCTCTGTGCAAAACCCAAAACAAGCCTGAGAAAGAAATAAAAATTACTGCTTCTGAATACATTGTGAAGTTAAGCTCAATACAACAAACAGAGTCCAAATGTTAGGAAAAAAACACTCCAAACTCTAGGAAATCTGTGTTCTAAAGACTTTGTTATATTCAGARCCATTCTTTCATTTTGCTTCTGGAGGAAGCTGCTTATTTCAGGACTATTGTGTCCGTCCCCAACAGGCCCTTTCAGCACGTACTTTTTAAGGTACAAAATGATTAACTGGGAAAAAAAAATAAATGTTCTCTAGGCACCAAGCACAAAAATGAGTGGGAAGAGGAGCTGATCCTCTCCTTGGCTGGTGGAGGAGGTGTTGGCTGGGGGCACTGAGGGTGGTGCAGAAAAGCAATTTATAGCCTGTGCAGCAGCTCAGAGGAGAGGGGGTGCTGAGGAAGGAAGTGACAACAAACCAGGAAGATTTTCCTTGCCAGAAGGATTATTAGCAAGAATGAAGAGTTTTAGCTTTCCTTTTGAAGATCTCTTTTCTATCACTGTCACTCCTGAAAGACTCAAGGCAGTCAACACATGAAGGTACAGACATYTCCTCCATAAACAGAATATTCAGCAAACTGGAAAACCAATCATTCCAAAGGAAAAWGCAGTCAAGAGGGGTTTGGTGCCTTTTTAGCACACAAGATAAACCCAAATTAGAGCTTTGCTAATTTATGATGACAGAAAAATCTCCCAAATCAAATAAAATCCWCGCCTGATCCAGGTTTCAAATGCTGTAATTCTCCAAGCTTTGATCTTTAACTTTACAGCAGGAGCCAGGAAAAAAAAAATCTACTTAATTTTTCTATAAAATAAAGCAGTGTAAATGAGCTGTGTCCTGCTTTGCCTCTGGTTCTTCTTCTAAAATGAGCCATTATAATTATGCCTCTTTCAGCCCTCCCTTGGAATTAAGCTGGGCTTGGCTACAGTCCAGGGCTGATTACTCCTGCAATTTCCCGTTCCTGAAAACGATGCACACACAATGTTGGTCCCAACAGCCCCCAAATTACCCCTAACTCTGGGTCAGTGCAGACATTGATGTGCAAAACCCTCCTGCACTGATGGGAAATGAAGAGCTGGCACAGGAGGAACACCAGCTCCCAGAGATCTCCTGAGTCAGAAGCTGCACAGACAGTTTCAAAAATATCTTTGTTTGTCAAGGAGCCCGAGACATCAGCCAGCCAAAGTGACAGCCCACAGCTTGAGTGTGAATGTTCAGAGCTAAATTCCACTGGCATGGGTTGGGTATGAAGAGGAACTGCACAATGGAAGGAAGTTTGGACCATCTGCCTTGTTAATACACAACTCAGAGGAAAAATGGGGCTGATTTCTTGAAAAGGACTTGCTTTTCCTTTATTTTTTTGTCTCATTTTCCTCTCTCCTTACTTTAATTAAAGCAGCAAAAAATGTGGTCAAATTGCCTCTTAAGTGTGACACCACATTTTAGCACAGCTCACAAGTCCTTACAAATCCCAAAAAGTATTCCAGCTGTTCCCCTGCAGCATGTCAAGAAGACAGTCATAGACCTCCACCTATTCATATTTTATGGTATTATTTTGTAGTTGACTCTGCTTTGAATGGGATGCTGGGCTCAATGAGCTCCAGAGGTCCTTTATAAACTAAATTATTCCACACTTATTCTAAGGACTAAGAGGTGAACTATATATTTTGGAGCACTAACAGAATTATCAGAACATAACATCAGATTTAATCCACTGAAAACTACTGAAAACCCCACCACAATAAGAGGGTSTGTGGGGTCACAGCCCACGGATTTTAATTTGGAAGTACCCAAATGCCAAGACAGCAACTGGGAAGAGGATCCCAGGATTTCCATCTGTACTTACTATCCATCCAATGAATGCTGCCCATAAGGAGTAAGTCATGGCTCCAGCTCCTGTTRATTCCCAGCAATCAGGTGGGATTCAGACTGGTGAGATCAGCCAGCTTGGTGCTTTAATTAATTGCTGAATGCAGKCAGTGCCTGGGGGAACGTTCCAGGCTGAGGCAGCACCTTCTGCCCCCACCCTCCCTGCTGCAGCCCCAGATAAAGAGTTCCAGKAACTGCCCAGCTGAGCTCAGGGATGAGTTACAGACCTCCAGCACAAGGGAAGGCTCCCCAGCACCCTGGCCAGCACAACAGCCTCAAACAGGACAGCACTGCCCCATCCCTGGAGACCAGCCCCAAGAGCAAGGACAGAATTAATGGAATCACCATCTCAGAGCCTCCAGGGCTTTACACCCCAACACAGGCACCTCCAGGGTGGTCAGCAGGCAAGGAGATGGCAGTGAGGCTGCTCTGTGGGGTGTCCAGCTCTGGGGTCTCAGCACAGGGAGGACATGGAGCTGTTGGAGGGAATCCAGAGGAGGATGTGAAGATGATTAGAGGGATGGAGCAGCTCTCCCACAAGGAAAGGCTGAGAATTGGGGTTGTTCAGCCTGGAGAAGAGAAGGCTCCAGGGAGATCTTACTGCGGCCTTTCAGTATCTAAAGGGGCTCCAAGAGAGCTGGGGAGGGACTTTGGACAAGGGGGAATGGCTTCCCACTGACACACAGAAGGTTCAGGTTAATGTTTGGAATAATTTCTTCCCTGTGAGGGAGGTGAGGCCCTGGCAGAGGGTGYCCAGAGCAGCCCCATCTCTGGAGGTGGCCAAGGCCAGGCTGGAWGGAGCTTGGAGCAACTTGGGATARTGRAAGGTGTCCYTGYCCATGGCAGGGGGTGGGACAGGATGAGCTWTAAGGTCCYTCTCAACTCAGACCATTCCATGATCTTGCTGGCCCCAGCACATCCTGGGCTAGGCAGGACAAGCTGGTTTTATGTGAAAAACTGGAGCTGCTGCTGAATGCACAAGCACTGCCTGGAGAAACACACGTGTGCCCCATGTGACTGAGCACTCACACAACACATTTAGCTCTCTTAGATCCTMAGGAGCTCCACTGCTCTGCTCAAAAAACCTTTAAATAATGGATGTTTCCCTCTCCCATGGGCAGTGGAGTACGTTCCAGTCCCACAGTACCAAGCATCTCATAAATGCCATCAGCCCTGWCAGCCTCCCTGTTGCTATGCAACCCTGGGCTGCCTCTCCATATGAGTTTTCCCTGCCTCTTCCACAGGGATCTGATACCCAACCACCAATTACATCCCTGATGCCAAAGCCTGACTGCATTCCCCTTATGAAACAGGAGTTGTTTTCAGAGGGTGACTGGTCTAATTCTCCACCTTGCCACTGCTTGGTGCACAGGACTGAATCCTAACCCTTTCTCYCTGGAAAGGCACAGCAAAAATTGCAGCAAAGCAGATGTACTAAAGGAGCTCCAAGAGAGCTGGGGAGGGACCTGGGACAAGGATGTGGGGAGGGGGATGGTTTTAAACTGGCAAAGGGCAGGTTTGGATCAGATATTAGGAAGAAATCCTTGCCTGTGAGRGTGGTGAAGCCCTGGCACAGGCTGCAGCACCCAAAGAGAGACCCAAAATCTGCCCTACATCGATTCTGGCCACAGCAGAGAATGTGGYCACATTAATGCAGATGAAGTTGGTTTTGCCAGGGATCTGGTTACGATCACGCAGTGACATCAGCTCCCTGCTCCCACAGTGACTCCTGGTGCTGTTATCCCTCCTCATTCCACAGAGGATTTCWAAGACATTTGAGAGTTTGTCCTTTTTTCTACCCTGCAAATAGAGCTGCTGTGTCTTGCTGTGAACACTCACCACACACATCAGGTGGTTCAGGGCAAGGCTGGAGATGGAGCAGAGGCTGACTCGATGTGTGAAAAGCAGACAAAAATCTAATTCTAAATATAAGCCCTGCTAGGGGTGAGTGAGCCACAACAGCRCTTCCTCTGAGAGGTGGRAACATACAACAACACAACACAGAGKAGTAACTAGCTGGGAAYATCTTTARAACCTCTCCTAYATCACCAGATTAAATTTCCTCTTCAGTCTCAGGCAGCCAARCTGATAAGGAATGAAGCCCTAAGAAAGCCAAGGCAGCAGGAAGGAGCCAGAGGCTCCATCAGGAAGATCCTGAGCAGTGACAGGGAATCCAGGCTCTCCCCAGGGCACTGGTAACTCCCATCAGTGTTAATAAAACCTGGCACCGAGCGTGGAACAGGATCCCTCGACTCCAACACTGCAGGAGGCACAAGCCAGAACAAGGCAATTTCATCCCGGGATGCCAAAGAGGGAATGGATCTGCTTTTTTTTGAAAAGCTGCATAGTTGAAATCAACACCTCCTACTCGAAAGGCTGCATTTCACAGCTCTTCTGCACAGCTAACACAGTCTCTCCACATGAGACACAAGCTAAACTTCAAACAAACATTCCTGGGGAAAAGAAGCGCTCGTTAACTCAAAGGCTGGAATTAAAGATGTACAGAAAGTGATAGGATTTCCTGACAACAATAACAAAACGTGCTCGTTTCAACACACAGCCCAGAAGATGTTTTAGGAGCCAGCAGTCAAAACACACACACAGTCACCCCCCTCCAGTGAACATCAGGAGTGTTTCCCAAAACTTTCACAGTATTACCAATTCCAATAAAAAGGGATTGCCAGGATAGGGAGGCCCTGGCACAGCTTGCCCAGAGAAGCTGTGGCTGCCCCTGGATCTCTGGAAGTGTCCAARGCCAGGTTGGAGCAACCTGGGATMAAAMTACCAGCTCTAAATTTATTTATGCTATTTTCTTGTTTAAGAGCATGGTRAAAATCAAGTCCTTGCAGTCAGCCTAAGTGAAATCACACAGTAAAGTCATTCAAATACTTATTCTTGTCAAAATAATGAGAGAACAACAAAGGCAGCTACCAAATGCCCATCACTATGGGTTTCTGGCCCAGATTTATCTGCCAGCTACGTTCATGGCCTGTTAAACCAAAGAGAARTTATTAAGAATGAAAAAGCAGGAACTGTTTCAGCATTGGCCCTTGTATCTTCATTAATTAAACTGAACAGCTTCACTCCTCCCCCCAGCTCCAAACAAGACAAACAACTCCTTTTTAAAGCCTGCTTGCTGCAAAACTGCTTCCCCCTACCCCAACAGCTCCCTGGGCATTTAAAGATAAAATTTAAAGATTAAAATTCCATTTACTGATAGTACCAAAAATATTATTTTTGAGAACAACCCATTGTGTTCTCGGTGAATATTCGGGCAGAACAATTCAGTAACTATTCACTGTAGGGCCTGTACCTATTCCAAGTTCAAAATCAAAGTGCCAGCTTGTAGTAATTTCTCTTTACAAATCGTTTGTTGAAGGATGTTCACCACAAAGGACAAACTTTTTGCAGACAGACTTGGGTACAACATAACAGGCACTGCAGATCAAAGCTCTTTTATAAGCAGAGACACAGTCCCAGGTGAATGCAGGTGTGGAACTCAAACCAGGACCCTCACCTGCTCCTGTACAATGGGAAAAGGCAGAGTCCACCAGCTTTCCCCAGCAACAAGCTGTACAAGCTTAGAATGAAACATCTGGGAAGATTAATAAAAACTAGGATGGGAATTTCATATAAAAACTTGAGGGATTTCAGCCTGYAGCAGGGAAAGAGCTGTAGGATGCAACAAAAACCCTCAAAAGGACCAAGTGCCCTCCCAGCACACCTGGGACACATGCATCAAACAAATCACTCCTTTTCCATCTTTATTTTGGAATTAAAAACTGAACACAAACTAAGAGTGATGATGCCAGATGAATTTTGAATGAAAACACCATTTTCTTTGAGTGCCTGGTACACCAAAAGCAAACCACTACTAAATGCACTTTGGTGTTATTTTTAGCACACATCAGAGCAATTTAGGTAAAACACATCGACCACTCTCAGCCCCAGAATTCATCTTTGCTGTTCTGTGTGAAACACCTCTGAGGTTTTCCAGGACTTTTTTTAGCAGTGTAAGTGGAGCCAAGGGAATCAAACAGCTTGCCCTGGTTTTATTGTGTGGCAACAAACCTCGAGACCTAGAACAGTGCTGGCTGTGAAACCAGATCTCACACCTATAATAGAACCATGACCCATAGACCCTGATTAAATCAGAGGCCATGTTTAATGCATGTATCCCTGCTCCTCTTACAAAGACACCAAGCTGATGACATGAGATGAAAATGGACCATTAACTCCATCCAAACACCTGAAAGGAAAATCAGCTTCTATTTAAGAGGTCTCGCTGCAAAGTAAAAACTTCTGCAAGCTCAGCTGTGGATCTGCAGATGTGAGGGTGAAGGAGTTTACTCACACTGCCTTAAATTGTGCTGCCTGAGTTGAATTTGGACAGCTTTCTGTGCTCTGTATGTGCCAAGCTCTCCAAAAGTAGCCACCAGTGGCAGCAGGGAAGGGAGCTGGGAGCCCCTGGCTGTGTCAGGCAGGAGGTCACTGCTGCTCCTTGTTTAAAAACTCACCAGCCCTGAGTGACTGCTCTACACTACAGCCCTAAAGCAGCACAGAGGACAGTTCACATGAATTACACGCTTTTTACTCATTCCATAGTTTTTTGTAGAAATTCCAAGGACTAAGACAGGACCCTGCTGCAATCAGGTAAAAAAGTACCAGCTCCAGGTCTGTRTTCCCCAGTCATTTGCCACAGACACAATGGCACCAACCACAAACTTCTTGGAGCCCTCAGATCTTAARTCTGAGCCCAAGTGAAACCAAATTCACACGTGAAGCCAAGCACAAGCAAAATTCTTGCTGAAACAGAGGAACAGCAGCTCCAGCACTGTCACCAGTGACTTAAGTGAAAAGGTCACCCCGTGCCTCCTGATTTCTGCTCTGTAAGCAGTGCTGTGTAGGACAGCAGAACACTTCTCCTCTGCARGTTTCACATTCCCATTTTTCAGCTTTCTTTTACACGAGTTGTTCATTCAGATGATTCCAATAAATCTAAAACACCAGCTTAAATAAGAACCCAAGAGAACTTCACCGTGTTAACACTGTAACATAGGTTACCAAATATTTTCTTCTTCATTCTTTTGTGCTTACTTGACACTATTTTCTTTCCCACTCTGTCCAAACAGGACAYGGATAGCAAGCTGGGACAGAAATGCTCTCCCCAGAGCTGATAGAGAGCACTGCAAGGAGCTGTGTTCAAACACCACACCTGCCCAAGGAATGCAGCGTCACCTGTGCTCATTCCCTGAGCAAACCYTGCCAGGCCACAGCAGAGCTGCCTGTGTTTACACTTCACAATGAGTAACTGTTTTGTTTAATAATAATGATAAAAAAAAAAAGAAACCAAAACATTTTAGCCACTTCAGAGAGTTTGGCTTTACCCACATGTTGGCACCAAGGCTTGGGGCCCCTTTCCACACAACTCAACCAGTCACTGATCAAACATTGGGATTTAAATCACCAGTTTCAGGCACAACTCAAAGCACTGGTTTCAGCTCCTCTCCATGAAATAAAACAGAATAAACCAGATTTGCTTCCCTTTCAGTCCCTATCACCCCAAACCTTTGCTGCTTTGCAGGATGTGCCAGAACTAGAACTGGGGGTGTCAGTAATGGCTGGGAGGATCAYGGCAGGCACAGCCCTTAGGAAACCAAGCCTCTCCTCCACCTCTTTGCCATGCCATGGAATACAGACAGTCCTTCCTGAAAACAATCTGGGGTCTAATGGAAAAGGGAGAGGAAAGGGCTCTGTCTGGCTCAGAGCTGTGGAGAACCAAAAGCTCTTCACCYTTCCTTTGCTGTCAGGAATTGCACCCTGTCTCTGCCCCACCACAGCCTTCACAAGTCACACTGACCCTAYTGCTTCTGTGGCATGGCAAAGTACAAAGCATTCTGAGAAAAAAACACCTATTTTTCAATAAAAGAAGGAAATAATGATCATTTACATTGCCTGCACWGTGACAGCACCTCACTCTTCTTACAGATTTAGCTTCAGGCATMTTACTGGAAAATCTCAAATACAGAAGCACGCCCAAATCCGTGCTGGTCTGTGCTGGGGAACCAACCAACACCAGCCCAGTTTCAGTTTAACTTTCTAATTTCAGACCAACAYATGTCCTCCCTTACTGTCTTGCTTCAAAATCAACCACATTTTCCCCATTCCCCAAACCTTGATTCCCTTGGCATATGAGAACATCCACCTGCACTGCAGGAAGAAAGCAGCTGGGGAGCAGACAGACAGACAGCACTATCTGGAGGTGTTTTGGGGACTGTTTTTAGATGGAAAAGCAAACAGGAGGGAGGTTTTGTTAGGAGATAAAACGCTGTGACAAACCCAAGGGTTTGCATTGAACTCTCTCCTTTGAGGGTCTCAGAAAGGCGCATGGCTTACGAGCTCGGGTGGCTCTGAGCTGGGCTGCCTCTTCCTCAGAGAGGAAAACCTCTGCTGACTCCGCACTGAAAACCTTCGGAAGGACTCTCTGCTCCGGGATGCAAAGTGCCTGAAGGAAGAGGTTCTCTTGAAGGGAGTCCTGGTGCCACCTTCCCCTCCACTCCGCTCATGAGCCACCGCAGTAGTGACTAAATTTAGTGCTTCCTGCAAGGATCTCCGCACTGTGCCCATCCACTGGGTCATGTGAGTTTGTGCCACTGTCAGTTTGTCTCCAAGGTAATCCATTTTTTTTTGTTCCAGCAGAGAGATGAAATATCAATATTCAGTAGTAATTAAAATATATTCTCCTTAACAACCCTGATTTATTTCGTGAAAAGTGATTCCGTGTATAAAATATTTCCAGCTAAGGTAAACAGCATTGCACTATCACTCTCAGCATATTCCTAAAATTAAATAACCAAAGATGTGARGTGGGAGATTGGTATTTGTCAAGTAGGAAAAAATAAAAGACTTTTCCTACTTACAATCGGCTTTGCAGAGTTCCATCAAAATATGTTTAATGCAGCCATGTTAGAGATATATCAATGTTTAAATCCTGACACAGTCACTTGAAACGAGTCCATTTGCAAGCAGAGAATTAGGCTCTTAACTCTCTCATTTCAGAGCAGGAAAAGCAACTCCCTTTTTTAAGCCAAGTTTGCTGTAGATATCAGAAGGACAAAACAAATCTTATTCTCCTGCCTCGGCCACTCGTCAGGTGAGAGTACATTGACCAAASTTCTGGCGCTCCTATACAATCCATTTAGCAGCAAATCGATTAGATCTTCTGAACAATAAATCCAGATTCTTCTGAAAAAACACTCTGCAGGAGGGTGTCAGCGGTGGAATCCCCTCCTCGGCACCATCCCGGAGCTCTCCCGTGGCAGGACTGCGCAGCGAAGCCGGGAGAGGCTCAAGGGGAAGCGTGTCCAGCCTTCCCCGCGGGACTCRCCGCCTGCTCAGAGCCTGCCAAAAGAGCTGCGGGATGACATCAGCTCCTCTGCTTCCCGGCGGGGGCTCCCAGCCCAGGGGACAAACGCAGGGACTCGTCCCCACGCCTCCTCCCTTCTCCTCGCACGGCCCGGAGCAGCTCTGGATGCTCAGCTGTCCGCAGCACGTCCGGCTCCCGGGCAGGGTCCGCCACGCTCCCGGCTAAGGCACACGAGGTTACGAGCAGGAGAAGGCTGCTGCTGCTGCCTCTGGAATGCCCGATCCCTCCCCTCTCTCTCCGTCCCTGCCTCGCCTGCGCTCCGGGGAGGGGAACAATGAGGAGGTGACCAGCCGCAGAGGTTCTGCCCAAGGAAGGATCTGGGCTGGGCTTTATGATAGTACAGGCAGGGTTACCACGGCAACGCAGGGAACAGCATCTGCTGGCTCCGGAGCAGGCAGGAGTTGCACGGATCTATTGGAATGATTCATAGTTTGCGTATGTCACGTGGAGTCACTGATTTTTTAACCCTTCCTGGGCAACGCGGCTCTGCCAGGGGACGTCTCACAAGATTCCCACCGTGATGGGGCCACACCTGCAGCCTCCTCCTGCTGCTCCGCGGGCACCTGGGCAGTGCCAGCTCCGTACCTGGCTCACTGTGCCATTCACGGCCCCAAAGAGGACCTGGGCAGTGCCAGCACCGTGCCTGGCTCACTGTGCCATTCACAGCCCCAAAGAGGACCTGGGCAGTGCCAGCACCGTACCTGGTTCACCGTGCCATTCACGGCCCCAAAGAGGACCTGGGCAGTGCCAGCACCGTACCTGGCCCACTGTGCCATTCATGGTCCCAAAGAGGACCTGGGCAGTGCCAGCACCGTGCCTGGTTCACTGTGCCATTCACGGCCCCAAAGAGGAGCTGGGCAGTGCCAGCACCGTGCCTGGCTCACTGTGCCATTCACGGCCCCAAAGAGGACCTGGGCAGTGCCAGCACCGTACCTGGCTCACTGTGCCATTCACGGCCCCAAAGAGGACAGTCAGGGACTGTGCTATCAGCACAGGATAATGATTAAGCCAGACGCTCAAACCAAAGCTGAACAGGTCTGACCATTGAGAGCTGGGTTTTTCCACTTTTCTACACTGCTCCCTGTGTGAGGAAAGGCTCCGTGCCTTTCCCCAGCTCTGCTCCCTTCCCCAGCTGCTGGGAGACCACGGGGTTGGTGCCACAAACCCAAAATCATTGACGGTAACAAGAGGACCCCAGTTGTCACCAGCCATGGAACAGCCCCCTCGSGAGGCCAGCAGGAATAAAAGCTGYGGGTTTARATCAATAAATCTAAGTTCATGATGKAAGTTTGGACTTAAAAGTCCAAAGTCATGCCGTGGCAAGTTCAGGGCCAAGGGGAAAGAGGCAAGATAGGCACGTTGGAAGCTGCTTGCTCTTGTGTTTGTTCAAAGGGGGTTTGTGGCTGTTGCTTAATTTGCCATACAAAGTACCATGAACTTGCATCACCCTCTGCTCCTCTGAACCATCCAGGAAGAGATTCAATGGAACRAAGAATTTCTAGATAACATTTGATGCAATGGCTCTTGCGTAAGGTTTATTCTATCAGAAATGTGCCTTGCAGACATGCATGAACCCAAGATGCCCTGAGGAAACAGGGTGCCTTCCCTTTTAAYCCCTGTTTTTAGGAGCTCAGCTCCACTAACCTGTAACTTACCTCCAGGAATAATTTCTACGTCACTTCCTCTAACTTATTCTCATTTCCGAGTGTATTTGTTTTGAACATTTGCAAATTAGCGGCCTTGTAAAACCCCTCAGTAATCAAAGAAAATCCAGCCAACAGATTAAATCCTTTTTTCCCCCTCTTCACACAGCTCTTCTCTTAAAGAGCTGCAGGGTTATTTTTGTATGGAAATGGGAAGAGATGGTTTTAACCATATTCCCCAAGAGCAGGGMGTTTCTTAGATCTGTAAAGAAATAGGAAAACAATAATTTATCTACCAGAGTTACAGATAATACTTCCCAAATGATGGAGATCCTGCATCCAAGGCTGGAATTTAAGACTTACTGCACATTTCTAGGCTGTTAAATTTAAGTGTGATATTTCAAACATCTGCGCCTTTGCAAGTGCAGCTCTGTGCCTGCTGCAGTGCAGGGATTCTGCACGGGGCACTCTGCCATTCCAGAGGGTTTCAGGCTCCATCTGATGCAGGAGCCCCTGAAATAGCAGCCCAGGAGCTCAGCCTGGAGCTGCCATGTGAGTTAGTCAGCAGTTCCTTCACCTCACCAGGACAGGCAGAGCAGAAGCCAAATTTAACTCCCCTTCTGGAATATCACCTGGGGCAAACAGSGGGAGAGGCACAGCCAGATTTCACCCAGGATGCAAAGAGCAAGGTGCTCCTACAGCTCACTGCAAGTCATGTGCATGGAACTTGAAGAATCTGCAAATGCTCTACAGAATATATTCACTTTTTAATTATACCTCCCCTGAAAAAAAAAAATGTTGTACCAAATATACCATTTTTGTCCTCAGAAGATTGGAAAACTGCTGATGTGAGTCTTTCTGCAATACTAAATTTAGAATCTTCTGGCACCACGGGAACACACTGCTGGGTATTGAAGCATCCAAATTACTGCTTAGATTCACACCTCAATTAACATCAGGGCAAAATGTTTTAGAGAACAATCCAGATGCATCAAGTTCAAATAGTTGGAGATTTTTCCAGCACTTCAGCTGAACTTGCAGGGGAGTGGAACAAGATGAGCTTTGAAGTGCCTTCCCTTGGAGGCCATGGGCACCTTCCACTAGACCAGCTCCAAGCCTCATCCAACCTGGCCTTGGACACTTCCAAGGATCCAGGGGCAGCCACAACTTCTCTGAGCAACCTGAGCCAAAGCCTCAGCAYCCTCTAACTGGCCCCCAGCCCAGCAGTCCTGGCAGAGTGAGGGTTTGTTCTGAACAAGAACAGCACAAGAAGATCTTCTGCCCTTGACAAATCCAAGTGATTATCTCACCCTGGGTCTGTCAGGGAGCYGCAGCTCCAGAAAACAGAGCACACACACACACAGCTACCCAAACTGCATGACTAATTGCCTCAGTATAAATGGGACCTCGTTATTTAAACATTGCTGGATACTTCCATTATGAACATTTATTCCACCTACAGCTCAAAAACACAACCCTGCACAAAGACCTAACAACCCYTGTTTCTCCCCTTATTCAGTAGAAAACAAAATTCCATGGTTACATTATATTTTCCAAAAGCCTCTTAAGAGCTCATTTGGAGTTTCACCTGCTCTCAAATACGTGTAATTATGTTAATGACTCTGTGGGATTGCAAGGTCAATTTAAAGAAGGCCTGCAAGCAGCAGAGCACAGAACTCACAGCCCAGGAGGGGCAGGTGGGACTGGCAGCCTCTCTATGGGTGTGAGTCCTTCCAGCCTGTGGAGTTCCCCTGCCACCACAGCACCATGGAACTGGGAAGGAAATCCAGCTGAAGACCSACTAAGACACCTGGGATTAGTTTTCACCTCCACTGGATCCCCCTGAAGGATCCTCTGCCAGCAAAGAAGATGGGACAGAAGGATGGGCAACCTTAGTCTGGACTATGACAACAGTTTCTGCTATTCCCTTGTGGGAACCTCAGTCAGGCATTCACTCTCTGATGGGTTCCTCCTATCACCCCCCTCYCATTACAGCATTAATTGAGGCATTTCCAAAGGGTTTTCTGTGAGGCATCATCCCACCTACAAAGAGCAGGACCCAGCACTTTTGAGGACCACAGGCAGCTCCAGTCCCACTTTGTGACACCCCTGGGAGCAGAGCCTGCCCTTGTAAGGCTGTCCTGGCCCTGCATTCCACACCAACTCTCCTTCTGCTTCATTAGTAAGAGAACTTAATTTAACCTCTTGTGTTTGACATGATGGACTATTTAAAGATGCAGCACTGGGCTGGGCTTGGTTGCAGGCTCCAGACTCAATTACTCTTGGGCTCCTCAGACACGACAAACAACTCACAGTTTTATGGGCTCCTTATTTTTGCCTCTGTATTCTGTGTTTTGCCAACTGAATTGTCACATTCCAAGAAAGAGCATGGAGCATTCCTAACTACAGCCTGAGTTTTTCACATGCAACACCCCATCACAAAGATTCTCCCATGTCACCTTCAAATTCTCTTTTAAAGTAAAAAAGAAATGCTTGGCTGCACCTCTGGCAGAGAGAGACCAAAAATCAACAGCTGGAGCAGGAAGATCTGCTCCATGGCAGATACCCAGCTTGCCCACTATTCCAATCCAGGAATTCCCATGATACTAAACACAGCCTAAGACAAAAATGCCTTGGTGGTTTTATCTGTTCTGTTTTGTGGGGCTTTTTTAATTTTCATGGGGATATAATAATGCAATTCACTGAGATGCCCAAATGGCCTCACCTGTAGACAGGCACTTTACAGTCAGAAGAAAAAGGGGAAAAAAACATGGGAGTGGAAAAAGAGTATTAACACTAGGACTTTGGACAGAGTCCATACAGAGAAATCTCTTTTGTAACCTGAAACCCCAGGTTTCTCAATATTTACACCAAATATTTGTTTTGGATTCCTACTTTCATTTTTTACAGAAAAGAAGCAAGTTACACTCACAGCCACAGCTCTAATTAATGGTTATTCACAATCCTGGACAACTTGCARAGAGACCTTGGCATTAAAGGTGTTCCCCTTGAACACACCATCTACAAGAGGCTGAAATTCCATTTCCAGACCTTTTCCTTCTGTTAGGTTATTCTGAAAGCTCCCAGAAGCCTCACAAATCAGTGAACAAGGAGAGGTTAGAGAGGCAGCAAGCTCTGCATCAATACTGCTAAAGTTTACACAAGCACACACAGATATGAGAGGCTTTTAAAGAACTGTGCAAAAGCATTTCTGAAAAGACCCAGTCAGTGCAGTACATGGCTACTTTAAAATCTRTTTTAAACAGAGCTGGTGAAAACTCACAAAAATATGTATGAATCTGCATTCCTTGTTTTCCTTACAGGAACACCCTTGTGATAAAGAAAGCACATTAATARTTTTCCTGACTGAATGAATGCTCCACATACTTGTATATACCTGCCACAGTAATTTTTCCATTCTCCTGCCATGGTGTTCCTTGATGGGATCAGTGAAAAACTGCACTTTCCCATTTGATTTGTAATCAAAASTCAGCCATCCTTTCTCTGCAAAGGATTCTGGGCACTTTTGCAGCAGCATATCATTTAATCAAGATTAATGAAAATTAGTAAATAAAGATAACTGTGAAATTTAATTTCTACTCTAAGTTTTCAAACAATTTAAATACAACTACCAATAATAATTGCAACAACTAAAGCACAATAGTATTTCAGAAAATACCAATTCTTCTGTGCCCCAGACTATGTTTCTCTTGAACCCAAGCAAGGCCCAGTTAAACATCCTGAACATACAYAGCTTTTGTGCCTTGAATTGTTTCAGTCTGAAACAAAGCTATCAAYGTTAAAGCTGAGGAAACCAGCTAAAAATATACGAGGTTGTTTGCAAGCCCATGTCCATAATCCTGCAGCACTTCCCTTCCAGCTCAATGGAGGAGGAAAAACTGAAAAAACAGAAACAGGAAATTCCTACAGCACAAATACGCTGGAAAGGACTAMAACCATTTTCTTTACATTTGTTTATGTCCAAGGGGTCAAAGCCAAGCAAAAGATGGATGGCTACAGGTTGTTTTKAATTTGTACAAACAAAAAAACAGGATGAAKATGTCTGCARTGGATCTCCCTGTACCAGGGAGGGRAAACAAAGAAATGCCATAGCCAGGGCTCTCCTGGGAAGTCCAACATGGAACAGCTGCTTACTTGACCCAATGGAAATGTTAAGCACAGGTAACCACAAAACWTCTTCAAAAGAGACTTCTCGAGCACAGAACATGGCCTGAGATACCTTCACCTGCTGAACTTTTCTCCCAGGGCATCAGGGTGAGTGGAGTGCACAGRAAGAAGCAGGAGAACACGCTACTCCTGCTCCACACACCTGCCTGAGGAGATGGCAGAGCATTTGTTCTCCTCACTGAGGGTGCTCAGGAAATCTCCAGCTACTGAGGACTCAGATCTGACTCACAAAATTCAGAGAACACTCTGAAGGAAGAGTTTTGTTTGGTTTTTTTTTTTTCATGCAAGGGATTTCCTTCTTCAAAGATCAGTAAGAAGGAGCTGCTTCTGAAGCCATTCCAGCTGTTCCTGGTGTGATCACACACTGCCCAGGGTCTGTCTGAACACTGCTCTTCCATCTGCTCCCTACAAAACACCATTCCACGTGTCTTCCACTCRCATCAGGCACTGCTTGATGGCAGCCAATTGACCAAACACCAGCTGTAAGGTAACACAGTAATTCCTTCACCCATTTTAACCCGTTTGATGATGAGAGCAGAGGATTTATTTGAGATGGCTGTAGAACCTAAGTGCACACACTTTCCTTTACTTCCAGGTCTCTCTGCTCTTACTGCCTCCTCTTCCCAGACAGCACAACATTCCCACGCTCCCACATTCCCCAGGACATGGACAGCACACAATCCATCCCACTCCCCCTTAGGTGCCAGGCATTTATTAGTGTCCACCATGAATCACTAAACCAAATACTACATTTTTCCCAGCTTCTCTCAGGCTCCAGATTTACCTGAAGTTACGTTTTAAGAGCACCTGTGCCCTGCAGCAAAAGTGCTGTGGTATCCTGAGGAAAGCCCTCTACAAAGAGCTGCTTTCCCCGTGCTCAAGTAACTCCCTAAAAATGCTGTTTCCTTTCAGCACAGTAAACACTGGCTACATGAACAACTCACCATTGCTGAAAGGACAGGAACAATAGTGGGAACTTGGCTGTCTCCCAGCATCAGCAACACTGACAACAGCTTGGGAAAGCAGGAACTGAGTCAAAACAACTTCAGATCAAAATATTAGGAGGGAGGCAGTGAAGTGACCTCTGCTTTGCATGTAAAAATGAGGTTTAACAATCCTCTTTAGCCTCGTGTCACTGAATGGTTGGGGTTGGAAAGGACCTTAAAGATCATCCAGCTCCAACCCTGCCATGGGCAGAGACAGCTTTCACCACCCCAGGCGGCTCCAGGCCCTGTCCAACCTGGTCTTGGACACTTCCAGGGATGGGGCAGCCACAGCTGCTCTGGGCACCCTGTGCCAGGGCCTGCCCACCCCCACAGGGAAGAACTTTTTCAGAAGCATATTCACAATTTCAGACTTTAAATAAGGGGAAAGAGAGGGCAGGCACAGTCAGCCCTCACTTCCAGCTGCTGTGAGCCTGGAACAACACACTCACTACATAAAAAATTACCAGGTCTATAAACGATTMCATCTCACTCAATGAAACCCTTATTGCGACAAGTTAACCTAGAATGTGCTATTCCATGTGAGCATTTTATGGTAAATTAAACTTAATACCACAGCTCATTAGAACAAACTGCCTTGCACTGAGCACGTGTCCTTGGGCTGGGAGCTGGGATGTGGCCAGCAGAGCTGCGTGGTGGAACAGCACTCCCTCGTGTTCCTGCTGGGAATGGGGCTCCTCRGCCAGGCTGACCTGTCTGCCTGCTCTCAGCTGTGCCACAGACAGCACAATTCCTCTTCTACAGCAGCAGCTGGGAACTGGGGAAAGGCTTTTTCCAGATTTTCCTGTGCCAGGATATAATTTACCCAGGTTATCCGAGAGGTGACCCAGGTTATCTACWCCTGCTGCCACCAGGAGAGCACACACCTGGGTGGGAGGGGTTTTAAACTCTTTGGAAGAAACATCCCCACTACCAAAAGCAAATCCCACAAGGGAAGAGCAGCACAGTCCACAGGAACTTTCCACAATTGCAGGGAGGGAAAGCACAGCACACTGCACAGAGCCCCTTCCCTCCTTCAGAGCAGGGATAACCCCCTTCAGAGCAGGATGACCCCCCCCCTCATGGCTCCAGACTGATGATTTCAGTTTCCTTCCATCACCAACCCACCTCCTCTCRCAGTGACACGTCAGGACAGTGGTTATTAACCAGCTGCCGCTTCCTTCAGAGTCACCTGACAAAACAYATCAAAACTACTCTTTAAAGGCAGCAACCAAAATCTTGTCAAAACAAACTCTAAATCTTACTTCTCCCTTAAATACCCCAATTTTCTTTTGATTTTGCAATTATTCAACTCATGACTATCAATAAAGAACAAGGTCTTTTTAAACCATCACGTGCTGCAGAGGCATGTTTTATTTAAAACAAGCCATTTGCTTTGAGTGCTTTCAGGATGTAGCATTTCTTTGCTGTTTGAAAAAATGACAAGGTGCCAGACTGGGAAAAAAACAACTCATCAGGACTGGTACCAGCAAGAGCAGGAGACCCATCACCACATCCATTCTCTGAGCAGAGAAGCAGAGCAAGAATTGCTGACAACTGAGAAGGCCAAGGGCAGGAAGAGAACTGCCAGAGCAGTCTAGTAAAGGCTGTGTCCACCAGGAAGCCAAAAAAACCTGGTTCTTGGACAAAGGGCATTGAACAGGAAACCCCAGTGCTGTGGCTGCACACCTGGCATGACCAGTCTGACCCTGTGACTGATGAAAGACCAGGGAGCTGCCCCTACAGCACTTCCTGTGCAAGCCAGACCTGAAGATGTCTTGTACTAACTGCAGCAGAGCTCCTCATCAGCTGGAAAAGGAGGGATGGATACCCCATGCACACTGGAAAATACTCAAATATATACAAGCTGTGGGGGAAAAAAAAGTTTCACTGGCCACAAAGACACTTCTCAGAAACACAGAGCTGTCAGCCACCCACAGGACACAGACACAGTGTGGTGGTCACACCATTGCACACAGACTGGGGCACACCACAGACCCTGCTGTGCTCAGAAAATGCTGCTTGTCACAGTCAGACACATCCTGCCCAGAGATCAGGACAGCAATCAGCAAGGAATTAGCAGAGAGCTGGCACTGAGTGGGTCCAGTGATGTCCCACAACTCCACCAYATAGGAGGAAAGCAAATACACAGCAGAGGAGATGCAACTCCACAGTAACTCCAAAGAGTAGCTCTAAAAGCAGATTTTCATTATAATATTTTTAATTAAGAGTTGCAGCTTCTTCAGCTCTGCCTGCCTAATGAATAAAGCATCTTAGCTCCCCAAGACAGATTAAATAGCACTTGACAACCAACCCAAACATCTCTGGTTACTCTTGACTGTAAGTAGAGAGAACAGATAAGTATCTCCTTGGTAGCCTCCAGCTGCAACAGCAGCACAGAAAGTGACAGGAGGCACAGTTGTGTATGTCCCTTAAATTTCTTTTTTTAACTTCATGAATATCAGAACTGTCATTCTGATATTTTCTTGCAGTAAATCAGGAAGTGTGCATGAATCAAAGTGCCTAAGGAATGCTTCAGGGCCTCCAAAAGAGAATGTACACCCAGAAAATACAACACACTGCTCTGTTACAGCCTAGAACTGCACARTACTGGAGCCCACCATCCCAGGCACCTTCTGCACTGACCCAAAGTTTGGGGTGGTTTGAGATTTTCCCCCTGGCCTTATGGAAAATCCCATGTCAAAGCAARAGCAGGGAGAGAGCTCTTTCACACTTCTCACACTGACAGACCACGAAGAACATCCACCCCCTCGTCACACTAATGACTRATTTTTTTAGTTTGCAGTTTAAAGGAAGCTTGTCTCTTAAAAATACAGCTGGGCAAATAAAAAACTGAATTAATGTCCAAGTACTTCCATGTTTTACGCTACTACAGTCTCCARCAGGAAAAGGTTTTGAATAAAATCCCCAGTTCTTCAAGTACAATTTTCTTTCCCAGCAGCAACAAATGCACAGTGGGCAATCTCACCTCACAACTGATCAAAGGACACAGAGGCAAGGATTGCAAAATTAAACTCAAAATGAGGGAAGGAAACTCTTTGCTACAGTTTTAAAACCTAGCAGCAAACAGCTAACATGRAGAGGTTTGGTGTCTGTGCTGATTACACACTGAATTGACAGCTGAAAAAACGAAGATCAATTCAAGCTACAACAAGCAAATGAAAACTGGTCTTTAATGAGTAGAGGAGAAATTAAAACATTAAGTAATTAGCTCAAAGCAACACAGTATTTATTCATAAAGGCTTTTCAGCTCGAATGCATGTTTTATAAATGTGAAAGTTCCAGAYACACAGAAAGTTCTGCCCCTGTGCAAAGCTGGCAGGGCAGCAGAGTCAGAGCCTGCTAAAAAGAGCTTTTCGTGACAGACAGCCCTGAGAAGTGCTGGAAGGGGAAGTGCTCACCAAGACATTGAAACCCATGAAGAGTCAAATTAAAAACAAGTAAGGAACTGTAAAATGACCCGCTCCTAAAGCCAGGAGCAAGGCTGTTTTGCTGGAATAGCAGGCAGTGGCTTTASCAGAGCAGGAGGGTTCTGGGGCAGCAGCTCCACAGCCAGGGAGAGCTTTTACAACAAAGAGGAAGAATATTCCTAGCACAAACTAAATAAACCACAACTCCCATGATTCTGCATAAACAAGGAAGAGATGTTGATTCCTAAGGTACATTCGGGCAGTCTACTGTTTTAGGTATTAAGATATAAAACAGCCTTTCTCACCCAAAATAAATCCCAAGTTTCACATTACTACTGCTGAGGAAAGCCTTCAGCACRTATGAACGCTCCCAGGATTTCTGAAAAGAGTGGAAACAGGCAGCTCTGGGAGCACACTGCCATTCCAGAGCACACTTACCCACAGATACTGCAGGAACTTCAGCAGACGTGGACAGTAATAATACTCCATTTTCCACGGCTCCGCGTTAACGCCAACCCATCCCCGTTGCAGGCAGGCAGCTCCCGGCTCTCCCCGCCTCCAGCCACCAGTTAAAAGCAGAGTGGAGCAATTAAAAACACCATGAATAATGTACTGAGTGTGCCTGGCCCCACGTCACCGAGCTGGGCGCCTTCACCACGAGCTGGGGCTCCTCAGGAGCAGCATGTGACTTAACCACTTGTTATTGAGCAGCCCACTGCTCGCAGCGCCGTAATCTGGAGTGGGTCAGGCTGGAATTAGTGACAGGACTGTGTTTTGCAGTAAAGGCCATCCAGAAGGGAAGGGAAGCTCTAAACCCCCTCGGTTATGAAATGCTCTGAACACCGGCGGGGTTTCGCTCGCTGACCTTGTTTTGGGTGATGCGCAGGAAAAAGACAAAAAGCCCACACACGTAACAAGAGGAGCTGCTGTTTTTGTGTTCTTTTGAGTATAAAAATGTCTTTTGTGAACGAGAAGAAATAGACACAACCAAGTGGCTTTTTATACACCCCTGGAATGTTCCCAGGGAACGAAAACTGCCAAAAAAGGAAGAAAGCCCAGGCAGAGCTTTACCCACCCCCGGGTCGTCCTCCTCGGGCTGGGTCTAAAATAGAGAGTGGTGGAGTTGTTGGACCTCAGCAGTGGGTGGTTTGTGAAGAGCAAAAATGGGAATTGTAACACTGCTTTTTTTTCCCCTTACATCCTTTTTTTGATAGGAAAAGGAAAGGTAAGTGACAGGAGCCCATCCAGGGAGGGCTCCTGCAGCCTGTCCCCTCCCAGCACTGCTCTCACCCTTCCCAGGGAGGGACAAGGTTGAGGTGACACAAAACAGCTTCCAGCATGCTGCAGCCTCCTCTCCTAGAAATTCTGGTACTTCAAGGAAAYTACCCCTCACTTTTCTAATCATCACCTCTGAATTCCTGTAGAGTTGACAAAGTATTTTGATTTTCTTCCAGGCTGAGTGAGTTTTTGGGGTAACAGAACTACTCTAGATGGGCTTCATAAAGAACAAAGCTCCAGTATTAGAGGCTTTACACAATCCAGAAAAAGAGAAGGTGTGGTTTTCAGTGGGTAGGAGACAGACCTGTCATGGGCAGAACTGAAAACAACTGGTGAACTGTGACAAGCCAAACCATAAATTCATCTGCACATGTTTATAAAATATTTATCTTCTCTCCCTTGCACTTCATTTCCAAGATATTTTAGGAGTCAGCTCATGATTTTCTTCAACAAACCCCTCTCCACCCACACATCACAGTCTCATATAAATGCATCTTTCTATGGAGACCATTAGGGAGATTTTCCTCTCTAAATGACAAAAAAACCCCCGAGTTTAATATAAAATAAATAAATAATATGTTGAGAGGCTTCAAAATAATTCCTGCCTACACCAGTTCTAGTAGCAGAATTCTGTTCTAACTCCTCAAAGCAGGAATTTGGGTTATAACCCACAGCTGYACTAAAGCTGCTCCATTTCCAGCCAAAGGTGCAATTCCTCCAGCCCCACAGCACAACTGCAGCTCCTTTATTTGGAGGATGAGTCCCAGCACACATTCCTCAGGTCTTAATTCCCAACACTCTTATCAGTCTGGATGACTCAATCAGGAATCCAGGCTTGTGACCCAACGTCAGCTCTGATGGCATCACACAATTTATGGAAACGCCTCCTGAGCTCCGTGGTTGCCCCTGGATGTGCAGGTCCCACGGAGTGGGAACAGCCCCACATCCAACCACAGGTACCAGCTCAACAGAGGGTTTCATTGCTCAGTGCTCACACCTGTCCCTCCACCTGCATTCCAGGTCTAAAGGAAAAGATCCCTGCAAGAGCCCAAGGCCCTGAGCCTGCTGCAGGCTCTGAGATTTGCAGCTGAGTTGGTGAGAGAAACCCCTCGCTGTCCAAAGCACAAAACTTCATTTTTATACCTACTTTGTGCTGCAGCTGGGCTAAAAGAGAGGGAAGTACCAGTCATAGTAAAACTACAGATGATGACAGTCCAGCAGTGATGCTGGAATCTTTATAAAAGCCTWACTCTGTTTTTTAATCAATACAAACTCAAAATWGCTGAACAATGTGATCTAGATGAGTTTTAAATCTCCAAAGTATCATCCTTTGCAATTAAAATGCCAATCCCATATTGCCATTTGTATTTTGCAATGGCTGCTTTCAAAGTCATCCTATGTAATGCTCTAAAAGCCTAATTACAAGCAGATTCTCTGGAATATAATCACAAAGAAATTACTTCTCCAGAGATAAAATTATACTACTGCACCTTGCTTCCACTTGGAATTGCAYTATCCATAAGAACCTAGCTCATCAGCTGTCCTGGAAAATGCCATTCAAGCAGTTGTTTACTATCACAGACAGATGTGGAATAATGCAACAAATGGRTATTCTTGTAAACTCATTTGGCACATATAAAAGGGTATCAGAATCAGTTCTTCACTGCTTTAGAGGTGAATGTGAATCAAAAGGAATAATTTATTCTACAACAAGACTTGTCACTTGGAGCACTCAGTCTCACTAGAACCATACCAATACCCTCACTGCCCAGCATTATGGACTGGAGAACACATTTTGTCACTAAGCCACAAGGAAAAACAAGTAAATTCCCACCTGCACAGACCAGAAACCGCTCAAAGCAAACAGCAGCACGATGTTACATTTCCATSTAATCCCCCTTCACTGCTGCACCCAGGGAAATACAGACTGTGCTCAGATTGCAGGGAAATAGGGGATTTAGCTGTGATTCCCATGGCTCTTTCCTGACCCCTCGTGTCTGTCCACCTCACACAGCTCAGACGTGTCTCCAGCAGAGGGGAGTGTTGGAACGCGCTGATGGAACTGTGACTCCGCACCCAAAATCTGTGTTTTCTCCAAAGAAAACAAAGGCATCACCTCAGTGCAGAAAAGAAATGGTTTGGTTTTACATAATCTTCTGCAGTCCTTCTGTGGGGCTTTGGAAAACATCAGTGTGGTGAGTTTTCCACTGCCAAATGCAAGGCAAAGCCCTTTTAATGCACTCACTCACACATCAGAGCCAGGAGGACCAGGCTGCCCTTTGGCTCCCATGGCACTKCACAACAAACACACCCTGAGGAGCCTTTCCAAAGCAACACAAAGCAGCAAAGCACTCAGATCCCACTGAATTCCACACAGGTGACTACTTTCCTCTTTTCATGGAGCTGAATCTCYCTTTCTCACCTTCCCTTCCTGTCTCAGGCTACTCTTGGTGAAGCAGAAGGATTATTCTGAGTAACCTCCCARTCAACAACAAAGTTGGAGAACAGCATTTGTATTTACTTGAGTACAGCACATGAACAGTTCAGTTATCCCAACTGYCCTTCTCTCCCACATTTCCTACCTGGCCAACACCACCTTTATAYATTTGCACTATAAGCTGATGGCATGTAACTTTTAGGGGTTGGATAAATGCCCAKTCTGTCAATAACCCAAATTCCATAAGATGAACTATGCTAAGAATGGGAAAGAAAAAGGGACATTAGCCCTTGGATACCTTCCATGAAGCTTAAAGACTAGAACTGAAGAATAATCTCAGCCCATTTCCAAAAGTCCAATTAGGAAACTTGTTTATAAAATCCTTATAGGTTTASGTGTTCTCTTTTTCTTTGCTAGAAGGAAAGAACCCCCTGAGTTCCTTCTCTTTTTTATGTTTTTGTGTTCTCTGGTAAAGAGCTGCAAACAGCAGAGTGAGCCATGACAGAACAGGGCAGTGCAGCACCTCACTGCAGAGTGTGCTGGCAGAGACAGGACAGGGGAGGTGTGACCTTGGGACAGTCCATGGGACAACAYCCTACAGTCTCCACTTTGCAAATCCTCTACTTCCCTCAGAARACACTGATATTTCATTTATTGTATGTCTTTTGGAACATCCAGACCTTTGTTTCATATTTCAAAACACCAGCTGAATGGAGGATGCTATTTCACAACATAAAATTTCTCTGAGGGCTAAAGTCAGGACATCCTTTGGAAACTGAAGAGAACAGCACCCAACAACATCAAGCAGGGATTCACCCCAACMTTTGTGTGTTAGAGACAAATCAAACCACCCAAAATGCCAGCTGTRATCCTTCACAGAAACTTCTCTGTGCATTGTCGACAGAAAAAAATKAAACCCATCATTCCTCAGGCTGGGACACAGATCTGTTAGTCTGCACTAACAGAGAAAATAACAAAAACCATAATGCTCTAGAGCCATCTTGAGTTCAGGATGAGAATTCTTCACTCAGAAAGCAAAYTGAACAAGCTGTAAGGCTGAGGCTTCATGTTGGAAGCTTTGGCAGGGAGCAGTGGGGTGGGATCCCAGGGAGGGGCAGTTCAACCCCCCAGCAAATGCTTCCCTGCTTGGCAGCACATCCTTCCACCACAGCCCTTTGCAAAAAGGAAAACAGAGCTGCAGCTCCCAGATCCCACCCCAAAACCCCTCCTCCAGGGTCACATACCATCCCAAAATCTGCTCTTCTCTCCTTGTAGAAACTGTGGTGGCTCCTCTGTGCAGACCCTGAGGAAAAGTCTGTTCCCTCTGTTTTGTCTGAGCTCTGTTTGCTCCATTCTTTCCTKGGAGCCTGCAAAATACAGTTATGAATGTAATTAAATATACATGCATATGCACATACATATATACATATTTTATATAAATATGAAATACCTTTTGGAAAAAAAACCAGAGGAAACTCAAAGCTGAAACCACAAAATGGAACAACATGATAGCTATGAACATCCTACACTTTAATCACAGAATTATAGGACCATTAAGGTCTTTTCCAACCAAATCCAACCTCTGGATTTCATTCACATGTCACTGYGTGAAGGGAATCTCTYGCCTCTSACCAAAATCAGGWAAGCAGTGGAGTTTCACAGACAAAYGAAGGCCATTCAACCAGTAAAARYAAAAATAAATTTTGCTTCCTTCAGATAAAGACAAAAAACAAAGAGAAGTCCAAAAAAATCACTACYGRCAATTTGTAAAATAAATCCAAATTRCTTCTTTTCATGTAAATATAAAATTGCAGAGTTAACAATTTGACCTCCCAGGTTCACAGCATTACAAAAAYAATGAGCACACTTTTTAAAGCTTTYTCAAGCTCTCCACAGAAACATCAGTAAGTATTTCTAGACTTGAAGCAAAAAGGAGGTCATCTAGTGCAACAGCCATTGCTCAASAAAAGAGAACCCAAAAAGAAATGAACTCCACTGAAAAAAAAAGGATCTGCTGCCTTGCTGCAGAGTGCTGAAAGTGCTACAAGGACACAATAAAACCCTTAATAAAGAAAAGCTCAGCTACAGTTACATGAAACACGTGGCTACCATAAAAATACCTTTTTGTCCTCATGGAAGAACGGTTCTGACTGAGCTGACACCTTGTGTTTCCACGAGTTATCCCCACTTTCCAAGGGGAAGCTTGGCCTGGCTCGATGCAGGTCCTTCCTTGCCCTCACCTCCTGCATGAGGGGCAGGCTGTCCCTCCCCTGGCGGCACTTTTCCGAGTAGGATCGTCTGAGATCTGCAGGGACAGTCCCAAACCCAGACATGCAGCTCTTCCAATCTGTCTTACTTTTGAAAGAGTCCCCCTCATACATTTTATTTGTGCTGTCTTTGCTTCTCAGYGTAGAGCTCCTCACTATGTTTTTGCTCCAGTTGCCCTCTGGAGACACCTCCAAGAACTGTTCTTTTGTCACCAACTTCTTCTGCAAGAGCCCATCATCAGCCTTTAGGGACAACTTGGAGGCCAGATTGACTTCCAGCCTCTGCTCTGTACTCACTACATTTATGGGCTTCACCTTCTCAATTACAAATTTCGCACCCTGATTTCTGGAGGTCAAGTTCACTTCCTCATCCTCATCAACAATGAAAGTTTTCTTCCTAGCAAATTCCACAGGTGAATTGACAAACTTCTCTGGAAAAATGCTGCTGGGGTTTCCCCAGTAAGGAGGGCTGACCCTTCTGTCTTTGGACTTCTGCTTGTCGAAATCAGGGCTCCGTAATTCCAGTTTCTCTTTGCTCTTTTCATTCAGGATTAGTTTCTCTGGCCTGTGCTGCTCTTCTGCACGTTCACCTGGTTTGTTATTAACTGAATAGTGGTCTGATCCACTCTTCCACTCGTTCCAGCTGTAGGTAAGACTCATTCTGTCTGACACATTTCTTTTGTTCTTTGATTTCTCCCTGTTCAGTGAGCCAAGATCTTCAGAGAGCTTCTCTTGAACTTTACYGGCCTTTGCTGATTCTTCTTTATATTCTGCCATAAGTGCATCAATATCGAGAATTTGGGATCTGTAGCCATCCTCAGGCTTCCTTCCAGGCAAATCAGAATTAYTGTCACTCCTTTTCTGGGGGCCCAGTTCACTGTCCTTTCGCACTGGTGCAGAATGCGGTGGGGACCGGGCTTCAAGGTAAGAGGAAACTTTCCTTCTGCCACTYTTGAGATCATCTTGACCTGTGTTTTTCAGATCATGTTTTAACAGGAAAGCATCAACATCTATGATTTTCTCTTTAGAATGATCCAGACCTTTTTCATKATGCTGCTGGTTATCTTTCCTAGACAGATTAAAATTACCAAATGCAACGTTTTTGGAGAAAACGGCACCTTTTTCATCTTCTTTGACCCAATCCTTGCTAATATGCACTTCCCAGGAGTCTTCTCTACAAGTTGAACTTGTCACATTTTTATTTGGTTGCTGCAATAAAGGTTTGGACCTTCCAGGAAAAACAGGGTCCAGATTAATTGCTGCTCCCTCATTTGAACCAGAAACCGTATTAATTTCACTTGCACTGGGAGCACCAACAAAGCTTTTCTCTTTTTTCATCCCAGGAACCTGATAAGTCACTGCAAAATAAGTTGCCTTTGGCTCAAAGACAGAACTCTGATGTTTGGTGTAATCATCAGGACTGCCAAGAACAGCTTGGTTTGCCTCACTCCCTTCCACCCCATCTTTGATTTTGTTGCTTCTCTTTTTAAGTGAATTTTCATTCAGTTGCAATGAATCTGCCCGGCTCAGCTTCTTCGTGCTGTCGGGAGCGAGCCACACAACTTCTTCCACCTTGAGTGACTCCTGAGGCAAGGTCCTCCTCCTCCACCTTTCAGAAATCTTCAAGTCAGAAACGCTACTTCTGCTTCTCCTGACTTTCTCATCTGGATCTGCTCCTCGGAGTTTTTCACTGCTTTCAGAAGCCAAGCTAAAGTCTTGCTCTTTACAACTGAACTCCAGATTTTTCCTCAACCCAAAASCCCCAGAYTCCTCTTTAGTRACGTTCAGTCCCTTTGTATCAGGGGGCTGGCTACTGGAAGATTTAAAATACTGCCCACTTGCAAGCACTGAAGCCTGAGCCCCGTGTTTATTGACACTTGTGGAAATGACTTCACGATCCAAGTTGGTTCGGAATTCCTGGATGTCTGCTCCTGCCCTGAAACTCCTCTTCTCAGAAGAGCATTTCACAACATTAACCCTCTCTGATTTATCTACAGAAGAGACTTCACTCTTATCACCTTTAATTTCAGCATGTAGCTTGTTGACTTTTTCACTTATTCCCAAACCTTTACTTTTGTTTGTGGAATAAGGTATTTTCTCAGTTATGAACAGTGGCTCAGGATCAGTTTTATCAGAGTCTCTTTTCTGTTCAGGTAAAGTGCATTCACTGGAGAGAAAACCAGCAGGTTCTCTCAACACAGCCTTGCTTGTGAGAACTTTTGCCTCTCTGGCTTCTGAAGTAATGTTTTCTTCTTTCAAGTAAAGAGTGTGACTACTTGCCTTAACCGACTGCCCTGTGGGTACAACATCCTCATCAGTTTTATTCTCTTTCACAGATGATTTTCTAGTTCTSAGTGTCATGGCCTTTTTCTCAGGAGCCATCGTGATGGCTTCACTAAGAGCCCTTTCACCACAAGTCTGAAAGATTTCATACCTGGGCTCTATTCTTTGGTAAATTTGAGAATCTTCTGCATTTTTGGGAGCGGGTTTTTCACTTTTCTCAACCAAAGATTTTTCTAAGACRATTCCTGGACTCATTTTCTTGTCTTCACTTAAACAAGCTGGTTTGGGACTTTTCTCYACGTGTGCTGGATGTTTTGATGGATCAAGCTGCTTGTGGTACTCCTTTGCAGTAGTGGTTTCCTCCCCTTCTCTCATCCACGAGTGCCTGCTGTGCCCTGGAACCACTGGATCCTGCTTTGCCTCAGGCTCCTGGTTCCTTTTTGGAGCAGGATCAGCCCCAGGATGCTCAGCAACAACGCTGTGCTTCTGGACATTGTGCTCAAACAGCGTGGCCCGGACAGTTTTAATGAAGGGCTTTTCCAGAAGTGATGGGTTTAATTTCTTTTCAAAGCTGCTTGTGAAGGAGACAGAACTCTCACTCTGCTGTGAGAAATGCTGACCATCTCCCAGGAAGCTTCCTTTCCTCTCCAGCTGATCGGGTTTATTGGTTATCTTTAAAACCTGCCGGGATTTCCAAGGCTTCCCAGGAGCAAATGCCTCGGTGAAATCTGTGCCATGGGTGAGCTTCAGCTCCTTGCTCTGGAAGGACAAAATCCAACAGTTATCTGAGCTTATTAAAAAAAATGTAATAAAGTTTATTTTAAAACTTACTTGCACCTAATTTGAGCAACAGAGCCCGTACACGTCAAACACATCCATATTCCCTGCACACAAACTCCACTGAGACCAAGGGAATGTGGTAACCTAAGGGAATGTGTAACTCCAGCTCCTAAATCTTGATTTTAACAGAATTATCTCACTAATAACCAGTTACATTAATTAATATTTATTACCCATGATTCACTATTATCTACTSACAGGAAATACAAGCAGCATCCTACAAGATGGCATTTTTAACAGCACTTACTGAAAAAGCACAGCATCCAAATAATAAAGGGAATCAAAGAATACTGGAGTTCTTACAGGACTTCWATCTTTTATTTAAGTTTTAAAACTTAAAACTCGGAGTTGACTTAAGATTGTCTTTTAAAAAAGCTAAAGAACACCAGAAAATTAACACTAAGTTATTTATAAATATTGTTAAGTCTGAGTTATATTCTTAAAGGAATTTCTCTAATCCTCCTTTACTGTCAAGATTCTGAAAACAGCACTTCCATTAATGAAAGATTTTCTTTTTAAAACAAATTGTTCTCCTTGAGAATAACACTGAACTACAGAAACTTTGCACCTGTAACTTTTCCTTACCACATATTCCTATCTTGGAAAGGAGAAAAGCCGTGAGAGCTCACTACAAACACCCTTAAACTATATTAAATCTCCTCTACTAAGAACTGTCACCAGAGAAGTTCTGTTTTGCAACACTGAAGGGTTGCTTAGAAACAGAGAGAGCCAAAAGCTTCCACAGCAAATCCCCATTTTCCCTGGAACACTTTGTTGTCTAAACTGCTCAGGTAAATGTTGAGGAGCCTGACAAAGGCCCAGGCTGGGATTTATCAGGAGCTGGGACATGGATGCAGGAAAGCACAATCCTRATGCTCTGCTTGGAGAAAATAAAGAATAATCCCTGCACAAACCCACCACAGCCACAGGCAATTCACTGGGGTTTCATGCATTAGAAATCYCTTAAAAACAGCACACAAAATATTCTTCCCTCTCTACCACTCCTACACTGAACAGTTTGCACACTGAGCTTGACAAACTCAGCATACACAATACTCCTGAACTTTTCTCTGCACATCCTAAAGCCAAACTCACACCAGCAAATCCACTGGGATTGTGTCAGCCCTAATACTCCTCATATCCATTTAAMAGCCACTGATTGATAAAGCCACACAAAGCAGCACCTTCTCCTTGCAGAGCCAGCTGGAGCCCACCAGCTGCTGCCAGTTCCTTACTTTTGGATTTTCCTGCAGGTCGTGGATTGAGTCAGCTCCAGCCTCCCCAGGTTTCTCAGGCTTTGCTTCACCACCTGACTGAGTTGGGCTTGAAAACCTAAAACAAAGGACTGGTGTTACTTCTTTAGTCCAGCTGGTCAGTGAGCTTCCTASCAAAGCAGGCTGGTAGAAATTATCCATCAAATTCCATTTCCTAAAGGAGAAACATCACTATTTTGTGGTCAATTACTGTATTTGGTGGTTAAATCATATCTAGACCAAAGGACTTAAAAAAAAATATTAATTATGCATCTTATTTGATAATAGAGGATTTAGAGATGCATAACAAGCTATAATATCTCTCACTGACAATGACAATATATATCACAATATTGACAGCTTTAATTAATTTTTTTCAACTGTTGTCAGATTATATTTAATCTTCTCTATTTTGGACAAAAAAAGGCAGGAAAGGAGCTTAAGAATAATAGCAAAAAAAAAAAAATCACATTAAGTGGAAGCAAAACGAACAAGCTTTTCTTACTGCACTGAGAGAGCAAGTTTTACTGGTCAACATGAAGCCAAGAGGATTACACAGAATTTCTCTGTAACCTACATCTTGGTTAAGTCAGCAGAGAGGGGCCGTGACTGCAGGGACCGGCGCAGGTTCCCTCCCTTCRCGTCAGGATTTTCTGTGGTCAGCTCCTTGATCCTCTGCTGGATGGTCACACACCTGTTCTCCTTCTCAGCAGCTGCTGGGAGAAGCTCTGGATCCACTGTGGCACTGGGATTTTCCGAAGTAAACAAACTAATGTGTTTTTTAACACTGCCTCTTAAGATATTGCTCTCTTTCTCTGAGGAAGCTGCAGGACTTTCAGAGCCCAGGAACGTGTGCGTGTCCTTCTGATCTGGTCTTTTCCCCCCCTTATTAGTTCTGCTTTCACTGGTTGTTTCAGGGCTTCTTTCAGGACCATGCAAGTTAATAATTATTTCTGATTTTGTCTCAGTGTGTTCACTTCTAGATTTAAGTTTTGYTTCCCAGGAGTATTTCCCATTATTYAGGACGCCAATCTCCTGACTACTGCATTTCAGATTTGTTTTAGAAGAACTGCTTTTATTAAATTCAGTTTCTTCATGTTTTGGCCCCGTTTCAGACTGATCATGACTACCCCCATCAGTAAAAGCAATTATGGATACATTCTCCTTGCTTTCATGGGATGARCCAGCCTTCTTGCAAGAAGAAAGATCTTTRTGTTCAAACTTAGCTGTCAGGTCCATGGACAAAGGCCTTGGTTTTCTAACCCCGGATTTCTCCGTAGGAGGTTTTTCCTCAGAAGCCTCCACATTGTGATGCTTTTGATCTCGTAACGATTCCAGAAAAATAGCAGACACTGGTCTATGTTTTGCCCTTTGCTGGACATCAGCAGAGAACTCAACTTTATTGTTGAGGTTATTTGCACCATCATTGTTCTTCTCCCCTGGATGAGCTTCACGAGCATCTTTCTTYTCCCCGGTTTTGAGGGAGTTCCAGGAGTCTGGCCTGAGACCGCAGGAGAACGACATCTGCCTATGGACAGASCCATCAGGGACATTCCTGGGTGTCTCTGCTGGTTTCACAGAGCCCTGCAGCTCCTTGGTTTGCAGAGCAGTGAATCCCCTGCGCTCCTGAGCCCGTTTCTCCTGGGCCAGGCTGACCTTGGCCTGCTCGGGGCCCGCCGGCTCGAACAGAATGACCGTGTTGGCACTGGGCCCCGTGTAGAAAGTCATGTTTGTCACCATGTCACTGTCAGCCTGRTTTTCAGTGCCAATGGCCTTCTGATCCACCAAGGGAGGGACGTTGCCACCCAACACCTTCACAGAGGACGTTTCCTCGGTGGCCTTTCTCACCATGCTGCTGGAYCTGAACGCTGGCACGGGCGGTTTGACGTTTGCAAAGGTGTCCGAGGGTTTCTCTTTACAAAAAGGCTTTGGGAAAAGTCTTGGCCTTGATCCCAGCGAGGGCATCGTTGCAGATCTCAAGGAATTGCCAAATTTCTTGTTCTCTTCCAGAGTCAGTGATGCTGAGGCCTCCTTTGCCTTGTTGCTGGCATCTGAAAGCACGCTGACATACACACGCTGTGCCTTCTCCTCAGCCCTGAGCTCAGCTAGGTCAGGGACTGCTGTCAAAGACGCCAAAGTAGAATTTATTTCTACCCTTGTTGCCATAGTTGGGATTACACATTCAACAGAACTGAAAAACTCCAGCGAGGGAAAAGAATCTGCAAAAAAAAAATAAAAAATGCAAGTATTGATGTAGAGTCAGCATGAACATCAAAGAACATCATTCTCACATAAATTCACAAGGAAGCAAACTCAGATTAAGGTGCCTTTCAGATATGCTGATCCCAGAGTTTATCACTGAAAGACATAGTGTTCCTTTTCTAAAAAACAGCAAGAAACACCATTATTTACTGACTTGGCCCAATGGAAATAAACATATCCCACAAATTTTCACATTCCCACTTACCATAATTGGCTGCTGCAACCAATCCATAGGGCCTGGATCCTTCCTCATAGCGACAAGAGCTTGGTCACCAAGGGCACATTAAGGACAGGGGATGTGATCACAGAGACACTGCCCAGACCTCACCTGCAAATAAACAAAATATTCYGACTCAGGTGTGGCACATACCCAGACCTACAGAGGCAATGCCATGTGAGACAAAAATCCAGAGCATTCTAAGGAGAAGAAGCTGGTTCCCAAGCAAAARGGATCTCAGGTAACTGCAAAAAGCAGAAGAATGTTTATTTTTCAAACAGCACTTAAAGAATCAACAATAAATTAGCACTTAAAGATGTAACTGAAAGGTAAAGGGAGAATAACTCGGACTGCACAACATAAACACCAAATCTGAGCAGTTAAAACCACATTTAGGTAAGACTGTTTGCATATTCAAGTGCTGTCAATCACTGGTTAAACACAGAGCTCTGCATTACTGTAATCTCAATTACTGTAATTTACTTTCTATTGTAAAGCTCTTTTCTGGGGCAGCAGTCTGTGAAGTGCTACCTGAGCAGCTGACCTGCAAACGGCTGATTTTCCATAAAAATGGGACTTTTACCATGACAAAGCAGTTTTGTATCTCGCTAGCAAWGGCAGGAGAAGAGCTTTGGCTTTAATTATATTCTTACTGCAGAGAAGTGGGAAAACCAGCAGTAATTAGAATTTCAGCTACAAGAAGTAACCTGAATTTTTCCTAACAGAAGTATATTTAAACTCGTAGCAGATGCAGGCAGCTATGTAAGGTTAGATTATTTTTTCCTTCAAAAGCTGTTGTACTCTTCATTTTTAGAAAACTCACACCGTACTTCATAACCAGGGTCCCAAATTTGTGTTGCCACCCTCTTGTCTCCTTTGGGCAGCCTTTGAAGGGGCAGATTTGTACTCTTCTCACTGGACCCTATATTGGTGTGGATTTATCATGCAAATCAACTTATTTGTAGATTCGGTGGAATATGGAGCTTCCTGCTTGTGATTATTAAAAAAAAAAAAAATAAAAACCATCCAGGACCTTGCCTTCCTGGGTCTGCAGTCTGGAGAAGTGGTTATTTCACCTTCAGCTTCCCTTGACCAGACTTAGCCCACACTGGCACTGGAAATTGCAGGGATTTATTTTTGTCCCCGCTTGTGCTCCCTCTCTCAGGCAGGAGAATGAACTCCACTCACCTTGTCTGTTCCCTTTCATCTTCCAATCCACTTGGAGTTCTGTCTCAACCACTTATCCCTGACGCCATCCCCCCACCTCCCTCCCAAGTCCGTGACCTCGCCTTTCCAAAATAGCCACTAACCCAATCAGCTTATCCACATCAATCTGCCCCTTCCACCATCTCACRGATCTCCATGAAATCTTCCTCCCTCTCCCACTCCTCCTCTAAGAAACGCCATCAAAATCCGATTAAAACGCTCTCAACATTCCAAGGATGCAAAGGTTTGGGARGGGCTCTAAAAAGGAAACTTGCTGGAATGAGGCTGATGCTCACAGGCAACATTGCAAAGGGAAAAATTCAGCTGTGAAAACAGCATCGGTCTTGCAGCAAGTGAGAATAAATTCTCTCCTATCATTCTGCAACCCCTGTTTCTCTGGAAAAGAAGAAGGGGGCACAGAGCTTCTTAAATGGACTCAAACTTGATCCTCAATGGAACGCGGGGCAGTGAATTTACAATGTGGGACCTAATCCCTGGTAACAGAGCACAACTCAAATATTCCTAACACAAAATTTACGCCCTCTTTAGTTTGATTACACTCCTGCTTTACAGGACTCTGTTTTCCCCAGCATAAACTACCAAAGTCGGTTTTTGTGTTCYAAATTCAGCTGCCCTACAACAGATATGTGGCCCCAAACAGACAAGTACTTAAAAAGAACAAAATATTTAGGAGAAAAAATAATCACCCCACTTTGAAAAYGATAAAGCTCCTTGATACAAGTACACTTGATAAAGAGGAATCATGTAATCAATGCCAAGTGTAACATGCACTAGACACTGTGTCTCAGTTTTGAAACACATATCTTGGTTTAGATAAACCTGAGTTTTTCTTAATAAAATCTCTCTAGTCCACTTGGCAACGTACAAAATTCGGGGCAATTTATAAAGATCAACTGTAAATTTAACTTTGCAGTTAAACATTAAACCCCTAAGCAGGAGGCTTTCAGATGCTATTAATATTTAATAATACTACTGTAATCATACTACTACAGYTGTAAATCCCTCACCATCAGCTACATCATGTTATTCCCTGACCTCCTCTGCCAAGGGACAGTCAGCTGAGCTGCCCCTGCATGTCCCCATCTTGTGTGGCAGAGCCTCAAAGCCACCTTGCCCCCAGTTCTGGGCACTTTTGTCCCCAGTTCTGGGCACTGTTTCTCTCCAAGCAGTGCCCACACTCCCCTTTGGCTGTGGCGGGCGCATTCTGCACACAAATGAAATTATAAATGGCACTGAAGTGTCTCTTGAAATGCCTCCTGCTTTTACCAGAAAGGCTGGCACATGAAGGGCTGGCTCTTCCCTGCTGCTCCTCTTCCTCAAGCTTCCAAACACCTGTGACTGGGATTTTTTTTTCTCCCTGGGCCAAGCTGAGCCACCACAGGGTGTCACAGAGATGCTCACGCATACGCTGCTCCAGGCTCCTTCAAACCTTAATGCCCTCAGGTRTTGCCTGCCTTCAATTTTTAATTAAAGATCTATCATTACAAAGATTGTCAACATTGCTCTTAAGAAATCAAAATGGATTATTCACTTCACAGGGTTATTTTTGYAGAAAATAATTCGGGAAGGGCTTCACCCCAAACACGCCCTCCCTTTGGCACTTGCTCACCCACCACACACACAACTATTATTTACATCACTGCTAATTCCTTTAAGCCTATTAAGGCAACAGCAACAGCCTGCAGATAATTTTTCCACCATGAATCACGTGACTRTTGCCAACTTCCTTGCTCAGAAACAAGAATGTTTTAAATGACACAAAGCAAAATCATCTATAATCTGGCCCTGAACCTTGCAGCAGATAAACAAGTCCATCTGTCTTCTCTAAGGGTGGAAAGCATAAAAATGCCACCAAGAAAATCTCTCTGCTATTAAAAAAACCAAAACAAACAAAAAACAAAAAGCAAAACCAAGCATGTTTATGACATGGAGATCAAGCAGAAAGCCTGGCTCCAGCAGCGAATACCAACAAAAAATACTYCACAGAAAATCACCTAATAAACATGAAGTTTTTCTTTTCTATATACAACTTTATCAGCAAATCTGCTTCCAGTATACAAAAATTACTCCCTTACTGTGTAGATACAGGAAGGAGTTCGTATAACAACATATATTAGCAGCTCCTGAAAACATGGCTTTGTCCATGACTGTGSTTGGGAGGCTTGGGACTGGATGATCTCCCAGGATCTTCCAACCCAAACCAGTCTGGGATTCCATGATTCTGTACATTCCCCTGGCCTAACAAGCCACTGGAGCCACTGGGAGCAGATGACCATAAACCAAGATTTATTTCAGCCCTCCTACAAAAGGCTGMCCCACTGTCTTAAATTATTCAGTCTTTACAAATATTTTTCTCCTCTCYTTTCTTCTTCCTGCCCTCACTGATCSAACACTGGGGTCAGTCTGCAGCAYTCCCAGTCCATTCTCCCCAGAAATCCTGCTTCTGCTGCTTCCTGCACTTGGAGAGGTGCTGATTGGATTAAAGAAGAATTAACAGAGCAGATCCTATCACTTACTGTGCACGTACGAGTGTGAGTGCTGACAAGAACATGACTTACTACAGTGCAACAAAAATAACACAAAGAAGGAAAAAAAGAACTCTATTCTGAAACTTTCGTAACCAAGTAGATCATGAAACTAATTCAGTAAAAAGCAGGCTTTTTCTATTTTTGGGTTTAAGCCTGATTCATGTTACTATTAACTGCAGTGGGATCCATCAGTTGTATTTAAAAGGACATTCAGGGTCTCTTAAATGGAAAGATTATCAAAAATATTTTCATAATGGCTCTAGTTTTTAATTTGCCTGGACAAGTTTATTCACAAAGTAAAAACAGCTAATAAAATGCATTTAAATTATCTTTTCACARTGGGAAGCAGTTCTGCTTCTCAATAATGAAAACTAGAAGGCTGAGAATTAAAATTACATATTCCAAATCTCACAAGCCAGATAAATCTGCAAAACCACACAGATCATTAATACTAAAATTCCAAAGTATTCCAAAATTAAAAATATCCTTTCCCATGTCCAAGTCTCTTGGAAAACTCTAGTTCTTTTCTTTTACAAAAAGGACTACGTGCTGTTGCTTCGGACATTGCAGACCAGTCCCAACCCAAGGATGAAACACTCCACTCTGACATTTCCTCCCGCTGCAGAAAAGATTAGCRTTTTGTTAAATAAAGTGTCCATCCTAAAAATAGCAGCATTTACAAGCACTTGTAAATCTCTAATTGCTCCTGCCAGTACAATTGCATAACGATCATCACCTGCCAGAGCTTCACCCCCATGCAGCTGCACTMAGGAACTGCAATATTTTCAACCACCCTTTCCATTAAGTGCTGCCACCTCAATACCACTGTGAGAACTTTACAGCTTTGTGTTTCCACCTCCATGCTGCAAAGATTGGGCAGTTAAAATGGTAACAAGTTACAGAGCAGCAGATGCAGTAATTCAAGCTGGCCTCACAGAGGCTCTAACATTTATTTATTAAAGCAAAAATTCGATGTTAAATACGCTGGCATGGTCAGAGTGAATTTTAGATCACATTCCTGATGTAGGAGGACAATCAGCTGAGACAGGGATTCAGGAAAACACCCTGAGGGTGGTGAGGCACTGGCACAGGGTGCCCAGAGAAGCTGTGGCTGCCCCTGGACCTCTGGAAGTGTCCAAGGTCAGGATGGACAGGGCTTGGAGCAAGCTGGGCTAGTGGAAGGTGTCCCTGCCCACGGCAAGGGTGGCACTGGATGAGCTTTAAGGTYCCTCCCAACACAAACCAGTCTGGGATTCTGTGGTTAATTTATGGTAGAATAGGATTCCACAGAAAAATTTTACTGTGTGTAACCAGGGAAGAATGCACTGTGATGGCTGCAGGGCACAGGGAGTCATCCTCCAAATTTCCTTGAATTTATGGGACAGATATATGTCTGGAGAGAATGATTTGGGTAAAAAAATCTACCTGTAATAATCTGCTTCCACAGCTGTCAGTCCTTGCTGTCAGTCCATTGCTTTTTTCATAACAATGTCTGTGTCACATATAAAACATAACCCAACAGGATTAATGTACAAAAGGGACAGATTGCTCCAGTTATTTCTAGAAACCAGCTTCCAAACATTACCCTTTAGAAAGGTCCAGTTTGTGATCATAGATTTAATATCAAGTACCCATTTAATGGGTATTAAGCTCCAAAAACTTCTGCACTAGGTTTTAGGGGCAATGACCACTGTTCTACAAACAATTCAAGCCAACTCCTTCTCTATCAAGATCAACTTTGTCCAAGCCAGGTCTTGGCTCAGGATCTTCCTCTTTGTACATCATGTTCTACTCAAGAGATCCCTCAAGAGCACAGGGAGTGACAGAGCAGGCTCAGCATTTCCTCTGACCTGCACAACTGCCTCATTACACCCCAATCTTCCACAATTTCCTCCTCCCCAACCCTCTCATTGACAGTTTCAGAGGAAACTCTCTTCCCTTCCCAGTTTCACAGAAGATCTGATTTGTTTTGGAAGTCTCTTGAGACTCAGGTAGGAAAAAACCCAACCACAGGAAAATTACATTAAATGTTGGTGAATCACCTTTTTTTTTGGTTGCAGAAGCTGCAYATCCTCACCCTCCTGTGTGAATCATCTTTTACTTCCAGCATTCCACACAAGAGATTCCACCCAGCTCATCAGTGGGTGGGTATTTTCATAAAGTCCAATTCTTCTGGCAGTTGAAATAGGGAATAAAAGCAAAGTCCTGAATTCTGCCAGCTGAGGATGACATTCTGCAGAACAAAATGAATTAAGGGATGAGGCTAAAGTGAGGCTAAAAGTGTGTTTGTGCAGAAGGTRGGTATTCCCAGCAGGCCTCAGAGTGCTGTTCTGTTTGCTTCTCTCACCAAAGCCTTGCCTTTGTGGTCAGCTTCAACTCCTGCTAATGTTTTTTTAGGTTTCATCCTTGCAAACGCTTTTAAACCACAAACAAGACCCACAAATAACCTCCCCATGCAGTTCAGCAGAAAAAAAAAAGACATTCCAGAAACAACTGCATTGCGTGCCAGATGAAATATTAATGATCAGATTTGGCTACAAGCAAGARAAATGGACAGTGGAACTGAAAAAAGAAGTCCAATTAAGGCTCTTCCAGAAAGATGTTTGGTTGTTTCAGGGAGGACTTTATTCTATCTGCAGCTCCCAAAGGTCAACAGGGTCATGTCCTGGACACAGCASAGGGTGGGTACTTGAATTTGCAACTTGGCAAATTTTGCCTCAAACCTTTTCAGAATCATCATGAAACTTCCTGCTGATTAATTTTAACACAGTCTTCTTGCTGAAGGAAGCTTAACTTCACTTTTAACTGAGGTTAAATTTTGGCAAGAGTTAAGTTTTTCTGCACAGATTCTGAAGAAATGGGTTAAATCCTTGACTCCCTTTTTCATATCTTATGCTACACACCCTGAATATGATGGAATTAATCAAAAGCTAATTTATTTATGTGTCCTCTGAGTGTATTATGTCCATGACCCTGCTTTAAAAAGGTGAAATTTGGCTCATTATAGTCTCAGAAACACATCAAGCAGCTACTGATCCCCCTGACCTCGAGCAGGCAGCGCTTTCCAAAGCCCCCAGAAGTGAGGCAGGGCTGTATTTCTCCAGAGGCTCCAGCTTTGGGTGGGAATGCTTTCATTTGGCAGCCAAACCATGGACACAGCTGAAGGAGTGTAAAGAGATGGATGAGCCAGCTGCAGCACAGACAGAAATATGGGTTTGAAAAACAACTTTGGCATTCTTCCACTTGATACTCCCCTACACAATACCATGCTCGGTACCATGTTTCAGCAGTAAAAGCAGCTTAGAGACCACCCACACCTGGAAATATTTACTGTAACTGTGCATATTTCTTGTCCTCTTGGCAGCAAGGCAAGACAAAGGACAACTGTCTGATCTCAGAGCTGACAGGATGAGGATRTCACCACTGGATTTTGTTTTGTTTGCTGCCTTTCAGAGCCATCAGCTGCTGCAAATGCTTTAAGAGCAGCAATGATATAACTGGAGCAATTTCCTCCCAAAACAGTGGTGGAAGCTACTTGGACACTGACATTGGAACTCCTTGATGAGCAAAGGTGCAGATAAAACAACCCTGCACCTTGCTAAGCCTGGCAGCCAGCACAGGGACACCAAAGCTCATGTGAAGCTCAGGAGGTGCAGCTCTCCCGTGGGAGACAGGGCTGGGCTGACCTGCTGAGGAATTCAAGTCAAAGGATCGAGTGAAGCAGATCCGTGGGCTTTGGTTTATTGAAAAAATCCACCTACTTGTTAYAAAAATAGGCAAGTGCCTCCACAGCACTTTGAAGCCTTCAGAAATAAAGCTGACCCATGGCCCTGTGCCCCCCAGGCAGGAATCAGGGGAGGGATCTTTTCACACAAACCCAGCCTCTGAAGGTCACTGTCACACAGAAATAGCACGAGGTGAGAAGACATTTCCTGCTTGCCTTCATGCACAGCAGGTGCTTTTGTGTCAGAAGGACAAAGTCCCTAATCCTCTGATCTGCCTCCTCAAATTCTAACAGGATTTCCAGCGTTGGAAAATGCATTTGTGGCCTGGCACAGTAAACCACCTTCAGAAAGTACAACCAGCTCGAGCTGTCCTGTGATTGACGTGGGGTCACCAGGACGAGTTTATAAATACTGAGCCTTTATACATTCATCTGAGYGCTGAAAAATTAATTAAGGTATTGCCATATGGAGAGAAAAAAAAGTGGTTTCATCCAACCTTTCAGAAAACTTGAGGCTACTGGCCCTGGAGCACAACCTTGAACACATTGAGAGATCACTTCAACATTTTAACCATCTGGAAAAAAACCTGAACCCATAAAACTGGAGGACAAAGGAAACAGAGGGATGGGACAGAAGACCAAAATCATGACATTAAAAATTATATATGTGCATACATAGCTGTGGTGACTAATGTGTATCCGAGGGCTARGAATTAACATTCCTTTGCTTCTGCAAAAACAAGAAAGCAGGTTTACAGCACATTATTTTTATACCTGCACTTTTCCTGACAGACACATTTGGAAGCTGCAAAGACTCATTCACAGAGAGCACGTGGCAGCTACTGATAAAACACCCAGAGCAGAGATGCTGCAATAGATTACGCTGCTCCTAAGCTTTCACCAGGACAAAAAGCAATCTCACAATCACAGACTGGCTCAGGCTGGAAGGGACAACAGAGGGTCATCTGGTCCCATCTTCCTGCTCAAGCAAGATCATCCCAGAGCACATGGCACAGTTCTGGAATAACTCCACTGAGGGAGACTCCACAACCTCTGGGGAATCTGGGGAAAACYGTCACTGCACGTTGTTGATACAAATATTTATGTACTGCTTCAGCTCTCACAGCTCTGCCAGCTGAAGTCTTCTCTGATGGCTGGTTTGCCACTTGTGATCTTAGAAAATCATATGCAAAAAGCTCTGTGTTCAACAGCTTTCAATTTGGCTGCTAACAACACATTTTCTGTCAAAACAGAGATCCARTACTGTGTTGCAGCAATTTCTCCATTCAGTCCATCATTCCACCTTTCAGATATTTGATTAGTCAGAGCACAAGCATGTCATCGAGTTCAGTCAACAAGCAAACACACTTGAGCCCAAAATACTCGTACCAGGCACTGCTCTGGAAATGAACTGCAGCTTCATGGGAGAAAGACACTGATAAACAGGGGGTTGGGCCAGGTTGGTATCCAGGAACAGATGATTCTGTTCCATGAACAAATGAACAATTTCAAAGCCTGCWCCTCTGGGTCGTAGCAATCTCTGCCCTAAGGATGAAGCCTGCAAAGCTGCAGCATGGTGGTACAGAGCTGGAGATAAGGAAATCTCCCTGGTACTGCTGCAAGAGACAAGCACTGTGACAAAAGACTGGCAGAGCTGGCATTAATAAACAACACAGTTCCATCTCCCAGGCAGCACCTCCATCCCCAGCTCTACAGCAGCAATTTAAGCACTTCACAGAAAAGATGACCTAACTTCAAACAGGAAAATTATTAACAAAATTAAACAGGATTAATTTTTCTCCAGTTATGCCTTTCAGGATACTGATGGAGCCATTAAAACTCATTCAGACCAAATGGACATGACCCTCATTTCCAATCCAGTCTCATAAACAGTGAAAAAAAGCATTGGGCTAAGAGGAGATGAGTGGATCTGTTCTGAGTCAAACAAAATATTGTTATGAAAGTCAAATACTTGGTGGCATTTATCATTCCCTGGGCCAAAATCCCTTATGTCACCCTCTGCTCTACAACACACTGACATACTGAAACARGAATCTTTCTGCCTCTCAGGTTGTTCCCAGTGTTCCAACAGCTCTTTGATCTCTTCCTTGTGTACTGAACCTGGCATTAGGTCAGGTAGGATACGGTGCTGCAGCAGGGTGCTGCCTCCTGCCAGCCATCAATAAACTGCCCTGAGCTGCACACCCAGAACAAACCTGCTCTGTCAACAACGCCTGACGCTGTGCCAGAGGAGCTGCTGCTGCTGCCTTGGTGATAAGGCTCCTCTTTCTCCTTCAGTGGGCACATCTGGCTTCTCACATATGCAGGAAATAGGTTTTCTCCCTCCATTAATGCAAATGCCCATCTCAGAACCACTGGCTGGGTACTGCCAGCTTGTACAAGTGTTCCTTTGGTTGCCTGTGAGCAGGGCATTGTTATCAGCAATCCACAAAGGAGCTTCCTCTTCCCCCAAAGGCCCACGAATGGAACAGAGCACAGAGGGGTCGYGTGTGACTGTGAGGAGCCAGAGCAGTGACGCTGCATTTCTCCCCGTTTCTGAACAAAAGGATGTTTTAAGCCAAGAACTCTAACAGCAACAAGCCTGCACATGCATTGTACACTACCTTGTTCTTCAGAAGCACAGCATTATTCAGCAAAATCAAGGYCTGTAATGAATTATTGATAACACGTACACCATCTAGTGCTGAACAATCCCCTCCACCTCCCTACATGCTTGAGAAAGCACAGAAAGGGAAAAAAAAGCCTATTAATTGAAAGACAACAGTTCAGCCACTAAAAACATTAACCTATTTATTGAGGGGGGTGGAAAAAAAAAAAGAAATAGCTGAAGTGGGAAAAAACAGCTCTGAAATCCAAGCGGTGGCACTGGGGACCTGGGAGTGCCTGGATGTGCACAAGCACTCGTGTGGAACAGCCCCACATCCAGCACATGGACAGGGAGGCCCAGGGAACCCCAGGGGCTGCTCAAACCACACTCACAGCTTTGGCACAGAAGGGCATCTTTAAGCACAAGTGAACSCTAGGGGCTTTTTAACTTTCTGGGAAATTTTAAGCACATACAGCATTTTAACACATCAAAATGAAGATAGAAGAGTAATGTGAAAGCACTTGAAGCTCACGGTCCAATACAGAGATCACCTACATTTTAAAGCAGGGTAATAATAAGCAGCTGACAGAGACATATTTTGCAGCTCACAAAAAATTCGGAGGAGTGAAAGATCACAGGTTTGTCCTCACCAGTTCATCCAGACCTGAGCAGCTCAGCATGAGCACTCACTTACCCACAAGCAGCCAGACCATGAAGCTTCCCTCAAATCACCCCCACCCAGCCACACTCACACCACAATTACAGCAGCCCTGGCACCTGATCCCAGTTTCTCAGGGCATATCCAAGGAAGGGATTTAGTAACCTGAGAATGATCTCACAGTGAATTTAGAAACACCTTTCCGAAGTTATTACAAAGAAGGATCCTTGGACTGAACTCTGACTCAAAACCAGGTAAAGCAGAGCTCTCCCAGCTCCCCACCTCTGTTCATGCCTGTCCCCACACAGCCCCACAGTGAAGTATGAGCCGCTGATCCCACTGTGATCACTGTTAACACCACTGGAGGCCTCTGGAAGRCACAAGACATTCATCAGCCTCAAGAGGCACAGCAAGTCCTGCAGCAACTGAGAAATCTGCTGAGCCATCTCCCTCGCTGTCCCTTTTGTCACAGATCTGCAAGTTCAAAGGGTGGCATAAAGCTGTCATAAAAACAGATAACTGGCACTGCATCCAGAATTTCTGCAGGAGGAATCCCACCTGAGCCAAATCAGTTACAGAACAGGAGCCACACCAATCCAAGCAACTGAATGTGAAGTGACAAGGTTGGAAAGGAAATTAAAGATTCACATGACCCAACATCTTTCATGAGACAGCAGCTGGTGCAGGATGCTTCAGAAGTGACTTAGGCACAATGTCTAATTTCTCTTCATTTTCTAGTAATCTGCAGCTTTGAGACTTGATGAGCCAACAGGAGACACTTGCTCAGTGAAGAAGRTTGGGCAACTTTCTCATTTGGTTTCACCACATATGAATCAACCAGCAAACCACGGACAAAAGGCCCATGTGAACTACCAGATACAAACTCTGCCCAGGAACTGCCCAGGTGAGCCTGATGAGTTCTCCTCCCCAAATTCATCAGATTCAAGAGCCAAAGTGTTTAAAAACCAGGATTAACAAAAAGCAGACAGACAGGATGGAAGAGCTCTGCCTGGCCAAACCAGCCCAGTGCTCAGGCAATGTGTGGCCTGTTTGCTCTTTAGCAAAGTGATAAACGCCACAGATTCTGAAGTCTAATAAAAGCCAGTCCAACCTACTACAAACACTGTCTTRCACACTGGTTAAACAGTTATAAACAACCTTCTGTTAATTATATATTTTAAAATATACACTCATGCCTTAACAAGTTTTTCACTCCAGCATTCTGTCCAGATGGAGTGGGAGCAGAACCATTGGATCAGCCAGGGGCACTGTTTGCAGAGGAGCTGTGGTGCTGACTCTGTGAGCAGCTCCAACCCCAGCTCTGGGAGCTCAGTTCAAGTCCAGATTTCCAGGATTATCAGACAAGATGTGACTGAGAAGAGAGCACAACCACTTGTAGACTCAAGGAACAAAGAGGGAAAAAGCTTTAACCTTAAAGTAACCATTTTCAGCATTTTTGAAGCGTGCAAATCTGCCATAAAAGCTGTTAAATTAAAAATAAAAAATTCAATGGAACTGAAACAAGAATTTCGGAGACAATTTGAAAAATACATGAACCTGCTCCCTACAGAGCCAAGCTTTGAAAACACCATCTTAGCCASCTATAAATCCACAGTACAAAAAACCTGGATTCCAGATTAATTGCTTTCTACATTGTGTGCAACAGTCCAATATCAACAAAAACAATGTTCTAAGTGATCATTACACATATATCACACACAGCACAAACTATCTCTGAATATTCTACAGGTTCTGGTGTGGRAGCAATACTAAAATACATTCCCAGAATTTAAGAACAAATAAAGAGAGAAGGCTCAGAGGTGTCAGTACTGGGGCCTCAGTTACACAAGTGCTTCAGTAAATTGCCTTTGGGAGAGGAAAATATGTATTTCATCTTAAGGCTTCAGCCTCTCCATCATCTTCTTTGATTTCCTCCTTATGAAGGAGCACCAACATGACAGTGACACTATTGAAGCAAGCATTTCACAGGAAGAACAGATTCRCACTGAGCTCTACAGACACATTTCCTGTGTGTGACTACAACACAGGCTACAAGAAAACCTGTCCCTGCCCAAAACTAACCCTCTGTGCTCCACACAGGGAARAGGCTCCCGTGGAATCTGCAAGCACTGCAGAAGCAAAAGGAAGCACAATTCCAATATGTTTAACGACTGAATTAGCATAATGCTCACCAGGCAGAAAGCAGCCTCCCTGACCTTCCTGAAATGCTGACCTGTAACTATTGATGAGCGTTTCCGATGGGTGCTGTGATTCACCCACTTGAGGAAGGAGGCAAAGAAACARCACTGCCCTGTCAAGTGAGAGCAGGTCAGACACCTTGCAAACCTCCTCACACATCCACACAGGAACAGTGACTAAAACTGTACTTGGGAGAGTAAAAAAGACCTGAAGGTGTACTGGAAACTCTGCTGTTATCAGTGATTCACTTAATCTCTCCTTCACAGACAGCAGAGCTGCAGTGATTTAATTATTTTTTAAAATATTCATTTTGTGCAGAACATTAACTGAACATTATGATGACTTGGAAGAATTATGATACATAAATCCATATGCTTCAGAAATACTTAATACTTGGATAAATTAATATATCTATTATAGAAGAACTGAAGTGTTAGAGGGGACCTTAAAGCTCGTCTCATTCCACCTTCTGCCATGGGCAGGGACACTTTCCACAAACCAGGTTGCTCCAAGCCCTGTCCTTGAACACTTCCAAGGAAGGGGCAGCCACAGCTTCTYTTGGACRTAACTGTTMCTGCTGCTCAAACATGCACAAAACCCACACTGCATTATGTTTACAGCAGGAACAGGATGGTATTTAGATAACTCTGCAGCCATCATGCTGCTGAAAACATTCTAATGACAGATTACACTAATATTTGACATTCAATAGTGCCAATACAGTAAGACATTGTTTGACAACAATAACAACAGTGACATTTCTGTAAGGTCCCTCAGTTAGGGAGAGAGCCAGATATGCTGCTCAGCTTCAGCAGAARGGCCTGTTGTGCTCGTTTGGGTCAATGAAGAATCCCCAGTGTTCTCATGAAATATCAAACAGCTACAGCGGCCAGAAATTCCAACTCTGTTTAAAACACGGAGTTTTGCTGGGCTCGTTATGGATGAGGCAGCTTTGTCCATCGAAAGCCTTGTATGGTTGAACATACTCCCAGCAGATAAACATCCCTCCTAAAAGTTGGCACAAGTCCCTCCCTGCGAGGAGCCGCCGGTGCTAGGGCTGCACTGAGACAGCCAAGCCTAGCTTGGGCTGAAGGCTGAGCTCATTAAAAGAGAAAAATAAAGGCAAACTTAAAATTCTGCTCCTGTTCGTGCCTCTTAAGAGTCTCACCAACTCTGTAAAATAATGATGGTTCCCATTTTSCGACAGCAGGAATAACCAGTTTTAGAACTTGAGGTTTTATTAACATCACTTGTTGAAAGGCACTGAAAGCACATATTTAACCAATACTGTGATTACAAAAATAGTCACTATGAAAATATAAACAGAAGAGGCTGCTGTGTATGGCAACAATGTTGCAGCACTAAAAGCTCACACAAATCCTCCTGTTTTTATGCATAAAACACTGGCAGCTTCCTACCCCTGGAAACTACGGAGGGTAAAATATAACTACCAGAATTAAAGAAAAAAAATAACAAAATACAGGTCAAGCATCATCGCTTCTTCACCTCCTCCCCAAAGCAKTAAACCCACGTAGTTTAGACTCAACAGCATACAGCCAGCTTCTTTTGCTTCTGTCTTTGCCATCCATCCCCTSGGCATCCAAGCTGGAATTGCCCGTTYGGAGCTCAGGCGCTTCCCGCAGCTCTGCTGCAGGAACTGGGTCAARCCCGGAGCTGGAGTTAACAGCTCACTCGGCTCCTGGCAATTCCCAGCCCCCAACCAAATGAAAGGGGTGTTTTGACCTGGAAACAAGGCTCGGATCTCCTCCCTCCCCACATTAAAGCCCATCTCTTATGTACAGTAAGAGAAGCCTCGCTCCAAAGCTGCCCGTGCTGCAGCATCATTCTCTGGAGGAGCTGCTGGAGCGCACACGCTGCTTCCCTCCAAGTGAAAACTGGGGAGACACCAAACCTCCAGYAATTGTTATCTTTTCCTGCTCGTTACACCAGCCTAATGACCRTCTTGACTCGTAATTACTACAACAGTAAGAAGGTTTCAGTTCTCACACTGCTGCAAGACCAACACTATCTCCTTTCAGGCAAGCAGAGGCTTTGCTCWAGCCCAACACTGGAAGTTTTGGCACTTCATTCTGATAAGAACTTTTAATGAACAGCTCTGTAAGTGGCTTTAGGGAAGCTCAGATCCCCCCACCCCCAGCATTTAAATGTGTGCTCATTGGACATGACTCAACCACAAACAAGCAGCATTTCGGATAATAACCCTCTGTTGCCCTGGACTGCTCAAACTGCATCACCACRATCACACAACCCTCAGAAAATATTCATTTCCTCTCCTCAAGCGTGTTTTGTAGAGATGAAGAGCTYAAAAAGAAAACTCAACTCCCATTGTTTCAGCCTAAGTGTAAGGCGTTCAGGAACTGCAAAAATATGTATTAATGGTCTCCTATTTACACAGATGCACTGAAAAATGCCCTTAAGCTGTTTGAAAGCTTCTTTGTTTGCACAAGTTCCAGCACTACATATTCCCAGAACAAACCAGAGAGTAGGAACCAAGAAAATAAATCTCCTTGATTTGAGAAAAGAATCTAAAKATAAAGTACRCTCCCATAAACAGCTTAATTTTGAAGAGTCTGAATTCTTTAAGCCAAGGCCTGAGGAAAATCATCACCCAGTAGACTTAAATATTCTTTTGTGATCAGATGTTCAGGTCATACCCATCATGAGAATAAAAGGGAAACATTAGGGGTTTTTTTCTAAGCAATAGCTGCAAATAGAATAAAACAGTCACCACACTAAATTTAGTGTGTTTTGGCAACACTCAACACCCAAGTTTTCAAAAGAATTTGGTTTTCCTGCCAGTTAGCAGAACCCAAGACATGGGAAGTCCTTTTCACCTGTAGAAACCCTCTCAAGGCAAAGAGCAATTTGACTTGCTCTGGCTTYGTTACTTGTTAATTTTTTAATTATTCCCGGAACACAGCTTGAAAAGAATGGCCTGAGAGTTCAGAAGTCCTTCAATCTTACTGAGAGTCAGTGAAGAACAAGAGAACAGAGACCCAATTTCACTTCTTCTAACCCAGCAAGAAGAGCATCTTCTTGGAATCAGCAATCACATCTCACTGGAAGCACAAATCCAGGCAACCCAAGAGCCAGCTCCTGGACATTTTTAGGAAAAGCCTGCACATCCAGCTGCCCAGGGCAGGTGCATCTCGAGTTTGTCAAGCATGAAGGGTTCCAGCTAAGCTGTTAAACCTACCAAGGCTGCGGTCACTCYGAGGGCCGTGATTAGAATTCAAGACTGGTTGCTGTGGAGAGAATTCCACAGCTCTCCCAGTGCTATTATTCCAGTCTCTTTGGCTGCCAGCTCAAGACAACCACGCAGTGGTTTACACTGCAAAGCCTACTACCACAACCAGGGACTCTTCACTTAAAGAGCTCTCTGAAGCAAAAGCAAAAAAAATCTGTGGCTTTTGCCCTATAATGCCTTTGGGCAATTCCTACACACAAAACTAAAAACACACCTAAAAACATTGCAACATTCCCAGGTTCCAGTCACCCCTGTGCACCAAACACAAAGCAGTGATACAGACTGGGCTCACAGCATCACCACAAGCCTCATGCCTGGGCTTGCAGGATGGAGCATTTATTTCAGTCTCGCTTTTCCAAGCGGCCAACAGCACCCAGCAGGAGCTCCTGCTCCATAAACGATTCACTGGAATGGTCCTTTCCTCCCCAAATGCTGCCTGCTACTTGAGAATTGAACAAGCTGCTCCTGCCCCAAGAAATAAATGTATAAAATCAAGGAGCAGAAAGGCTGAAGGGCTGCGCAGCTCCCTATGATCAACAGCRTCATGGGCATCCATGGAGCTCAGGAAGTGAAAGGGTTCAAATCTCATGCAAGAAAATATCCCATTAAAACAAACAGCTTGAAAATAAAGAAAGAACAATGACATTACACATAAATGGATGCAGAACACTGCAATCTGCATTTGACACACCCTTTTACTAGTCAAATTTTTCACTTATTACCCAGTCAGCATGACCAATGCATTGCCAAAGGACACTTCCCCTGGATAGGGAACAGAAGTTACCARCTTCTGTGGAGTACCAATTTGAGAAAACACACCATGGCTTAGAGAAATACCTTGATCTATGAAACTCCCTGTAAGAAACCAGCACAATYTTTAAACACAGGAGCAGCCAGGAGAGGAAGTCACAACTGCAAGGTGTCCCTAACTGACACACTCAGGGAAATCCTCTTTGATGTGATCCCAAGTCCTGTCCCTGATCTGCACAGCACTCCCCACAAGCAACACTACACTGGAATTYTCAAGACTATGGGAAGTTTTCTTATCTCTGTTTACAAACTCAAGGCCAGACAAATCATATCCATTTGATTCTCAAGTTACTTGGAAAACCTGCCAGAAGGGAGGAAGCTCCATGAGCAACAATCAAACACAGAGTAACTCCAGGGCAAGGATCAGGGAGTGAAGAGCAACACATTCCTCACCACAGAGACTGAGCTTTTTYACTCTGCAGTAACCAAACACGTGCAAAAGAGAGGGCAGGTGACAGGACTGGTTTCAAAATTATCTAATAGCCAGAGAAACATGAGTGCTGAATGGAGCAGAGTCCAGGACAACACCCAAGCAAAATCACAGAGCTGTGCAAAGAATCCCAGGAGCAGGAATAGCTGAGCTCTCCATCCACCTGGGACCTGCTGGTCAGGACTTGCTTCTTTCATACATGGTCTGAATGTCACCTTGAGCACATGGGGCAGGAAGTGCTGTGAAACACAAAGTCTGAAATTCCTGCTTTCAGTAAAGCCTATTTTCAAGTTGCAACTGGGGTTTTTTTTCCCCTTTGGTAAAAATCAGGCAATTTGGGAAGCTTATTGCCACTGCCAGAGGAGTCTGCACACATAGGGGCTCAATCAACACCCAAGGTGATGGTGCTGCACATGGCTGAAAATTGAATTAAAATAATTTAAAAAAAAAATCCTGCAGCCACACAAAGCCTCAGTATGGCTCAGAGGGGAAAACTGCTTCATCATCAGCCATGGAAATTTTCCGAATCCCAGGTTATCTCGTCAGGCCAGAGCCTCGTGAGGAGGAGCACAGATGGGTGCTGTGCCCTTTCTCCTGCCATAAGAGCAGCAGCTCCAGAACTGCAACGTGAGCACAACCCTGGGGCTGGGGCTGTGCACGTCCTTTACTGCCACATATAAAATGAGACAGCAAAAAAAAAAGACAAACCAAAGTATTCGAGTTGGAAACAGTCCTAGACTTTGCCTCCTTTTAGGGACTTTCCATACTGTGGCWCTCCAGAGTGACTTGGTTCTGTGTCTTCTATACATTGGGAAGGAAACATTCAGCTTAGAATTGGCTCAGGGCATTGTCTGAAACAGAGGAAAAAGTTTACACGCCCATTTTCAATAAACTCTACACCTATGAAAAGGGAATTACAGGCTACAATGTCTATTTAAATAGGATTCCAACCTCCTTAAGTACTCTGAAGCACAAAGGCTTTATGGCTTTTCTTACTAACAAAAATCCTTGATAATTTTTACAGGAAAAGGCAAAGCACACTGTGAAGAAAATCCTAACCAAAAAAAATCAAGAGGAGGAAAAGTTTATAAATTCTTGAAATTTTTTTTTTTTTGAGAAAGTCTTTACCTGGATTAAGCTGCCAGGCAACTTTATTAGCATTTCTGCCACACAACTGTCTGCTTCCCTACCACACCCTGAAAACGTCACAGGAAAACAAAGAAAACTCCCATTTTCATGTGGTTGTTATAAAGATGCAAATCCTTCTGGTTTGTGGAGGAGAGACAAGGAAAAGAAAATGCCAACAACCTTCAGCTCTGGCAAAAAGTCCCTCAGAAGCAGCTGAACAACTTCCCAGTTACCCTGGAAACAGAGTTTACCCCTCAGCAGACAGGGAAAATTGCCTGCAATTACCACCCTGGAGTAAAGCACCAGTTTGGACAAAACATCAATTTCTGTTTGCTGCAGCTCCTTTAATGTGATCCCGGTAATTTATCAKGAGCAACATTTGATCTGAAATGGAATTTTTTTTTTTTTACCAAACCCCAAAGAACCTGAGCTCTATCACCAGAGCCGCAGGTATAATCAAAGGTTCCAATATCTCCTAATGGCACASAAGAGCTCCGCCATCTGCCAAGTGTGATTTCCCCTAATCCCATTCCCCACACACACACACACACAAATCAGAATCGCCCGGATTACGCCACAGAAATAGAAGTCAAGTCAATACCTGAATCCACGGGATTAATCTCCCACCTCCAGACGGGAGAAAGGCAAAAAACAGCAACAATGCTGCAAAGGCAGCCTCAGGAAGGCGAAGCTTTCCAGCCGGCTCCGCTCAGCACCGCACAGGAAATTCTGGGATTTCACTGATTAGCTTCACCCCTCCAGAATCCCAGCGCTGCTCCCTCCCAAATCCGAGCGCAGAACTCCGTGCAAATTCAGGGAACTGACCTCCACGTGATTTTTTTTTTTTTAAGACCAGCTATTTCCACCCAGAAGCAGCACTCCGCGCCTCTCCGTGCGCACACGAACCGCTCGGATTTGGAGTTAGGAGGAAAAATGAACCAATGAGCTGCACATCACCAGAACAACACAAACCTGTCCGCCCAAGCGCTTCCAAAACAAAAATACATGCCCCTAGCAGGGGGGTTGGAATGAGGTGAGCTTTAAAATCCTTTCCAACCCAAACTATCCTGAGATTCTACGTACGCACAAATGCCAACAAACAAAGCTATGTGCATCTTCAATTAAAAAGAAGCAGCATGATGAGTTTAAACTGGCGCTTCAAAGTAATTGTAAGGAGCAGATAATACATTTCCTGAAATCCAAGGCATTAAGGAGTCACATACCGCTCTGGGGAATGCCTGAATCCCTCCCGCTCTGCCCAAGGAGCCGTCGCCCGGCTGTAAACCAGAGAAGGGGGGGAAAAAAAGGGGGAGCATCTTTATTTGTCCATTTAAGACCTCCAAGCACATTACCATCCCTAATCCAGCGAGGAACAGATAATTGCAGCCCTCGTGGATTACAAAATTACGCTCTAATCCTCRGAGCCACCAGCAACAACACCATCCATCAAAAACCACCGACAACCCCTCCCCACCTCCAGCGGCTGAATTAGAACCACGGAACGGGTTTTTTGGAAGGGGGCTTTTCCCCGTTTTTCAACACACGAGGACACGAGCCCTTRGCTCTGACGCAGCGAGAAAGAAGCAGCGAGGAGGTCCGGCAGCGGGGCGAGGGACCATGCGGGAGCGGCGGCCACGGCAGCCCCGTCCCCGTTCCCCCGGAGCCGCCGAGAGGAGGGCGAAGCGCCCCGGGGGAAGCGGGGAAAGGGGTTCCCGTGCCGGCCCGAAGGGCGAGCGAGCACTGACCGCTTTTGTCCCACCGCCGCCTCGCCCGGCAGCACTTACCCAGCCAAGCCRCCGGCCGCTCCCTCCGCAAAACCGGGCGCCGGCTCCGCCGCACCGGGGAAGTTGCTCGGAGTGAAGTTGGGCGCGCAGCGGCCTTTCCCCCGCGGCGGCGGCGGCGAGCGGCGGCCGGGCACGGCCGGAGGCGGGGCGGGCAGGGCAGGGGGCCGTCCCTCGGCGCTTCCCCGGAGCGAGGGGCTGCGGGAAGGCGGTGGGAAGGCGGCGGGAGGCGGGAATGTCCCGCCCCGGTGCCGGTCCGGCCCCTTCGCCCCGGCGGCCGCGGGGCCCCGCGGGAAGCGCCGCTGTTGCCATGGTGACCGCGCGGTGCGGGGCCGTGGGCGGGGCTTTCCCCCCGCGCAGCGCGGCCGCGATTGGCTCCGCCCCGCTCCACCTGCTCCGCGCGGGGACGCGGGTTCGAGTCCCGGCCCCGCCCGTCCCGCGGGACACGGGGCTGGGTGTGGGAAATGTGGGGTGGGTCGAGGTTGGCTTATTGTGTGCAGTTCTGGACAAGGACAAATGAAAAAGGGARCYRCTGGAGAGGGTCCAGCAGAGGTCACAAGGATAATGAGCGGTCTGGAGCATCTTTGTRATGAGGAGAGGCTGCGGGAGCTGGGCCTGTCTGGAGAAGGGAAGGCTGGAGRGAATCTCGTCAATCCACACAAACATCTCAAATCGTGTGCCAAGGGGATGGTGCCAGGCTCTGTTCAGTGGTGCCTGTAAACACCACAAATTCCACCTCGATATGAGGAAGAAGCTCTTTTCCATGGAGGGTGGTCGAGTGCTGGGACAGCTGCCCAGGGAGGGCGCGGAGTCTCCCTTGCTGGGCACATTCCAAACCCACCTGGATGCAATCCTGTGTTACCTGCTCCAGGTGACCCTGSGTTGGAYTGGAKGATCTCCAGAGGGCCYTTCCCACCRCAACCGCTCTGGGATTCCAGGATACCAAGCAGTGGAACAGGCAGCAGCTGCATCCCTCAGTCAGGGACACCCTGAATCTAGCAAGCTTTAAGGATCTGAATTAAGATGTTGATGTATGTGTATGTAAACAACAGTAACTTTCAAAGTTGGTGCATTCTATTGCTGAACTATGTTTGTTATAACAGTAAAAATCACACACGGGTTAGAAAGACCCTGCCCCTGGGCATGTGGAGAAGCAACTTGTATGGAAATTACTGACAAATCCTAATAAAGGATCGGGCTTGGAAAGTCACTGAGTCTGACTTTCTGTGCATAAATAATAGCAGGGAAGTCCGGTGGGGTGTGCTGGATTTGTGGAATACACGGAGCATCCAGGCTGCACAAGCCTGACATAAATAATCAGTGTCTCTCTCAAGTGTTTCATTATTGGCTTGTTGCACACCAGGTAAAAAAATCCAATTTTGTGGCCCCTTGGCCACCACTGTCCTTCTGTCACCCTCAGGGCAGCACAGCTGTGGAGCCCAGTCCAGGGAACATTGCCTCAGAGAGAATCAGAAGGTGAATACTTCCTCCTCTGACCATGGAATGTTCCTCCTCAGTGCCCTCATCAGGAATGGCACTGGAGTCATGGGATCTGCCCACTGGCATCCTCTCCATGCCAGAGCTGTTACAGTTCAAAGGTCCAAATGCTGCTTTTTGTCATTACCAAAGGTGTGGTTCCCTGCTGAGGAGGAGGCCAAAGTCGGCTCGAGGCAAGGCCRTGACTCACGGCAGGAGGAAGGAGAGTGTGGACCATGGGCTGCCCACGAGCCAAGGCGAYGCCATGGCACAAGGAAAACGCATCCCCGTGTCCTCATCGCAGCTCTTGGGATAGACCAGGGGGCACAGGAAAGTCCTGTGTCCCTGCCCTCCATGGGGAACTCACTCATCTGCCTTTAAGCATCCCAAATCTGCTTCTGTTTGCAGGAACAGGGGTGCTGAGCCAGTGGAGCCACGGGATGTCTCTGTGATGCATTCCAAGGGAGCCATCCAGAGTCACTGTAATTGCCTCCCAGCAGGTGCATGGATGGGAGCAAGAGGAAAAGTTTCAGCAGCAAAAACATCCAGCCCTGTAACAGCAGCAGGAATAYGGAGCTTGCCTCGCCTCCTCTGTTCCCACCTACATCCCATTTAAATTAGGAGAGCTTTCCCACAGCTTCCCCCCTTGCTCCCAAATCAGGATAATATAGGTGTTTTCCCCACCTTAGCAACCCTTTCATCTTCACCACACAAAGGGATCCCAATTCCRTGACTCATTTGCCTTTTTGCTTTTCCAGAAGCCAAGCCATAACCCATCCCCTTTCCCCACCAGCACCTTCCCTGCAGCTCCAGCASAGATGAGGGCGATCCATGGCTTGGATCAGTGCCTCTGCAAGGAGGGTGTTCCTGCCTCTCACACCTCTTTGAAGCGGTTCTTGTTCCACCCATGGCTGGGAACCCCTGCTCCAGCACGCAGGGCTCTCAGCAAGTCACAGGGAATGAGGAAAATGCCTGATCAGTTATTCAGGAGCCCCTTTAGTGGCAGCTCCCTCCACAAAAACACCTACACAGTGACAGAGCCTCCACACTCCGGAGGCTCCATAGCCCTGGGAGCTGCATTCAAATGGACACTTCAAGGGARCAGCCGTGTTCCCAAGGAGCTGCTCTCTTGTTTCCCACTCTGTGAGGAGGAGCCTCAGTCGGTGCCTTTGTGAATGCCTGGGGAGATGAGACTTGGGAGCTTCAAAGTGGCCACAGAAACTCTGSGCTGGTTGAAGCTGCAGCAGGCCTGGGGCAGGAGCTGTTCCAGCAGGATGGCAGTGCTGCAGGGCAGTGCCAGGCATGGAGCAGGGCTGGGACCAACCAGAGCAGGGCTGCAGGGGCCAGATCCTCACCCTCAGCTAGCCCTTCTTTCCCTAGGGACACCCTGAACCCGTGGGAAAGGGAATGGCTCTACCCCAGTGCAATACCTTGCACCCCAGCTCTGGCACCATGCAGGAGAATTGACACCCCACTGCTGCTGCTCCCTTAGAATCATRGAATTATTTRGGTTGGAAAAGCCCTCTAAAACCATCGAGTSCAACCCCAGCACTGCCCAGGCCACCCATGTCCCCAGGCTCCACATTGACACATCCATTAAATCCCTTCATGGAACTCCAACACCTCCCTGGGCACTCTRTTYCAATGCCTGACAATCCTTYCTATGAGRAAATCTCCACAATATCCAATCCCTGACACTGAAGCCATTTCCTCTGGTTTTGTCCCTTTTTCTCTGGGAGCAGAGCTCGACCCTCACCTGGGTGTCCCCTCCTGTCAGGGAGTTGTGCAGAGGCAGAAGGTCCTCCCTGAGCCTCCTTTTGTCCAGGCTGMGCCCCTTTCCCAGCTCCCTCAGCCACTCCTGGTGCTCCAGACCCTTCCCCAGCTCCCTTCCCTGGACAAGCTCCATCACCACAGCGTGCCCTGCAGTGAGCAGAGGGCAGACAGGACCTGGCATGTGACACAGCCCTGGCTGCTGGAAAGGTTCTTCCCCTGTGCTCTGTCCACACCTGAGACCTCCATGAATCTTTCTCCCACYGCGTCCATCAGCCCTGAGCAGAGCAGAGGTGACCCCAAGAGGGGCAGAGTTAAACGCAGAGCCCTGGCCTCTCACCCCATGTATATGAATGTGGGCTGTAATTCCACACCCTGCAGTGTGCATGGCAATAGTGAGCAGACACTGCCAGACCCACCTCGCAGACACCTGAGCTTTGACCCTGTGTTTTATGACTTCAATGGAGCCGTCRGAGGGATGACAAGCAGCAATGCACRGTGAAGGAGTGCCTGCACTCGGAAAAGAGTGACAGGTCCCTTATCTGTGAAGTTTCCATTCTTCAGATACAGTTTTCAAACAAAAGGCTCCACTCCTCAGATGAGTAATGCCACTGTTTCTCCTCTCCACCATACAATTAACTTCCAGGCTGTGATCTGCTCAGAACTGAGCTAAGAATGGCACAAAGCAGGGAATAGCAGTGAATGCTCCCTGCATTCATTCCCCAATTCCAGTGGGGCTGCTCGGGTGCTTCAGCTCCTCTCACACAGTCTGTCAGTGCCCTGCAGTGGAGAAATGGGTTAATTGCAAATGGCACATGGACACTGCCYGTGACACACCTGCACACCTGAGGGCAGGGACAAAAACTGAGGGGCCCAGGCAGACCCCCCCCCAGCTCCTGCTCTGCCTCTGTCCTGTCTCACCCCTGCCTGACTTCTGCAGGTACGACACGATCCTCTCCTTTGTTCCAGCCAGGAACAGCCTCCATCTCTTCCTGCTGAGCCAGTTGCTCCTGTTATGTGAAGAGGTGGAGGTGTATGCAAAAAAACAGCCTGTCTGGGTCAGGGCAACACTGATCTTCCAGGATTCCCCTGCTACCTTTTCCCAGGCCAACGTGGCTTTGAAATGCTCWGGCCCTCAGCAGGGAAGCACTTTGGTGTCCTGCCTTCCAACCTGCCACCAGGTAACTGCTCCCACAAMAGCCAGAATTATTGGTGACAGCTCAGGATGAGCCCCAGGAGGAAACAGGCAGGAGCTCCCCACACACCGCAGGCACTGAGCACCGCAGGAAGGTGCTCCACTGCCCACTACACAGCATCTGCGTAAAGGGAAGCAGGAAATCCTCCCACTCCCCATCACCACCACAGCAGCCGTCCTTAGAAGCTCCTTTTCCCACCTCTTCTTGCTCATCCACCATGGGAATGAGTGCAGAGCAGCTCAGGGAGCAAGTGCCTGGCTCAGAGCACAGCCCTGGCACTGCCTTCCCAAGGAAATCCCACTGGCCATGGAGCCCTGTTGTTGTCTCTCCCATCCTCAAGTCTGACTCAGGAACAGGGCTGGGAGAAGGAAGGCAGGAGGCAGAGTCCTGTTTTAAAGGGAATAATCTGTTAAACACACAGTTCAATGTCCTTGTGAATGCTGAGCTCTGCCAGGTCCTGGAAAGGGCATCACCCCTCCAAGGGGGCCTGTGGGATTACACTGTGGTGCCCACACAACATTTCTTCCTCCAGAAATGAGAATTTTGGGAAGGCAGAAACTATCAAACCTCAGCTGCTGAAAGCAGCCATAGCCAAGAGATCCTTGACTAAAAAACAAGGATAATTGAGCGTCAAATTTGTATGTATAATGCTCCCCAGTAGGAAGGAGTTGTTAGATTGCACCGTCACGGAGGTTTCAGCGCACCAGAGGGAAGAACCAGTGGGTGTGGGATTGTTGCCAGTTACATAATCCCCGGTGGTTTTGCCTGCACTGGTTTGGGCGAGGACACGGCCCCATCCTGATCCCGGTGCTATCAGGCAGCAGCACATGGCCAGACCTGAGGGGCTGTGGGGAGAACAAAGGGATGCAGATTTCCTGGGAGTCTGCTTTTGTTTTCCCAAGCAGAAGAGTGACTCAGATTTCAGCGCGCTCCTGTAATTCAGCCAACAACAACACGTCCTTAGTCACGGCGATAAAGACGAGGATCTGCGTTCCATTCGCTGAACTAAAAAAAGCTCAAACTCATCCACCCAAAGGGCCAGGTCAGTCACTAAACCACAGACTGAACCCCAAGTTCTGCGCTGTGACGGCAGCATCTTCCTCCCCAACAACCTCTCWGAGCTCCTGGAAACCACTCAGAAAATGCCCTGAACCAGCACAGATAATCTTGGTGCTGCACTATCACAGAGCTCCCTCTGATAACCCYTAGGCACTCACATGTCATTCCGAGACGGCTGCCAAAGCCTTGCAGAAACGCTTTCACTTCCTGAGAAATGCTCCAGGAAAAAGCACTGTACTTCCTTGTGCTTAAGGACTGGCTTAACACATCCCCGTGCTGTTGTCTCCTGGATCTGAGCTGGTTTTTCGTGGCTCTGAGGTACATCCACAGCTCATTGGAAATGCCAGAGCAYGGATTGCTCCACCCTCAGTCATTGCACGCAAAGCAAGCAAAAAAAGGTGAAYTTAAACTGACAAAGRGGAGGTTTAGATTGGACTTTAGGAAGGAATCTTTTCCCTGTGAGGGTGCTGAGGCCCTGGCACAGGTTGCCCAGARRAGCTGTGGTTGCCCCTGGATCCCTGGAAGYRTCCMAGGCCAGGTTTGATGGGGTTTGGAGCAMYCTGGGAYAGTGGAAGGTGTCCCTGTGAATGAGATGGGCTTTAAGGTCCCTTCCATCCCAAACCACTCTGYGTTGCCCTGAGACTCCCAATCCCAGACTGGCAAAATCCCTGTTGTGCAGCCCTCCAGCCCCCAATGCTGCTGGGGCTGGGTAGGAACCCAAGGCTGTCAGCCCCTTACCCTCCATCAGTCAGCTGTTGGTGCCTGTAGAAGCTGTGCCTCTCTGCAGGACCTGCCCAGGGATTGCTACAGCTGTGGCTCAGCCTTTGAAYCTCCAGCTTCATTTTCCTATGGAAAAAGCCTCTCTGAAATAAGGACCAGAGCACTTTAARGCGGCAGAGGGAGCGCAGGGTRTTGCCAGGACAGCACCCACCTGGGCAGATGTTTGTGCCACGACTCAGCRTGTCCATTCATGCATGTTAACACAAGGGCTATAAATACTCCTGGGTTCTTCCCAGCCTGGCAGGAGGGTGTGTGAGGACGAGCACTCACAGCTGGGCTCACCAGCACAGCCCCCCAGTGCCCCCCATCACACCCAGCCCTGGGCTTGTGCCACAGCCAGACTGGTTCATCTGCCACCCAAAGGATTGGGCTCGAGGAGCAGAGGAKCAAAACAGGGCATGGAAAGTCCTGGGGCTGCCAGCACCCCTTGGAGGAGCTCCCAGCACCCCTTGGAGGACCTCCCATGATCTCCAGAGGATGGTGAGCATCTCCTGAGGAGCYTTTGCTGGCAAGGGGTTGGAATGGTTTCTCTTCCTGCACAGGACAGAGCTGCCACCTCTCTGGAGCTGCTCCACCAGCTGCTGTCTCCTGCACTGCATGGAGGTGGCAACTGATGGAAATTTCCGTGCACTTCAAAGCACAACCTCAGGACAGCTGCTTTTGTGAGAAACTATCCCCAGTTAAAAATTAATGAAATTCACTTTTAGGATCATTTACTTTCGGCAGGATTTTTGCCAGCCCCTCCACACCAGAACACAGCATTCCTGCTTTTGGCACYCTGGGAATGTGGCCCCTGGTGGTTAGGTTGCCAATTAATATCAGGTAATTAACACGTTTGCAAGGGCTGGTTGAATCCCACCCTGACATTYTGCAAACTCTGCGTGTTTGGGGAGTGTCTTCAGCAGCTTTTGAAGTTCTGAGCTTTGRGCTCCCTGCAAACCTCAGCCTGCACTGGAAACTGGGGCTGGGCCATTAGAGCAAACATGCCTCAAGAAGCAAACATATTAGGGATTAATTAAATACCAGGATTTATTTAATTAAGCCTCTTCTCACAAGTAGGTAGAGGTGGGAATCTGGAGCGAGCACCCAGCCTTCCTCGCATTCCCATTTTTGGAAATGCAGATAAAATTCTGGGCTGCTTAAAACACGACATTGGGGTGATGTGGATCCCTCCTGCCTCCAACAGCAGMGCAGGAACTGACCCCACAGAAAGGAGGATGGGGGCAGCTCTTCCCCATTCCCACACATGGCATCCCCCCATGGAACAGCTGGAAAACCCACAAAGCACCCAAGGATTTGTGGAGTCCAGAGGGGTGAGAAGTGCCCTGAGCAGGGGCAGGGACCATAGGCAGCTTGTCCTCCTCATGTTTTTGATGAAAACCTGCTCCCTGCAAGAAAGCTCATCCTCTCACTGCCAGTTTAAAGGTGTGGAGGCTGATCCAGGAAATACCGAGGCGAGTGTAAGAGATCAAGTCCCAAGGTCATTCTGAGTTGCAGAATGCACTCCCTCACCTCCTGCCCAGCTCACCTGGCAGCACAGGMTCACACACACAGGTATAAACCATCACCACATGTCCCAGCTCTGGGCTGTCACCATGCCAGGGCCCTGTGTCACCTGCCCATCTGCTCTGTCTGGGGCAGTTCGCTCCACCTGGAAAAGCACAGTGAAAAGCACCTGGACCTGGCCCAGCCTTTCCCCAGTGCTTTTCTCCTCCTCTTCAGTTGCTCTGTTTCAGCATCAGCTGAAATTCTCCACGTTACAGGGGGGGTACAAGAGAAAGGACAGAGGTGGCAGTGCCAGCAGAGCCAAGGAGGTGTCACTCTGCCCAGAGGGACAGGGTCAGCAAAGCTGGGCTGAGATGGGATGGGGAAAAGTGAGGACCATGAGGGCAAAGGGGGGGTGCAAAAAGGACAGGGGGCACTCGCCACCAGCAACCTGAATCTGGGAGCAGTGTGGAAATACAGAGCATTTTGGGCACTCCCTGCTCAGGGTATCCCCATTCACTGCCTTCCCAGGCAGCCAGAAAGAACCACCAGGATCTGATTGATTTGAAAATACATTAACCATAGAGAATAGAGCTTTAATTTCTCAACAACAATAAGGAACAGTTTACATTTACATTTAAAAAAAACCAAAAACACAACCAAAAGCATGAATAAAATAATATAAAACAGATTATTATACCACAGTGTGGAATTCAGATAAATCTAAGAACATTAGCAGCACTTCTACAAATAGATTAAAAGCTGTAAGTGCTCGTTAAGCTCAGACTGAGCAACTCCCAGAGACCAAAATGGCATCCAACAGAGAAAAGCAGCAATTCTGTGTAGGGCAACAGAAAAATCTAATGCCAGGACACCAGATACATTCAAATCCCTGTGCTGAGGGGTAAATTCCCTGYCCCACAGAGCCCCCAGGTCTCAAGAACACTCCTTGAACAAGGGAAGTGACAATCGTGGGTCTGAGGTGACATCCACCTTGCATTTTCAAAGCTTTCCATTAATTCTGTTTGGGAGAACAATTTCTTCCCTGGCTTCTGGGAATCACTCTCCAGAGAGAATGAATTTCTGAGAATTCAAGTCAATCTTACACAGTCACAACAATGGCATTTTTAGTCTCTTGGTATCCAGGATCAGGATTTTCAATTCTTTATCATCCTTGGCACCAAAGCCATACTCATTCCTACAACCTCCACGTATTCTTGTGCATAGTTTAATCTTTAGCATTAATTTGTGTAAAAAAAAGAAAAAAAAAAGAATGAAAATTTTTAAAAAGTAGTTTAAAAAAAGGATAAATGGTGCTTTTCCCCCACCCCTCACCAAAGCACTGATGCAAAGTGCCCCTGCTCCTGGTCATGTCCCACTGCCAGTGGCTCAGGAGCCACCATCCACGGGCTCTTCTCAGCCCCCATGTGCAAAACCCATCTGTAAAAGGAAGCTATTCAACTACTGAACAGGAATTTAAGGTGGGATAYGCTTATCTAAAATTAAATTAGGAAGTGGATGAGATTAGACACATTAAAAGAMTTCCATGGCTATTCCGAGCGCGTACGTTCCTCCGGGAAGTTCAGGATTCGGGCAAAGGTGGGAAGGAATCCACACACAGAGCTGTGTGAACGTGTGACTACAGCTCCAAATGGCCTCCAGAGGACAGAAATGTGGTCTCACTGAGGACCACAATTGTTTAGGTGCCTTAATCAGTGAAATATYGCTGATTCAGGGCAGTGAGGATGCTGACCTCGAGGGGAAAAGCAGGAACAATCATTTGGCATTTTATCTACTTCAGGGTGTCTGAAAAAAGCTTTTATAGGAATTTCTGACACAGGTTCTGGTGAGTTCCAACCCTTCCATGGTGCTGGGAAGGGTTGGAACTCCATCTCTACGCTGTGCTCCCATCAGTTTGTGCTCCCACAATAACAAAATGCTGAAGGCAGGCCCAGAACTGCTCAGTACTCAGGGAAATTCCCAAGTGGAATAAGAAATGAGGATTTGATGGCATGACCATCATTTTGGTCCTCCTGATCAAAGGCTCAGAGGCTCCCACTGTGCCTCTAGAAAAGTGATTTAGATATTTTAAGATATTTCAAAAGCAAACCTAGGGGATGAGAATCTCAAAACTTGTCCCATTCCCGGTTAGGCTCAGGATAATCCAGGAAAGAGAGGGAAAATAAGTAATAAATAACAAAAGAACAAAGAATAAGAAGAATTTCATCCCATAAACTGCTCTTGGCCACAAGGCTTGTGTCTCCAGGGGTTTTTAGGACCCCAACCCACCTCTTCAACAGTTCCATCTCTCAGCCTTTTTTCACCTGTCAGTGACAAGGGTTGGCTCACACTGACTCTGCCAGGTGCATCTGGATGAGTTCAGGGATGCTCCCCATGCCAGGGGCTGGATGAGAGCAGGACAGGGAGGCAGCAAGAAGCTCCCACACACACACAAAAAAAAACCCTCTCAGTCTCCATGAAAAACGTTCACAGCAAAAAAACGATTCAGAGACTCAACACAGTAAGAGGAAAACTCCTAGAAAAATCACACACTTGGGAACAAACACAACTTCCAAAGGTGACACCAAAAGAGATGAGTACCAGGAGCTCGCTGGAAGGCTGCCTGAGCAGAAAGCTCAAGGGCAGGAAGAGAATCCATTTGTCCCTCCCTCAGGGGAACACAGGGCCAGGACACRAACACTCAGAGGATTTACACACACCCAGATTATCTGAGCTCCAGGGTGAGACAAACCCCACAGCAATGGGGGGTAGCTCAGTGAGGCTGTGGTGGGAGCTGAACTCAGGCTCAGCTCTGGAGTGATTGGAGCAGAGAACAGGGGCTGGCAGCTCAAGGAACCCTTGCTGCACACCCAGGGGAGAGTGCAGCAGCCTCCTCAGGAAGTGTGGAGTCATGGAATGGTTGGGGTTGGAAGGAAACTTAGACATCACCCAGCTCCACCCCCTGCCATGGGCAGGGACGCCTTCCCCTAGCCCAGGCTGCTCCAAGCCCTGTCCAACCTGGCCTTGGACACTCCCAGGGATGGGGCACCCTGTGCCAGTGCCTCAGAGCGAAGAATTTCTTCCTAAAAATCCAATCTAACCCTGCCCTCTGTCAGTTTAAGGCACAGAGCTCCAGGCCCTGTTCCCAACACCAGGCTAAAATAGTCCTGGGCTGGCAGTGCCATTGTGTGTGGGGGATTCCAGCTGCACAGAGCTGCTGGGATGAGACATTCCTCTCCCCCAAGGGGCCAGACGAGATGACTGTATATGGACAAGGCTGGTGACAGCCTCTCCTGCGTGGCAAACAGGCCACCCTTGGCTGCACAGCTGGGAGAGATCCCCGCTGGCTTCCAGGGCCCCTGTCAGAATTCCAGAACAAGGCTTTATCTCRTGGGGATCCGGCAGGGGGGCAGAGCCAGGCAGGAGAGGATGAGGCCAGAGAAGACCCACAGACAGCTGCACAGCAAAACATTTGCTTTTCAGCTTCTCAGCAGCTTTTAACCATCAAAGAGAGCCACAGGCTCCTGGTGGGGTCTCACTGTGGGTCCCCACAAGCTCAAGAACTTGCCCAACAACACAGCTGAAACAAAGCTTTTTTTATATTATTTTTTCCCTCCTTTATTTTTTTTTCCTCTTGCCCAGTCTTAAAGTCAGAACCAAGGTGAAGCTAAACTGAGGTTTGTGATGGTGGCTCTGCTCTGAGCTTCCTGTTGCCCCACCAGAASAACTCTCCCAGCACAGGGACAAGTGACAGATTGGCACATCATGGAATAGGTGCTATAGAAACCACACAGTTCTCAGAAGCAAAAAAGATTTCTCATCACCCCCCCCACCCCCTCAAAAAAATAACCCACTTAGTTTCACATATTTTCTCTCTATACTGCATATATATATTATATATAGACACGATTCTCTGGTAAACATTTACAAGATATTGTAAATAACATTGAAAATTTTCTACCTCCATTTGCACAACAGCGCGCACTCACACGCCAGCACACGAAGGACACACAGTCAGGTACAATCAATAAATAAATACTTCTTTTTTTTTTCTTCCCCCTCCCCAGAAATTATTCAAAAAAAAACACTGCTATTGAGCGGCCCAAAGACACTCTCAGTTAATACAGACAGCAAATATTGTGCAGAATTTCTTGGCTGTTTTTTGTTTAGAAACCAAGGAAAGAAGCTTGAAAGGTTGAAGTGTCAGCGATGTTGCTTGGTCAGGTGTTTCAGGTGACCTGTGGGTCCCTGTCCCTCRGGAAGGGGAGAGCAGAGTGCTGCCCTTTCCCTCCAGACAGATCTGTCCTAGAACCTTGAGGGAACAGGAGCAGCCTGGGAAGGAGGGAGGACACCAGCTTTTCACTCTGCTTGGTGGAAAGATGAAAGGTGCTCACAGGAACTGGCAGATCTCAAGCTCTTTGTTTCCTGCAGCCCAGCACCCTTTGGGGTTTTGCTGCTTCAGGAAATTTCCCAGATTGCTGTACCCATCTGGGATTATGAGGAGGGAAGGGATGGCCACTGCTCCTTCCCCAAAGGGTTCAGGATGTGCCACTGCCTCTCCCAGCTGCGACCTCCACGTCCCAGAACGCAGAAATTGCTGATTTGCTCAGGAAACAGCAAAACCCTCCTCAGACCTTCCCTGAAGCAGCAGTTTTCTCTGGTGCAGATTGGCTTTTCTCTGCCAGCAACATCTGACACACGCCACAAGCCAACACAATCCAGCACAGACAGATGTGCCACAGGAGGAGGAAGGGCCCCTTCCCCTCCCGTGGGATCACTCCAGCAGCAAGGCAGGAGCAGGGCCAGAGGAGAGAGCACACACACACAGCACACGTTGCACCAGGGTGGGGGGAACACAAATGTTTGCAGCAAAACTCGAGAGAAAGTACCCTCAGGGAGAGCTCCAGCCCAGCACCCCCAGCACTGCCCTCCCAGGCTGGGCTGGACCCTCCATCCACCCACCCCTCTCTCCTTTTCCTGTATTGTTTTTACCTGAGTTGAAAAATGACTCCGAAGCCTCTGCAGGGCAGCCTGTGTGGGGACACAGCAGCTGGAGAGGCACTTCATGCAGTGGGCTCCAGGCTGTGCAGGAAAAGTGGCCACACAAGTGCATCTTCCCAAAGCAAAGACCCCTCAGGGACCCTGGGCTATTTTCCTCTCACAGCCCTGTGGGAGAAGCCCACCAGGACCTAACTGGAGATGCTCAGTGGGGTTTAGGGGACTCAACAGGCAGCCCTGAAGCTGTCAGAGGGAAAGTCAGGATMATCAGGAGCTCTGGCTTGCCTTCTGAGGAGCCCTCACAAGGAGACCWGACTCCAACCACAAGCAGCTAAAGTAAGGCAGGTAAGAAAACCTCCAGCCTGGAGTTCCCAGAGGAGGCCAGGACCACATTTCCCAGCGTTCAGAGAACATTACAGAGGCTGGATTTTGARAAATAACCCCAATGCTGAATTTGGAGCTGTTCTGAAAAATCCATCCAGACACGAACCTCGTGTGTGCTCAGATATTGTAGGAACAATGTAAAATCCCAGGGAGAAAACAGAGCCCCTAAAAAAAAAGAAAATACTGAAGGGGAAGCAATGCATTGAGGGACAAGATCAAAAGAGGAATTTCTGTGATCAAAGCCCCCCCTCATTACTGGCAGAACCTCGTTGTGTTGGTGAGGAGCTGAGAACTGGCAGCATCCCTGGGCTCCCAGGGCTGGCTGCCTTCCCACACCACAGGGAAGGGCTGCCCAGGAAAAGCAGCTTTCCAAGGAATCAGCTTTCCCTCTGTGCCACCAAGCCCTGCTCCCCCAGCCCCCCAGCTCCACGCTGGGATGTGGCAATGCCTGGGCAGTTTTGGTGGCCACAGCTGCCCCTCCATGGCCAGGAAGCCACGGCCTGGTCCTGCTCCCAGCACAGGAACACACCTGGAGGGATCTTTGGTTGAGTCACTGCAGAAGGTCTGAGCAGGGGCCTGTGCTGAGCCCAGGGGACTCCCAGCTCCCACAGCAGCACGTGTCCCACCACCTGAGTCCCACRGGTGTGGCACTTGGAGAAACAGGAGAAGGGAGGAAGCATCGGAGGGGAGTCCTGGCTCTTTGGGTGCCTCGTCTGCCCCGGCTCCTTCATTTGTTCTCAATCAGAGTCTGCACTTTATAGACCAGGTCCCGAGCCAGCTTCAGGATCTGTTTGGTGTTGTGGCGCTCGGCCATTTCTGCAACACAGACAGAGGGATGGCACAGGTCAGAGCTGAGCAGCCCCCACCCCACAGCTCTGCTGCCCACATTCCCAGCCTCCCCTCACAGGGGTTCTGCAGAGCCATCCTTAACCAGCCCCTCAGCATGGGGAAAGCAGCAGGAAGCACAGCCCAAACCTCAACACATCCACTTGCTGAGGAGGGCAGGTGGATTCCAGTCCCACCAGCTCCCTCAGAGCTCTGGGTGTGTGTTAAACACTGCCCAGATGTGACTTATCCCCAGCCAGCCACGTGCTGCCCACGCCTGAGCAGCTGCCCCMAACTCAGCCCAGCAGAGCACAGAGCTGTGTACCATTGAAAAACTTGATGATGTCCGTAAAATCCATGTTGTTCTCCAGGATGATGTCCCTGTACATCTCCACCAGGGCCAGGGCTATGAAGAGCACGTAGTGAGCAGAGGAGACGTGAGCAGCAGCCCAGATGGTCTCCCAGACGGCRAAGACGTCGTCGTACACCAGCTCTGTGAGCAGAGAGCAACAACARTCAGCACTCCACACACCCCACCCTGGCTCACAGAGCCCACAGCAGTGCTGGGGGCTTCCTTCCCACAGCAACCTGCTCCAGCTGGAAGCAGGAAGTCAGTCATCTGTAGGGGGAAATATTCCTCGGGACACACTCATGGAAGAGGCTCAGCAGCAGCTCTGGACCAAACAGGTTCTGTCTCTAGACAGAACAATCAGCCAGAGATAAACCAGGGRAAAGTGGAAAGGAATTAAAAATAAATTTAAGCCTGCTAGGAAGGCTGGAAGCAGACCCTGCCCCACCCCTGCACACCTCTCTTGAAGTCCAGGAGGAACCATCGGTAGCAGAAGTAGAAGTGAGTGTAATCCCCATTCTGGTGCATCAGCTCGAAGAGCTCAGAGTCCAGAATCTGTCATGAAAAGCAAAAGGAAASTCAGGAATGCACACACGAGGCACCAGCCATCCCTCTGTTTACTTCCCTCCATCCCACTGCTCTCCTACTGCACCAGCTCCTCCCTCCCTGGAGCACAATACTTAGAGTCCCTGCTGTCCCTCCTCTTCCCCCAGCACTGAACCCCCAACCTCAGTCCCTCCAGGACCAGCTTTGCCCCTTGGGTGTGAGGAGCTGCCATCCCTGTGCCAGGAGCTCTCACCTGGATCAGCGACCTCATGTTGGCAAAGTGGGTGTCCATGGCTCCTCCGTGGGGGAAGTTCTGGTTCATCCTCTTCATCAGCTCGGTGAAGCAGCTGAAAGCCAGAGCCTCTGTGCAGGGAGGGGAGACATCACTGCTGCTGCGTGGGCACTGCTGCTCCTGCAGCAGCAACCTCCCTTCAGAAAGCACACCCTGTCCCCAGGGTGGGCTCCTGGGAGCCAGGCAGCATCGTGGATAAATGGGATGCTGCTCCTCACACACCTCCAGGTACCCCACTGCACCCACCACCCACCTGGCACTTCCCCCAGAGATCCCCACGCAGGGACAGGGAGAGCAGAGCAGAGCCACCCACTCACCATCATCCAGGATGACCAGGAGAGGGGCCAGCAGGTCACACATGCCCTGCACGTAGCCAATCTCAATGTGCTGCCAGATGTAGCTGTGTGAGAGAGCGGGAGAGGTGACCCGGGAGCTGAGTGCCACCACCTGCCACCTCYTTTGTCCATGCCCTGTCTCCCTCACCAGGATGCTGGGGTAAATCACACCTGCTCATTCTGTTATCCCCGTGCTGCARATGATTAAATTCTTGTGGTGCTTCCCAGGTAAGGCATGCRTGGCACAGTCCTGGATCAACATCCWGGGTCAATCCAGGGCWGTGCYGTGGCCATTGCAGGGAAAAATCAGTGCAGGGAAAAGCAAAATGGGAAAATACAACACAGTGGGGTCATTGGTGGAAGGGCAGACTGATAGAATCTGTTCATCTCTCATTCTCACCCTTCTCCCTCCATTCATCCCCTTGGTGAAGACACTGCCTGCCTTGCCTTCCCCTCTCCCCGTGTCCCAGGAAGCACCCAGCCCTGCAGGGATATCTTCCCTTATTTGGTAGCAAGGCAAAATGCATTCAGAGAGGACTCAGATCTGCTGCTGGCACAAGGGGAAGGATCTTTTCCATCCTGCCCACTGGCTTTCCAAAAYGTGCTGTGCTGAAAGGTCTAATCTCAGCAGAGATCTCCAGCTCTGGCTGTCGGGTGAAGTGACAGCATGGATGGAACTGCAGCTTCTCCTCATGTTTGCAAGATGARTAATAATATTTTATCCTTCACTGCCTGTGAAGCAGCAGCTGAGCTGGTCTAAGTCTGTGAGTGTCACTAGGCAAGCTCTGAGTCACAGGGACTCAGAAATGAACCCAGGTCTGGCTCTCTCCTGGGATTTTGGGCAGGCACAAACCATTCCAGTGCTTCAGGCACTTTCTCATTAGCACTCCAGCTCTGTGGGCTGATCCTCATTAAAACATTTTTTCCAGGCATGCTCCAGGAAGCAAGTGGGCTGCACTGGGTTCCTGGGCAGCCCAAGGGAGCCTCTGCCTTGGCCAAAACCCCAGGACACATCAGAGATGGGGAAGGACATCCGGACACCTCCCTCTGGGAACTGCCACATCCTTGGAGCTGCGACCCCAGTGCTGGGACGATGAGGGGAGGAAGGCAGGGAGCAAAACTCCATAACCACAACAAAAATTCGAGGCTGCAGCCTGCAGGTGAGTGCCAGGAAGCCCCCCAGAGCCCCCCACCTGCACATGACGTTGCGGAGCTTTTCCAGGTTGGCGGGGGTGAAGTACCAGTAGTTGCGGTCACAGCGCTGCACGTCCTTCTCGATGCGGTGCAGGTTCACCGTGTACATGTCCAGCAGCTCTGGCTGCCCAAAACAAGAGCAGAGTTGATTTGTTTTCCACTTAAAAGCAGGGAGAGAGTGGCAAGGGTGGTGGGGCTAACAGGGCAGGGTTTGGGTGGAAGGTGGGAGCCCCTCTGTGCGGGGTAATGCAGGTAAATCCTGCCCTTCCACTGAACCCCAGTGAGGCACATCTGGAGTGTGGGGTTCAGTTCTGGGCTACACAGCTCAGGAAAGGCAAGGAGCTGCCAGAGAGGGTCCAGCAGAAGCCAGAGAGGTTATTTGRGGTCTGAAKTATCTYTCTGATGAGGAGAGACTGCAGAGCTGGGCCTGGTCAGTCTGGAGAAGAGAAGACTGAGAGGAAATCTCATCAATCCATRCAAACAKCTCAAACCATGTGCCAAAAGGGAGAGCGCCAGACTTCTCAGTGGTGCTGAGTGACAGGACAAGGAGCAACRGCCATAAACTGAAACACAAGTTCTACCTCAACATGAGGAAAAACYTCTTCCCATGCAGGRTGGCAGAGCCCTGGAACAGCTGCCCAGGGGGAGCAYGGAATCTCCCAAACCCACCTGGACACATTCCTGTGTCACCTACCCCAGGTGACCCTCCCTTGGCAGGGGGGTTGGACTGGATGATCTCCAGAGGGCCCTCACCACCCCAGCTGTTYTGGGGCTCTGTGATCCTTTGAGGCAGCCAGGACAGCCCTGCCCCTGGCCAGGTGTGTACTTACAGAGTAGGTGACACCCGTGGAGGAGAGAGCAGCTGGYTCACTGCTGGTCAGATCAGTCACAGTCAGAGAGTCCAGCTGTGGGTACAGGCTCTCCATCTCTGGCTCCTCRGAGAGGTTGTCCTCACTCTCCACCAGGCTCTGCTTCTCAGCCTCGCTGTCTGCCCAGCTCTCCACCACAGTCAGGGCCACAGTGTCACTGTCACGCAGTGAGCCCTCACCCATGGGGACAAAGTCCACGCTCCCACCAGTGGGAAATTCACCTTCCAGGCTGTCCTGGCCTTGCAGCTTCTCCTGCTGGACACCGTCCGTGTCAGGTGGGGCTGGCACATCAGACCCTGCAGCCTTTCCCTGGGAGCTGGATGAGGATTTGGTGGTTTCCAGGGCGCTGTCCTCGTTGCTGAAGCTGCGCTCCGAGAACCCCGACGTGATGGAGAAGTTTTGGGAAGAGGGGTGCCCAGAGTCAGGGGAACACGTGCCATTGGGGACTGTCCCATTGGGGATCTTGCTYTGTTTGCCATCTTCCAGCTGGGAATCCACTTCAGTCTGTTCCACCTCATCCACAGATTCAAACACCTGCACAGTGGGAAGACATCCTTTGGCTTCTTCTCGCTGGATTTGAGTCAGCACTTGGTTGTTTGCACAACTCCAAGCCCACAAATCCCTGCTCCAAAGGACTATGCCTTGCTTGGCATTATATACTGGGCAGAAATTTTTACAGGTGCTAAACACCTGGGCATGAACAGAGGGAGCAGCCATGGGCCTTCAGGTGTGAGGCCACGGGACAGAGCTCGCAGGTGAACATCGAACACCACAAACAGAGCACATCAGTAACTCCAGAACAGATTGGGGACTAATTTACCTCTTCCAACTCTGGTTCTGTTTGCCAAAAATCATCGTGGATGTGGTGAGGGGTCAGCCCAAGCCAAGGCAGAGGCGTGGGGACGAGGGATGGAGGGACAAGGTGCTCACCTGGGTGCTGGAGCTGGAGTCGCTCTGCAGCCGCGCGTGGTTCTGCCGGCCGGAGCTGCAGCTCTGCGAGGACTGCAGGGAAAAGGGCAGGGAGAAACAAGAGAAAAAGGGTCAGGGTGAGGGAACTCAAGCAGAGGTGGCACTTCTGCAGGTGAARAACAATGCATCCAGTAAATATCTGACCCGCAGAGGACGTTCCTGTCACATCAATGCTGCYGTGTCACCCAGCAGAGGGCCCTGCCTCAGCCCCCTGACACTGCTGGGAAGGTGACAAAGCCAAAGCCCCAGGTCAGTGCACTTGTTCAAGTGCYGGGTCCGAAGGAGCTGCTTTCCCCTGGCCTGCACAAAGGTCAGGCTGCCTCCCTGGAGTGCAAATTTCTACAAATCTCTGTCCTAATTTGGCAGCAGTGCAGCTCAGCCCGGCTCAGYTTACATAAACGATGAAGTCAGGCTATAAAACAGTCCCTCCAAGCAYATTCACGCTTTTTTTCCTTTTCTTCAAGGACAAATATTGATGCCTTAAGCCAGACTCAGTGGAAGCAGCTCCTCTCAAAGTCACGAGCACCCTGTTCTGGCTTCCAGCTGAAGCACAGAGGGGAGGGCTGGGCTTTGCAGGCACCAGTTCCATTCTTGGCTCCGTGGGGTCCCTCTGAGCAACCAGCCCTCAATGAGAGCAAGTCCTCCCCATGAGCTGAGCAGAGGTGCAGATCACGGCCATGACATCCCACACAAACAATAGGATTTTAAGAAAATACAGCACATTCAGAACAGCAGCTGTCCCCACCCTTGTATTGTGGGTGTTTGCTGGGCAGGGCTCTCTGGTGGGGAGAGGAAGGGTGACAGTTTTCCTCCATTACCATGGGAGCACTTAAAACAGGAAGTTTCAGGTTCAGATGGGAAAAGGAGGGAAACTTTGCGTGTGTTCCCTCTGCCAGCTCCCTTCCCAGTGCCTGTTCCCAGAACAGGAACACGCGGGTACAAAGGAAGAGCCACGGTGGAGATGCTGAGGGGATGGGAATGATTCCCAGGGCTTCAGCCAACGGAGCAGTGCCTCTGCTCACACTGTGAAAGCTGCACCATCCAGTCCCACCCTGCCCCTGGCTCAGACCTGCCTTCCCTGCATCTCTCCCTCTCTGGGCACACACATAGCATGCAGGATTGGGGCTGAGCTCATCTCTTTCCCAAAGCACCCACACAAACTTCCCRGAGGGAAGCAGGTCCAGTCTCCAGCACTCACCTCCCCTCACCTCTGTGCCAGCAGCCCGAGGTCAGGGAATGCTCTGCCATGCTGGGCTCTTCTCCTCCAAGGACAAAACTCTCACGGAAACACTCCCTGGACTCTGTTCCCAGGACTGCCTTTCCTTTCACAGGCTTTTCCCTCCACACCCTTTGGTCTGGGCTGTGGATCTCATTCCTCATTGCATTGCTAAAAGCCAGTCCCAAGGTGCTGGGTGTCCCCACAGATGACCCAGTGTACTGAGGGGTGTGCTGAGGCTTCTTCCATGCTGGAAAAGGGAGCCAGGAAGCCCAGTGCCCTGCTTCACAGCCCCTCAGTGCCGGGAACATGCTCTTCCTCCTCACCCCTACTTCAAACCATGTTCCATGGAGCTAATCCTGGTGTAACCCTGACAAAGCCCAGTGCCCTGCTTCACAGCCAGCAACATGCTCTTCCTCCTCACCCTGACTTCAAACCACCTCTGATGGATCTAATCCTGATGTGCCCCAGGAGTGCACCAGGCAATGGGGTAATTCCAGAGAGGAGCAAGACACACAGGTGGGCACAGGTCAGGGGAGGAGGGTGGGCAGGACCTGYGTCCCCACCCCACACAGACTCTGCGTGGGCACTGCCCCCCACAGGCCCCCTCACCTCGTTGCTGATGGTGGAGTCCCTGTGCATCATCCTCTGGATGTGGGAGTCCAGGCTGGCCCCCGAGGAGCACTTGGCCAGGGCTGCGGCGTGGGACTCCTTCTCGCGCTGCCGCACGATGGCCTCGCAGCCCAGCCACTCCGCCATCGTGTGCTCGTAGCACGCCCGCGTCTGCTCGTCAGCCTGCGACACAGGGAGGGGACASAGCTGTCCCTGCAGAGCCCCAAACCAGCCCTTCCTGAGCCCCACACAGAGGGGGGCACGTTTGTGTGAAGTGCGGCTCGTGGGACTCAGCCAGCCTTACCCTGCACAGCGCCTGAGCCTCAAAACAGGGGCAAAATTTGGGGCGAAAAACACCCACCCATCTCCTCCCTGCCCTCCCAAGGTGCACAAGGCACTGAACACGAGGAGCTGCACAGTGACAAGCGTGGCCCTCTCAATTCTTGTTGATCCAAGTGTTTGTCCCACTCCATCTACAGCCCAGCCCAGAGTGGACAAGGAGGCCCAGTGGGCTCACAGGGTGGGCTCTGCTAACAGACCCTCCCAGTGGGCAGGACCAGAGCACACCAGTGACCAGCACGCCCTCACCAACCTCTTTCCTCTCTGCCTCTGTCATCCCAAACTGGTAATGGCCCAGCAGGAAGGGCCACACAGCCTTCCTGATCTCGTGCTGGATGCCGCCGTAGTAGATGAGCCGCAGCAGCTCCTGGTCCTCGTAACTCTGMGGGGAAGAGCCTGGGGTCAGGGCACAGGCACAGCCAGGACATTGGATGGGAGGGTGTCCCCAGCCTGGCTGTGCCAGCCTTCAGCACACAGAGCACTCCCAGAGCCTGACAAACCCCAGCCCTGCTGCCCATCTGCTGCAGATGATCCCTCAGAATCCTGCCTGGGCTTAAGTAGAGCCAGAGGCCGCTGTGGGTGGACATTTTAGCCCTCCACACCAAAGAGTGGCCCACCAAAATCACTGAGGGCTACTGCTGTGCTTCTGACCCGCTCAGGACAGCAGTGACAGACCCTGCTGCAGGCAGGCTCTGAGCAGAAGCACTTTAGGAAGAGCAGTGTTCACTCCCCAGCTCCAACATGCCAAAGATCAGGAGCCTCAGTTTCTGCAGCCTCATTGAGTTCCCTCCTTGAGGAACTTCTTGAAGCATTTCACCACCTCCCCACACTGCACCCACTTCAGTGACATTGCCCTGGGCTCCCCGAGGTGGCGTGTCCCCAGGGCACGGCCCTACCGAGGTGTCCTGCAGGTATCTGTGCCAGATGTCCACGGTGAGCCCGGCGCTGGCGCTGCAGGGGACGTCGGGGGACACGATGCTGTGGTTCACCAGCGCCGACAGGTGGGTCCTCACCGTGGACAGGTGTCTGCAGTAGGCCAGCCCTGCAGCAGGAACACCAGGGAACACGAGGGTGGGAGAGCAGGAGAAAGCTCTGGTGAGGCTGGGAGACCCTCTGCAGCCACACACAGCCCTCAGAGCAGGGACAGGTCCCTCATCTTGTACCCACCAGTGCTGCTGCTCATGGTGCTCAAGGCTGAGAGGCAGAGCCCAGCTGTTGGCTCCCAGTGCAGCAGGCTGGTCCCAGTTCCCCTAGCCAYTGCCAGCTGCCCCAGCACCACTCCCAGCCCTGAGCTCAGCACCTCACCCCTCACACATCCCCAGGCAGCAGGGGGGTGATGAGTACTCACATCCATAGAAAGCCCGGGACAGGATCTGGTACTTCATGTTGTCACACAGCAGCTTCAGCGGAGCTCTGCCATCAAAAACACACAGGAGGTGAGGRGAGGAAATGCTCCTGTGCATCCCCTCAGCCTGGCTTTGATCCATCCCACTGATCCAGCTTTGCCTGCAGAGATTCACCAGYGATGCTGCCTGGGCTCAGAGCAGTGATTCCTGCTGCCAGGCTGAGATGTCCCAGAGGCAGGGACAAGCCACACCCCACTGGCCCTGCCATGGTTCTGGACACTGAGCCCTGGCTCTGCTGTGCCCCTGTGCCCTCGTACCTCTCGTGGCTGCAGCCATTGGCCGGGCCCCCGTCGGAGGAGCCGCTCTGGGAGCAGGAGGAGCAGGAGGATTTTCGGGTGCTGGGCTGCCACATGGGGGGCAGGACAGCCCCCTGAGCGTCCATCAGGTCCTGGGGCACTGCAGGAAGGCAGAGAGGAGCATCAGCTACAGCCTGGCACTGCCCTGGAGCCAGGGAGCTCCAGGGGCCCAGCAGAGAGTGAGAGCTTTCATTGGCAAACGCAGCATCCCGCTCTTCCCAAAGAGGCTCCAGCAACCAAGCAGGACCCAGCACAGGGAATCACAGCACTGGTGAGCTCAGGAGAAAGGGAACAAAGAGCAGTGATGAGACAGAACCATTGCTAATTAACCAGCTAATTCAGAAAGCTGATCTTGAACTGCTTCATGCTGACCAAGGCAGAAGCCCAGCACCCAACAACGAGGCTGCAGAGAGAAAACAGGATTGAAATCAGCTCCTGTCCCAGGAAGAGTGGATTGCTGGAAAGGAAAATGATCCAAAATTCAAGGAAAGAAGGGAGCATCCAAATCACAAGACAGGAGACGAAGACTTGGACGAGGAGGTTGAGAGGGACAGCAGGAGCTCCGCATGTTGTCACTTGTTAATCCCTGCTTAAACCCAAAGTGCGACTGCAAAGGCCTCRGGTCCTGCTCGGGTACCACCCACACACAGCCCAGGCCGTGAGGAATAATCCTTTTTACTCCTCCTTAGAAATTAAATTGTGGTAGAAATTTCATTTTCTGCCTGGGCAAAGGTGTCCTGGCTCTCCTTTGGTCTCCCTGGCTCTCTCTGCTTGYGATAAGGAATAAACGGCATTGGCAGGAAAAACATTGAATTATTCCCACAAAAGTCCCTTCCCGTCCCACTGAGCTGATGGTGACAGGGACAGCTCTGCAGGACCTCTCAAGTGACAACACAGGYGAGCTGAGCACCAGACCCAACCAACAGCTCAATTACACTGATGCCAAGAGGTGCCCAGAGCAGCACGGAGAGCTCGGGATGTGCCAGGGAGACTCAGACACCATTTAGGGATCACCACCATCCTGCTTCCAGCTGSAATCTTCATGATCTTCCCTCTCCCAGCAGTCACGGGTGCAAGGAATGGGTGAAAAGCACCATTAATGGCAACTAGAGAGAGSACAAAGGCACCAATGAAAGGGGAGAAAGGAAGGCTCTGTGGAGAAGGGAGAAGGATGCAGTTCCACCCCTGGCTGGGGAGGWGCACAGGAACAGCACRGGCTGTGAGGAGATGGCAGCAATTCATTTCCCAGAAAATGTGGGCCCCAGCATGGGATTTTAAGGGGCAGATCAAAAGGATGCCACAGAAAGGCACATCTCTACCTGCTGTTCTAGCTTCAGTTGGGTTTTTATCTGACTCACTGAACTGTGTTAGTCAGCTGAAGGCAGGGAGAACCAGGTACAATCTCAACTGACGTTATGGAGGAGTCACAGCGGATGTCATTTCTCCCTCATAACCTCCAAAAATGCAGGAAAAAGGTTTCCATCAGATTTCAGGGCTTTTTAAAAAAACACTCCACAGGTCTTCTATCTAAAACTCATGCTTTCTCCCTTAGAACAACCAGCCCTGGGGGCTTGTGATGGCAGAAGGTGGCCATTCACAAGTGACCAAAGTGAATCTTTTTACTGAAATTATGGGCAAATGGGATTTTTTTCTGACCATTAACGCTGTTGTGCAGCTGCAGAAACAAAAGACTCAGTAGCAACTGTTTGCCCCATGCCTTACAACCCCCCCAAAAGCCTGCCCTGCACTCACCAAACTCTGCCTGTGTCCCGGGGTAGATGATCCTGAAGACATAATCCGTGGCTTCATCATCCTCCTTGTCAGAGGCAGACTCAGAGGAGCCCTGGGGGCTTCGCTTCCTCAGTTTGGGGAACACCTTTCCCTGGGGGAGCAGAACGTGCCCTTCAGGAGCCACCCAGGCCCGACCACTCCCTTCCCAAGCTCCTGCCCCACGTGCTTTGCCATTCCCTGCACATTCCCTGGGCTGCAGCAGCCCCTGGACCAAGCTTCCAGCAGCAGGTGAATCCATAACCCTGCTGGGCACAGGGTAAGCACAGCCAGAGAACCAAACCCTCCCACACCACCCCCCCAGCTTTCCAGAAGGGTCTGTTTAGCTGGGCAAGGCCATGAGCTCAACCCAACCACCACGTTTTAAGCCCCACCTCCCTTATTAATTTTGGAAGGGGAGTCATTTAAAAACACAGCAGCCCCTAATGCCAGGCAGAGATTCCACATGGGAACMCCAGCAGGAGCAGGCACCCACCTTTCCCCGCTGGGACCAGAGGGGTGGATCCAGCTGCCCGTGGGGCAGGAGGCCGTTCTCCAGGCAGGACAGGAACTGCAGCAGGTGCCCTCCTCGGGGGAAGCGCAGAGGGGGCCTCTGGATGCCATCCTGGCTCACCAGGACAACCGTGCCACCGCTGTCCACTGCGAGAGCAGACACAGCCACCAGTGAGGGAAACTGCACWAAAGGCAGGGGGGCAGGGAAAGCTCAGGGAATGGAAAATAAGGACTTTCTGCCATGTGTGGGTTCTTCTCTAAGTCCATGATAAGACAGCCTTGCTGGGATCAGCCCACCTTGGAAATCAGAGCCCCAGGAGCTGGGGGAAAGGCTTTCCTAGAAGCACTTAAATCACAGYGACCACCCAGAGCTCTGAGCATCAGGGCAAAGCAGAACCACGTCCCAGAGGTAAGGGATCAAGTGCCAGGGTGACACAGCAGCCCTGGCTGTGGCCTTACCCTGCTGGTGACAGTGCAGATACACGATCTCCTCCAGGCGAATGGTCATGGCATAGTCCCAGTACACGCTGCAACAGAGGGACAGCCGTGAGCCTCCAGGGTGTGAGAGGCTCTGCTGCTGCTCACAGCAGCTCCAAATCCTGCTCCAGATCCCCTGGCAAAGCCACAGAAAGGATGAGATCCCAGAGCAGTGATGCCAGCCTGATGAGTGACAACATCCCTCCMGAACCAAGAACTGTCCCTGCCACCTCAGCTCAGCCAGGGCCAGTCCTGTCCCACSTGCCCTGGGTGGTTTCTCTGCCCTCAGGCTGTTCCCAGACACAGGAAATGTGTCCATGGATACTGGCAGCTGCAGGGGGGGACTGGAGCCCTGCAGAGCTGAGCATTCCCCTCTGAGCACSCCAAGAATCCCTCAGGAGCAGCCCTGAAGCCCCAAGGGAATGTGCTGCTCTGCCCTGGGGAGGGGAAATAAACCCTCACAATTTTTGTGGTTTTTTCAGAGCTCACAACAGATTTGCTCTCAGGTGTTTCTGTTCAAGAACTGTCCCAGCAAAGGCACCTCGAGGTGTCTGAGCAAATCTAGAACATGCTGGAGAGCTGGTGGCCACCAGACAGAGAAGAGAGGCAGGGTTTCATTCCRGTGGAGAGCCCAGCACTGCTGTCCAAGGGTGTCAGCACTCAACCACATCCCACTGCTTTGCAACAAAGCAGATTTCCAGATTCTGAGCAGCAGCAGGATCTGCCACTTCACAAAAATAGTGCTTAAGTAACATTAAAAAACAGCTTGTGAAGGACAGGAAGGTGTGCAAGAGTCACTCCTTGTACAGTCATGCTCACTGTGCCATCTGCCTCCTCCCTTCCTTGGTCACGYCTTGAATTTTTAGAGCTTAGGCTGATGCCCAAGGCAAGGACTCAGAAAAGGGGTGTAGAGATGAAAACAGATTTTAGGGGAAGGTACCAGGCACAACTGAACAGCCCAGGGGCCAAGARGAAAGAGGAGATGAAAAGAACACACATAAACAAAACCCAAAAAACTACAACTGACAAGAAATGAGACCAAGTTTTGATGATGATCCCTACTCTAGGTCAATGCATCAAAGTCCTAAACACTCCCACTTTCCTGGAGCCAGGGGAAACCTGGGAGCTCTGGGAGGGAGAGGAGGGCATTCCCCTCAGAAAATCCCCCGGTGCAACACATGGAACCACTCTGTGTGTGTTTTGGAGCAAGCCCCACTCCCTCACCGAGCACTTCCCAGCAGAGACACATCTCACACCACCTCCTGCCACCCTCTCCCTGCCTCCTCCCCATTACAGGCTCAAGGATGATGGCTTTGCTCTGGGAAAACAGCCATGGCTTTGCACTCCAGATCCAAACTCTGAGCCAGGGGAAGGAACATTTCCCCTCCCTGYTCTGGCACACTCAGAGCCAGTCACCTCTTCTCGTAGTCCAGGTCCCCCACGGATCCGTTCATCAGCTGGTTGGGGGTCCACTTGAGTGCCATGATGTCAGCAGTCTGGTGAAGGGACAGATACCCCGGGATGGCCTCCATGTCATCTCGCTTGGGGAGAGAAACACACACTGAACTGGAGGATGCCAGAAGCACAAAGCCCTGGAGCCCCCCTCACACAGCCCTGCCTGCTGCACCTGAGCCCAGCCTGTCACAAACAGGGAGAAACCCACTGTGTTCCTGGAAAACCTCCTCCAGGACACCTCAAGGYCTTGGAAAAGGGCTGAGAGCAGCTGCCCAGCAGGGAAAACTTAATAGCTCCACCTCAAAGCAGTCTGCACTTCATTTATYTGACTACAAGCAGGACAGGAGAAGGAGTTTTGTGGTAAAGAATGGGCAGGGAGAGGAGCCTGTGTTTCTACCCAGACTGGAGCAGAGCCCTTCCATCCCACTGGGAGGATCCTCATCACCAACACCTCCACAAACACAGTCCACTCACTGTCTGCCCAGATTAAAAATGTGCTTTTCTCCATCCAAGAGCAATTTGGGACAGAATGAAGTGCTGAGGAGCAGAGCAGTGCTCCAAGCCCAGGTTTCCCAGCAGGAACTCACCGGCTGCACCAGCACGTTGTTCTTGCCATACAGGAGCRTGGCTCTGGAATTCTGGTGCAGGGACTCCACGTAGTCCCTGGCAGACAGGGATGGCCTGTCATCCATGCTGCCACTGGAATGTCTTTTCTGAATCTGCAAGAGGCACGCCCACAAACGTCAGGTGAGCACAGACAGCCTCTGGCTTCCCAAAAGCTGCTCTTGAACCTCATTCCCTCCTCACTTATAACACTTATGAGAGTCRCCACTAGAAACCTTTCCCTCAGGGCCCTCTGAGAGGATTCCTGACTGTGTCCAAGCTCAGAGAAGCCTCAGGAGAGCTTAGTTTGCAATGCACAGAGCAGATTCTGATTTCTGATGATGGCCCCAAGGGACACAGACCCTCGGATGCAGCACCAGGAGGGGCTGGGACACCTGTCCCTTCCATGGGCCACATTCCCAGCACCTCTKCCTCAAAGACTTCCCTCATCAGAGGGCTCCMCAGGCAACAGGGAGCCCAGATCCCRTGGATGTTGGAAGGGCAGGGAGAGGTTCATCCCGAACTCACGCAGAGCGCCGGGCGCTTGGTGGGCGAGTCCTGGCGGCAGTGGGAGCTGTGGATSCGGTGCCTCTGGACCAGCTCATCCGCAGAGGGGTCTGTCCAGAAGTGGTCAGCTGTCTTCATCTTCGTGTATTCCAGTGCACAGGGCCCCACTGTGGAGAGGAACATCCCAAAAGTGAGGGAGCAATCCTTGATCCCACAGCTGTGGTCACCTTGCGGATCTGCAGATCACTGCTTTGGAAAGCAAGGAGAGGAAGCAAGTGAAGGAAGCCTTACCCAATAAAGATGCAAGAATTGGCCCATCCACAGGATCCATCAGGAGAGCTTCCTTCTCATAGTACTTACTAGAACAAATAAAGGACAGCAGAATGCTGGAGCACTGCAGAGTTGTAGACAGTGGTTTAAATCCCCCTCATGCCCTTCTCCTTCTGTATCTCCCCTTGATGRGGAGAGGGCAAGAAGCCCTAAACAGGCTATTTCTGCCAGCAGAGAAATTCCTGGGGARCAGCAGGAATCATCACAAGCATCACCATCCCCAAACTAACCTGTCCCAGGACAGGACACCTCAGCATGCAGAACCCAGAAGACAAGGACAATGCAGCCCTAACAACCCAGCCATCAGCAGGGCCAGCGTGGCCTGTCTGTGTCCTAGGRAGTGCACAGKGGTCACCAGCAGCAGGGCACCATCAGAGYCCCCACCRTGGGCAYRGAGTGACACACKTGGAYCCCMAGTGCCATGGACAGGGGTGGCCTGTGCCAGTGCTCACCTGCTGTTCTCCACCAGGTAGTGCACGATTTTATCCAGGACCTTTTCGAAGAGGGCTGTGCGGATCCAGAGGTGCCTGATGGCCTGAGGGGACAGGTTGGGCACCTTCGGCACCTTGCGCGCGTTCTCCGGCACCCCCTGGGCTTGGTTCCGCCTTCAGAGGTACAAGACAAGAGACAACACCACCACAGGCTCATCCCTGAACCCTGAGGGAGCCCAGGGCACTCCTGCCACCAGGGTTTTTGGAGTACTGACTGTGGTGGCTGGGGGATCCCAGGGAATTGGAGGTGTTTCCTGTCCCCATCCCATCCCCTGCTCCACACTTGCATTTGAAACCAGAGGTCACTAARTCAGTTCCCCACTGTAAAGACACCCCAGAACTCTGCTCTCCTTTAGCAGAGTCCTCCAGCCCACACATCTTTCCACGGCTGAGCTCACAGGCAGAGCAGCTCGTGGTAGGACAGCTTCAAATTCCTGCCYGCAGGTAGCTGCTCCATCCATCTCCCTGCTAATTGTCCAAGGATGAGTAATCCTCTCCCAAAGAGCAGCTGAATTACTGCAGGTTCAAGCCCTGCTCACTGAGACAGGCCAAACGTGGTTCCAGCTGGTTTGGTGAACTGGTCTATAAACTGTGACAGGAGCTGCATGCTCAGCTGGCCCTGAAGCACCACAGCAGGGGCAGAGAGAGAGTTAGAACTTAAATTCTGCTTAAACCACAACCACAGCTCAGTCTCCTGGAACAGCAATCAGTTTGGTCAAGATACAAAAAACCCCAGAGAAGACTGAAGGAGCAATTCCTCCCATCGAGGCTCAAGCTGGACCCAAACCACACCTCCCACCCCAAAACCCRAGCGAGCAGAGAGGAGTGGCAGCCAGGCTGGTGGCCTTACGCGTTCTCAATGAGCTGCTCCAGGTCCTGCACCTTCCTGCAGAGCTCCTCTGCCAGRGGGAAGCTCTTGCCCACCTTCATGAAGAGCGCCGCGATCTTGTTGCTGCGCAGGAAGCCGGCCGCCCTCCGCTTCAGCCCGAACAGCACRCAGCATTCCACGGCAGCTGCAGAGAGCACAGGCCTCGGGATCAGAGCATTCCCAGCTGGAAGGGACCCACRGGGATCGTGGAGTTCAGCTCCTCGAGGGGTTGGCCCCATCAGTGGAACGCAGAGCTGTTGGCACCGCGCAATCTTGGCTTTATCAGCACCGTGCTCCACCCAACTGAGCCAGAACAGCCTCGGGGTCACTGGAGCTCCTTCCCTGTGGAGTCAGGCTGGGAGAGCTGGGGATGTTCAGACCTCACAGCACCTCCCAGGATCTGAGGGGACTACAAGGAAGCCAGAAAGGGACTGTTCATCAGGACCCCTSCTRCTAGATCAGGTTGCTSTAAGCCCCATCCAACCTACCCTTGAACACTTCCATGGATGGAAGCTCCTRAAACTCCTCAGACATCCCCACCTTGGCTTCAGGAAATTGTAATCCCATCCCACGTGGGAATTAACAACAAGCACCACAGCTTCTCCAGGCAGGGCAGTTGCTGTGCTGGGCAAACAGGCTGACACTCTCCTYGTGGGTTTCTTGTGGATTGTGGAGAAACCAGCATCTCCCTGATGTTTTCCCTTCGGCCCAGTCTGAGGGACAGGCACAGCTGGAACAGGAGGTTTCACTCCCTGTGCTGGGGTGGTGGGAGTCAGGAGGAGAAAGCTCAGGAGCAAGGACAGGCACACTGAGGGTTTCTAAAGCACCACAGGAAATGGGGCAATTTTCCCCCAAAAAAATCTCAGTGTTCATACAAACATCCTTCTGAAGAGCCGAAAGGAGCAAAGAATTTGGGGATAAACCACAGGCAATGCCAGCAGCTCAATCTGGCACTGGGGGACACAGGGACTCATTAAGCCCCTTTGGAAGGCTGTGCCTGACTCCATGTCCTGGACTCTGCCCAGAGGCACTCAGCAAACCCCAGTGAGTGCCCAGACAGCSCCAGACACCTTCCCTGTCCCACCACAGTGAGCAGGGATCCCAGGAACTGGTGATGACTCCACACAAAGACGTGCACACGCACAGGCTCCGCAGGCAGCTCGTTCCCAAAGTCCCCCGGGAGGACTCAGGATGGATGGCTAGTGCCAAACACAGACTGATCAAACAGGCTGATCAAAGCACTGGCAAATCACACGGACCCACAGWCCTCAGGCCCTTGATCCAGGTCTGACAACCAGCTCTGCTCCCTCCTCCCCGGGAAGCCAGAGCTGCTGAGCCCAGCCCAGTGGATGCTGCTTCACCTCCTGCCTGGAAAGGCACACTTCCCTACAGCTGAACAGCTCCATGGAGACAGGAAAAAGGCATTCCCTGCAGCCCCATCACAGCAGCTCCCAGGCTGGCAGAGSCTCATTATCCTGCCCTGCTCTGTGCTGTGCCTGAGCAGCAGCATCCGAGGGGCTGTGCTGGCAAAACAACCACAGATTTGGGCCAGCCCAGCCCTGCTGACCCCCAGCAGCCAGGCAGAGGCACTGCATGGACATCTGGCTTTGAAAGCAGGCCCTGCACAAGCCCTCCCTAAGCCCAGAGGGCGTCACCTTCCCCAGGATTACATGCAGCCCCAAGTAAAATAAAACCCAAATTGCTCCATGGCTTTGCCAGAAAAGCCAACGTCTCCCTCATTCATCCTATGCTCCAGAAATACAAGTGACAAACAGCCCCACCTGCCTGGGACTGCACCCAGGGGTGCCCATTTKAAATCCCCAGTACCCACAGGGGGTGAGCAGCCAGGGCTGCTCCTGCCCAGCTGCACCCCCARGAGAGTGAGCTCCCAGTGCCACCAGCTGTGTTCCAAATTCCCAGCAGACAAACAGGAGCACTGGTGCTCTTGCTGTGCTCAGGTCACAGGCAGCACACCCCAGCTCCTGCCAGGCAGGGAGAAATCCCAACTCCTGTCTCCTCTGGCACAGAGCATCAAGACAGAGCTGYCAGCAGCATCTGTTCCCAGTGCCAGACCTGAACCTGTGCAGAGCACCACTCCTGCTGGCAGAACCACAGGGAAATGTGCAGCTTCCATAGGAAAAGCTCTCCCCGTGCTCTCCTAAATCCAGGGGTAATGGTAGGACCGTTAAACAGGATGAGTTTTGGAGCTCAGCTGTGTCACCTCTGCGAAGAGATCCTCCTCATCCCTCAGGATACAGCTCACAGCAGAGCCAGGATACACAGGATACAATCAACACCACACACCCTGCTCATTCACACACTAAAGGGGGGAGCTCTGACTCCTGGCAAAAGACTGAAGGTACTCCTGAGCTGCCCAGAGCTCTGATGTGACTCAAACCACTGGGGCTGAGCAGCCTTGGCTGACGTGGGCACCCRAGCCTGGGCTCCCAGGGCGCTGCCGCCGGCTCCCCATCAGCCTCCCAGGGCAGCCTGGATGTGACAGRTGCCAGCTCGTGTTTGTCTGCTCCAAACCCCTCCCTCACAGCMGCACGGGCAGGGGGGCTGGGGGTGCTGCCCTTTCCCTGCCAGACCACTGGCTCCATCCCAAGGGGTTTGTGCAATGAGGGCTTTGTGAGCAGGGCTCTGCTGGGAAGGCAGGGCTCTCTCCAGGGAAAAGGGCAGCTCTGGCAGCCAGAGCCAGGCTTGCAGCACGCTCTGCTTGGCAGGCAAGGAGGTTATTTATAAGCTCAGCCAGCTCGTGGAAGAGCCACAGCACCGGGGAAGGTGCAGGAAAGCATTCCAGTGAGAGGGACAGCAGGGAAAGGGCAGCAGAAGGAACCCAAGGAGCCCTGGGTGCCTCTCAGCTCCCTGTTGCAGGAGCCTATAAATAATCCCAGGCTGAGAAGCCTCGTGCTGCACAGAAAAGCAGGGAATGAGTCACACCTGGAAGTCTGCTCTGCTCTCTCGATGCCACACAGGGGCTGGGAACAGGCCCCTGAGTGGCTTTGATGTGAGGGAAAGGAGAAAGCCCAGCCTCCCTTTCCATAAACTCCTGTTCTGTAACAGCAAAGGAAAGATTTGGACCTGACAGACTTTCAGAAAAAATTCCCCAGGGAATTTAAAAATAATATTTTATTTCTAGTCCTTCCTCAATGGCTGCACACGCTGCCAGCATCCCTCCTTCTTTTGGCACAGCCCTGTGCATTTTAAGCACAAAGACCTCAGGGACTCCAACCTCTGCCAGAAGAATCCATCCTCTGGCACTGCCCACTTCCCCAGCCCAAGGTCCTGTTCCCAGGAATGGCACAGCCCGGGCAGGGAATGCACAGCACCAAAAGCCCCAGTCCAGACCAGCACGGGAGACTCACCACAAAAGGAGATGATGTGGCTGCTGTCCTCATGCACAAACTTCCTGGTCACAGCCTCCTCCATGATCTGCTTCACCTGCAGGACAGAGGCAGTCAGGGAAAACTTGGAATTTCAGCCATGGGCCAGACCTGCAGTGGGGTGGGTGCACAGGAACCTCCTCTGCTCCCAGGTTTTCCCAGTGGCACAGGAGATCTCACAGAGGTTTGATGCAGTTCTGCCTGCTGAGCACCACCAGCTATTTCAAAAAGTCAGGTTTAAAATAGGGGTTCTTTCATTTTTTGTTTCATTTTTTGAGAAACTTCACAGTAGGAAAATGATGAGCTGAGAATTAACTGAGGGAACCGAGCATCAATGAGGTAAAAGTCATCTAATCAAGGCACCCAAATCTCACATTTAAGATTTTCACAGCACTGTTCTGTCCTCTCATTTTGTTTGACAAATTTCCTGTGGCACAGCTGTCCCAAACGACTGCAGCTCTCCATGAATGCCTAATCCAGTGATCACCTGGCCCCAGCTGTGCCCAGGAATTCCATTTGCACAGCAGTGCCAGCAGCTCTGCCCTCTCTGACTCACAGCTGGCACTCAGCTGTGAGAGAGGGAAGCTGTCACTTTGTGCCCAAGAGGGGCACGATTAGGGGACAAAAACAAACGGGACCCCACACAAATTAGGAGGGTAATACAAATTAGGAGGGTAATTTTTGCAGGGAGCAGACAGAGGTCAGACCTGGCAGCAGAGTGGTGACTTCCATCCCCAGCTCCCCCTCTCCCTRATCCTGCTGCAAGCAGCCAAAGCCCAGCTGAATCTCTGCTTCTTAAACATTCACTTCCCAACCACTTTTCCTCTCAAACACAGCTGCCAGCATGCCTGGATCTCATCTTCCAGCGCCTCTASAACATCTTGGGTTTGGGAAACACAGGGGAAAGTGTTCCCAGCGCGGAGCTGAGGGTGTGAAGGGAGCTCTGCTCAGCGAGGTTCCCCCTGAGGGCACAGGCAGGAGGGAAACACAGGGCAAGACTTGGCCAGGCAAACCTTGCATGAAAGAGAGACCTTTAATGGCATCATCTGGGGAATTAAACTCCTTTGCAAGGTATAATCAAGGTCTGTTATGCGAGGCTGACAGCTCCATAAAGGAAATCCCGAGTATGGAATGAGAGCAGAGCCCTCTCTGAGCCAAGAGCTGCTCTGTGTCAGAGCCATCAGGTGAGATCCCAGCACTGCTCTGGGACTAACAGAGCCCTGGCACTTCCCTGGATGCCAGCAGCTCCAGAGCCAGGAAGTCACAGCGAGGAATGCCACCAAGATGAGGAACCCAGGGCTGGAGGTGGCTCAGAGCACTGGGAAATTCCTCSTGGCACAGCTCCTGCCCTTCCCACATCTCCCACATCCCAGAGCAGTGACTCCACCTGCAGGAACACCCCAGGGGCCAGGATAAGGCTCCATTTTCCACCTCATTGCTTCACTGTGTCCCAAAACTGCAGCTGTCCCTGCTCAGGGCACCTCCTGGTGCTCCYTCATTCCTGACCTCCCAGTTTTCCCCTTATCCCAGGGCACCAGGGATGGGGAAGATGCAATCCTCACTGAGGGCTCCTTGCTCCAGCACCATTTTATTTTACATTTCAGCAACAAAAACGGGGACAGAGCAAGTCCCAGCCAGAGGAGAGAGGAGCCTCTGTCTCCCACACATCCCCTGGGGGATCAGGGATGGGAAGCAGCACCCAGAGCTGCCCCTTTCCCTCCACCTGGAATTCCATGTGTCCACCAAAGATATTCTGGCAGGATCCACCCCTGGGAGCAACCTTAGTGGGGAGGTTCTCATCTTGGGGCCCTGAGGGATTCCCTGAAATCTGGCTCTCCCACCCTTGTCCAGGTGGCCCCTGACCCTCACCCAGGCAGGCAGAGCTTCCTCTGCCAGCAGGACACAGCAGAGGAAGCTGTGTGTTCTCTCTCACACAGCCAGCTGGCCTCCCACAAAATGCTGGCACACAGATAGGAAATGCACCCTCATGGCAGCACTGGTGGCATCAGGGTTTTAAAGCCTCCCTCTCCTCCCAAAATACACCCGAAAATCAACGTGCAGAGCTCTGCCTTTACCATCTTCTGCTTCAATCAGGAGATATTCCAATGTAAGCAGTCTATTCCAATATTGGTTTGAAATGTCAGTGTATTGGCACAATGCCTGCAGTGCCTCAGGGCAGTGACCATCTGCCAGCCCAGGGCCTGGGGACCATCCAGGACAGCAGSACCCGGCTCTGAGCGGGCATTTCAGTGCCAGCACTGCCCAAACCACCTGCACGCTCGAGGCACAAACAAAACACCTGCCAGGAGACACAGTTTAGTGGAAAATTACTCATTAAAAGCTAAAAAAAATAAATAAAAATTGCACTGCGTTGGCTGAGGTTGTAATGCTAAAAATAAATCAAGGAAGGGTAAAGGACTGGAAGTGGGAAGGGCACTGCAACAACAAACACCAGCCCCAGAAGGCAGAGGACAGACAGACAGACAGGGACTTGTAACACAAAACAAGGGATATCTTGGAATGCTGGAATGGTTTGGGTGGGAAAGAACTTTAAAGCTCATCCAGTTCCACCCCCTGCCATGAGCAGGGACACCTTCCACCATCCCAGGTTGCTCCAAGCCCTGCCCAACCTGGCCTTGGGCACTCCCAGGGAACAGAATCAACACTCCCAGGGAACAGAGCCAAGAGATTCCACCTTTCTCCACACACACCAAGAAAATTCTCCAACAAAGCCACCTTACATTCACCCAAAGAGACACAGCTGGCATCTGCAGGACAGTTCAGAGCCACAGAACCCCAAAACTCCTGACAGACCTCCCGTGCTGTTGTCTGCAGACCCCAAAGGACTCTCCCAAAGGGYCTCCACAGCCAGCTGGGATCAGCACCACCACCACAGCTGGGATCCGCAGGGAGTTTGTGACACCCCCGGGGACAGCTCAGCTCAGCCAGGCTTGGCTCCCTCCRCGGAGAAGACTCGAACAGCCTCTGAATGTGCAGCATTCCAGCACATTTTAATGCTAATTCTCAGACTGCAGCCAGAACAATCCCARCAGATGAAGCTGCCCGGCTCTGGATCTCATGCCAGCCCGGAGAAATGAGATGTTTGCTCTTCTTTTATTAGAAAGGAAATTAAAACAGAAACTAATCATTTAGCTGTAGGTAAACTCGAGGGGAACAGCATCAAGTGTTCCACGACAGCACAAACAACGCCCCTGTGCTCCAGCTGGGAGCACAGGACAAGTCCCCCTGGGAAGTGGAATCAAACCCTCTCCTGTCCCCACAGCCCCAGGCTGGGAGGAAGGCTCAGACCTCTCTGCTGCAAAATTCCCAGGGATAGGCATCATCCAAAGTCCAGCTTTGCTGTCACCCAGCCCTGCTGTCATTCACACTGCTGGAACAAGCCAAATATTGTCACATCCACAGCCACCAGCGAGGGGCAGGGACCAGGAGCAAGCCAAGAACTCCAGGTTTGATTAGTCCAAGGCAACACTGACTCACAACTGTTCCACCTGSTCAGATCCTTCCCTGCAGTGCTCTGGATCACTCAGGGATGCTCGCAGTCTATTTTCCTGCCTCTTGAAAAGCCTTTCACTGGTTATTAAGGCATTTCTGTGGAAAGCACAGCACCTCCTGTCTATCTGGCCATGCTCATAACTCTGTGAAATTGTTTACAGCAAGGCAGACGCCAACAGAGTCCCCAGGGAGATCCTTTTCCCAGTCCTCTTCCAGGGTTAAGCTTGCTCAGGTTGCTGAGAGCAGCTGAGGGGATGCTCCTGGTCACCAGATCCAGGAATGGGCCTGGTTGCCACATCCAGCACCAAAAAAATGCTTGGACGAGAAAAAAAATGTGGCACAGCAACCACACAATGGAGCCAAAGCAGTGGGAAAGCATCCCATCCCAAACCCAAAGGATCTGCAGGAAAAAATGGAGATGGAGATGGTGGAGATGATGGTGGGGATGATGGTGGGGATGTCTCCTGCTCCCTCTGAACATCCACCTCTGCACAGGGTGTCTGGCTGGCTGGATGAGATGCTGCCAGACCAGAGCCAGGAACTGCCTGCCTCCCCTCAGAGTCACTGAATTCATCACTGAATTGTTCAGGTTGGAACAGGCCCCCAAGATCACTGAGCCGTTACCCAGCACTTCCAGGTTCATTGCTCCTGTTCAATCCACCTGGCCCAGGAGAACTCTCAAGCCCTCAAAAGCCATCAAACAACAAAACAGTTTTAAAAACCCCCCCAAACTACCCAATCCATTGATGAAAGAGGCTTTAAACTTGATTCGTTTTTGTACATTTTCTTTTCAAATTCTTTCCCAAGCCGGAGCTTTCTCATTTTCATCAGCATCCTCATCACTGCTTTGATGACGTATTTGAAGTTAACTCTTGCAATTAAAAAATTCCCATTTTCTGTGTCAGTTTTGGTGCAACCACTCCATGTGGGCACTCCTTGCTGTAGCCTGAGCTCTCCTGGAATTGCTTCTCCCAATCAAGGCCTCTTTCCACAAAAAAATCCCCACAGGAAGCAGCTCTTCATGCTCCAGAGCTGTGTCCATGGAACACTGCAGCACTGCCACTTCTCAGGTGGCACAAAATGCTGAAGGATCACTGAGATGCAACACTGGGACATCCCCAGGCAGGGCTGTGCTTGCAAGGACAAGCAGGGGAACATTTCCCAGCAGGAATGTAAGCCTGGTTCTGCTGGATGCACCAAAGGTGTCCAAGGCAGGGCAGGTGCAGAATTCCTGCTCAGCTCCAAAGACATTATCCCAAACCCCCCAGTCCTGGTGCCCACAGGTGTGCAGGGAATGCTGGATGGAAATCCTRGGACATTTCATCACACTGCCCATGCTGGAGCTAAAAGCCACTTTTTCAGCTAAAGCAGAACTTCCCAGACTGAAACCTCTCACCAACCAGATTTATCTCCTCATYTGAACATGAAATGTCTGCCTGTTGCCTCTCTTGCTGCTACAACACCCTCTTTTTAGCAGCCTTGTTGATAAAATTCCCATTTTCAAACATGGTGCTGCAGGATTCCCTGTTTCTCCTGAGTTACCACCTTCCTCACCTTTCCARAAAGAAATATCCTCATTATCCCAAAAGCAGGTGCTGGACAAACTGCAAACACGAGCTGCAGCCACTTCTCCAAGAGTTCACTGGCTGAAAAAACCTAAAACTTTTAAAAACCCCAATCAATTGTGCTGGGATCAGTTAAAACACCCCCAGCTGCAGGGCACAGGCACCATTTATACCCAAAACCACTTTGGTGGCCCCTGGCACGAGGGGACAGCAACAGGGACAGCTCTGATGGCACCAGGCTGTTGCCTTGAAAGCCATTTGGCAGCTCCCTGTCCCTGCTGCCTCGGGAGCATCGATCACCCTGCAGCCCACTGAGACCTTTTGGCTTCTCTAAAAAGTCTCATTTCATTATTTATGATGGCTTGCTGAATAAAGCATGGCCCCTCCTGCAGCTGGGGGATCCTCCACGTGACACACAGGGGGGAATTCCAGGCCAGCCCTTCCCCAGGAACCTCTCACTGCTGGGGACTGGGGTGAGGCTCCTTGGAGAAGAACTCCAAATATTTGTGCACTTTGCTGGAAAATGAATTTAAAATATATCAATGGAAGCATCCATAATGCACCATGGCACCTGGGGGGGACACAGGGGTGACCCCAGCCACGTGAACTYGCTGACAGTGTTTTGCACCAGACTTTTCTTCAACTTTTGGCCAAAAAACCCGTACTTACAACACTAATTTAAGCTGCCTGAGATCACGTTGTAGCTGGTTCTATTCCTGTTGTGCTTGTCAAGAGCACATTTCCACGCCATCTGTGGGTGCTGCTCGCTGTAAATGCTCAACATACAGACATTTAAGGAAACATTTAAGGCAAACTTTAGTCATTTCTGTGTTCCCAGCACGCCCAGCCCCAAAGCCAGGTTCTGCTCTCTCCACATTCCAAAGCTCCTGGTTTTTCCCAGGTGGTGATGTCACCCTGGTGAGGCTTTTGGATTCACTGAAAAGGGCAGAGGATGCTGAAACCAAGGGCAACTTCCAGCCCCAAACTGCCCTGAAGTCCTGAATCTGTGCAAAGCCAGGTATTTCCATGGCTGAGAGGGAGGGGGGCAGGATATTTTGGCAGCAGAGGACAGAAAATCCCCCAGCCCAGGGAAGGTGTGAGGAAAGGGGGGAAAAGCAGCACAAACCCTGCCCTGGGGATGAAGGCTCAAAGCCAAGGGGTTTGTGGAGCACGAGAGCTCTTGTGCAAAGCCCTGCTTTTATCTTTGAGAGGAGAGGAAATGGTCCCCAGTGATCAGTGCTGCTCTCCAGAGCAGATCGATGCAGGCAATCGAGAAATGCTGCATTAAGGGCCCTCTGTTCTCTCCTGSTACAGAAACAGCTGAAAAAAAGGCTGCCCTGGGTGCTCGAGAGACATCAGAGGGTCCCTCTGCCAACAGCAGCTTTCATCACCAACCTGCAGCTCATCATCCCCATCCTTATCTTGCCTGAACACTTTTGACAGCTACACAAAGGCCTTTTTCCCTTTCTTTTTTTTTTTAAATAAACTGGCCTCGAGAACACTCAAAGCTCTCAACATTAATTTTTCAAACCCTAGTAACATTAAATTAATTTACAATTTTTTCCACCCATCCAGAATGAAATAGCTGGCACTGACGCCTGCAATCTGATATTTAGGAACGGCAGGCAGACAGAAAAAACAAACCCCAAAAGCTGCAAAAAACACTGCTCTTACCAGTCATTTGTGTTATTTAGCCACAAACCCAGGCAACATGGCTGGGGCTTCTCTGAAAGGGTGGGAGGAAGAGACTGACTGCTGTTCCCATGACACATGATGGAGGGATTAGTCAACAGCTACACAGTGACAACCATTCCAGCTACTGAAAAATAAACAGAATATGTGGTAGAACACAAGCAGGCTGTGGCCAGCCCCAGTTTTTGGAAGGATTCTATGAGCAGGCAGCAAAGTGTTCAACCCCCAGGTTCARCACTTACTGATGAGTGAGGATTCAGAGCTGCTTCCTGAGTGGCAAGTTAAACATTAAGTTTTTGCAGAAGAACGACCAAGATGACTTTGTTTGCTCTCACACACCACGCAGCTTTTCACTCAGCTCACATTCCAGGGACACGTGTGCAGGTGGATTGCACAGATAACACCTGCTTCCCTTCCTCTCTGCCACGCAGGGAGTTAAAAACACACCTCAGGACTCTTCTCTGTTCCAAAAAACTTGTGAAAGAAGGGGAGGAGCAGAAGGTTGCAAGGGGAATACTTTGAGTTGAAAACCCACACCCTTCCAAAGCTGGGTATTTCAGGCTCTGGGTTTGTAAAAAAGCCTCCTTCCACCTGAAAAAAGCTCTAAAAAAATCAGAGAATGTTGGTCATGCTGCTTGTAACAGGGCACAGGATGCCTCACAGAGCCAGCCCTCACTCCTTCCCTTGCAGCCTGCTGACAAACAGTCAGCTCTGCAGCTTCCAGGGCTGGTTTGATTTATTGTGACCATACGGGGCAGGGAGGGGAGGAGGAAGAAGATGGTGACAGATCACACAGCTCATCTCAACCTGCACATCCACTGCAGAGCAGGACTTCTCCAGAGCCCAGTGCCTTAACCATGGCAACAGCCAAATCCTGAGGGCTGCTCGGTGCCCTGGGTGGCTGCAGTTTATTGCTGCTGCCCCTGCTTGGATCAGACCTTCTTCCCAGCGTCTGCCTCGCTCAGTTATGGCCCTGGGGTGACAGACAGCTCCCCAGGGACAGCCCTGCCTGTCCCTGCTCTCAGCTGGGCTCMCCTGCACTGGGAGCCCTGGCTGGAGCCAAACCAGGCGTGGCTTTGTGAAATGAGGATCATACAGGTTTAAGAAAGGTTAAAAATGTAGGAGTGGGGAAAAAAAACACCCAAATTTCTGCAACTGGCCCCTTCAACTGCTCTTTGGAGGCTGCACAAGCTCCTGACTTAAGCTGAGCTCAGCCTAGAAGAGGAAGAAAAACCAAAAGCATGAGCARGGAGCAACAGGCACAGGAACGCCCCACCTGCTCCTGGTTTCAGGGATGGTGCTAAATAATTAACTCCATAACCYACAGGATCATCTTTCCCCAGGTTTTTCATTCCTGCCAGAGCAAAGCCCAGGTGGGGAGCACAGCTCCTCCATGGAATTCCCCCACAGCCCCCACTGCTGGACCCAGCCCCTGTCCAAGCCCAGCACATCCAGCAGGAGCAGAAAGCAAATCCCAAGGGAATGGCAACCACCTGGTACCTGCACAGGCAGGGAACCCACATCCACACCAACATCCCAAACAACGGGATCCCCAGGAAAAAGCCTCTGCTCTGTGTCAGCACCAAGGGGCTGCTGGAGAGAGCCCAGAACATGTCAAACACCCAGGTCACAGCACCACGGTGGCACTTCCCAGGGCAGGAGGGCTTTCCTCAGGCTCCCCTTCCCTCCCTCAGACCCACGTTATCCCCCCAAAAGGCAGCAGAAGGGCACGGAGCAACCCCAGCTCTGCTCCCTGAGGTACCAGCCCCACTTTTCCCCCAGCACACGGCCCTGGGAGGGAGCAAAGCCAGGCTCTGAAGGCCAGCACAAGGAGAGGCTCTGGGGGAAGCCAGGAGCAGCCCTGGCTGCCACCCTGCAGCAGCTGCCTCTGCGCTCAGGAGCTGCCACAGACAGTAATAATGAGATGGCAGCTCTATCCACAACGCTAAATAAATGTCATACCCTTTCCCTGGTTTAATAGCCGTTGCTGAGGCAACCAGTAGTATTCCTTTAGCACCACACCCGGCGCAGGATGAAAGGTGGGAAGTGGTCTGGATGTGCTCGTCACCCCCTCCCCAGACCCACCACCCACGGCTCTGCCTCTCCCGACTCCAAGCAGTGCCTTCCACTCCCCGGGAGCCTGCGAACCGGATAGCGAGGTGCTCCTAACACCAGAAACAAAACACCGCACACGCTCCGGCATCCCGGGAGGTGACCCGCAGGGACAGAGCGTGGGCAGGACACGACAGCAGCTCCCGGTGACCCAGCGCTTCAGCACCGGGCAGGACCCGGCTCGGTGGCTCGATGGACCAGGTGTAACACACGGGATAAACACGGGGCTCGAGGCACGGAACAACGCACAAACTAATAAATAGAGTTAAAGATGCATGAGAGGAAGGAGCACAGCGAGATGCGGAACGCCATCACCCTGCACCGGCCGCACAGATTTGGGCCCCCCCCCTCCCCTTTTCCTGGCCGGGGTCCCCAGCAGCCGCTGCCCCCCGCCCTGCCCGGGAGCGCGGCGCTGCGGGGAGGGCTCATCCCATCCCATCCCCGCTCCCGAGGGAAGGATGCAGCAGCGGGAGTCGCCCCTTTTCCCCTGCGGAAAATCCCAAGTTGTGGCGTGCTCTGCCCCCAGCCAGAGGCGGTTTTCCAAGGGATGCGGGGCGCTGGGATGCSGGGCACCGCCGCTGCAGGGATGTTCCTCCGCCCCTCCCGGGACCCGCACCCGCGCCCGGGTGGGCTCTCAGCCGGGTGGGCTCTCGGCTGGGTTTTGGGGGGCTCTTAAACCCGCGRTAGCAGCAGCCGGAGCCAGCGGATGCCGCGGGTGGCCGGGAGGGCCCGGGGCTCCCCCAGGGCAGGAGCCGCCGCTCCCCGCGGGCACCGGGCCGGGGCCGCTCCCGGGGGTCCCGCACCCACCTCCTTCTTGACGGTGCGCAGCAGCCGCTGCCGGGTCTCCGCCTCTGCGGGGAGAAACGAGGAGAAGAGACCCGTTAGTGCGGCCCTGCCCTGC
>CADDXX010000802.1:158205-175848 GCA_902810485.1 Alauda arvensis
GGCTGCAGGCTGGGCATCATTCCCCATTTGATGGTTTGGGTGTGAGGGGCCAGGAGAGGGAACTGGAGTGGGGGAAGGCCAGGGCAGCTGGAGCAGGGTGAGGGCTGGCCTGGAGTGGGGTCTCTCCCTCTTTTCTGCCTTCCAGGGATGCTCTCATCACCAGTGCTGTGAACTGCCTCACCAGCTTCCTCTCGGGCTTCGTCATCTTCACCGTGCTGGGCTACATGGCCGAGATGAGGGACGTGGAGGTGGAGGATGTTGCCAGAGATAAAGGTTCTCCTCCCTCCAGCAGCTTCTTCCCCAAGTGAATTCCCACCCCCGGGGCTGTGCCAGGGAACAGCCAACCAAGCCAGTGTCCCCTCCTAGGGCCCAGCCTCCTCTTCATCACCTACCCTGAAGCAATTGCCAACATGGTGGGATCCACCTTCTTTGCCATCATTTTCTTCCTGATGATGATCACCCTGGGGCTGGACAGCACGGTAGGAGTGGGACAGCCCAGCTGTGTCCCCAGCAGGGACCRGGGTGGCCATGTCCCATGGCTGGTAGCAGGGTGGCAAGGGGAGTTATGGCCTTGGGAAGGGATGGGATGGGGATGGGACATCCCTGCTCTGCCATGCAGATTTTCTTGGAGAGCACACYCCATTTCCCCACCCCATGGCAGCATTTCCTTTGCAGTTTGGAGGCTTGGAGGCCGTGATCACGGCTGTGATGGACGAGTACCCCCAGGTCCTGGCAGGGAGACGGGAGCTCTTTGTGCTCGGCCTCATCACAGTCTGTTTCCTGGGCTCCCTCAGCACCCTCACCTACGTGAGTTCCACTGGCACCACCCCACCCTGGCCCCCCACATCCCCTCCTTCACCCCTGTGGGGTCTGCAGCCTCCCCCTCCTCCTGCTGCTGCAGGGGGGGGCCTATGTGGTGAAGCTGCTGGAGGAGTTTGGTGCTGGCTGCTCCATCCTGGCTGTGGTGCTCCTGGAAACCATTGCTGTCTCCTGGTTTTATGGTAAGAAACTGCCTCTGTCACGGGGAACACCCCATGGGCACCTACTCAGGTGTGTGACCCTGCACAGGTGAGTAAATCCCAGGTACTGGATCCCGTGTGTGGCTCCTGGCCAGGCTGGCATGGGAACAGAGGTGTCTGTGTGGATATCCCTGAACCCACGTCCCCAGAGGGGTCTGGGGGCTGTGAGGGCTCTCTCCTCCTGCAGGGATCCAGAGATTCTCCCATGATGTCAAAGCCATGCTGGGCTTCACCCCGGGGCTCTTCTGGAAGCTGTGCTGGGTCGCCATCAGCCCAGCCCTGCTGGCAGTGAGTATCCATGGCTGAATTATGGACATGGTCATCCCTGTCCCTCTGGACACCCTGCAGGACAGCCACTCCCCTCTGCTGCCCAGCTCCCCCTGCCATGGATAAGTCCCCTCTCACTCACACCGAGCTGCCAGCAGAGTGGACAGGGCTGTGCCAGCCCTCCCCACGCTGCTGCTCCCACCACAGTGCCCACAGCCCCAGGACCTCATCGAGAAAAGGAGCTGGAATTTAATTTTCCAGCCTTTTCCACAGCTCCAGGGCAAAGCTGGGTGCTCACACGGGTGCAAGCTCAGCTTTGGCTCATCCTCCCAGCACGCAGCRTCCCTGGCAGGGCTGGCCACGGGTCCATGTTCCGTGTGCTGGGCTGGAGCTGTCCCTTTGAAATGCCAGCTCCCACGGCACTTCAAAGGCTGCCGCCGGCAGAGGGGTCTAATCTCACCGGATCTGCAGGAGAAGAGGCCTTGGGAGGATTAATTATGGCTCTAAGCACTTTGCCCTGGTTATTAAGAGAGGAGTATTATCATCAAAGCACACGGCTTTGTTTCAGCACGGGGMTGAGCAGCCCTGGCTGGCTCACGGGGCTTGTCAGACAGAGGCACCCAGCCCTCACCCAGCCAGGGGTGGCAGCCTGGGAGATGTCCCTGTGATGTCCATGCTGGCTGGGATTTGGGACGACARGGAGAGCAGCAGGAAGTGGATGGTGTTCACAGAAGAACCACGGAATCACAGAATGGTTTGGGTTGGAAGGGACCTTGAAGGTCATCTTGTTCCATCCCTGTGCCCTGATAACCTGTGGGGTGAGCTGGCAGCAGTGCCAGGGCTGGGGAGATCAGGGAATTATTTAGGTTGGAAAAGCCCTCTGAGATCAAAGAGTTCAAGCATTGCCCAGCACTGCCAAGGCCACCACCCATGTCCCCAAGGACCCCACATCTACACATCTGTTAAATCCCTCCAGGGGTGGGGACTCCACCACTGCCCTGGGCAGCTGTGCCAGGACTGGACAACCCTTTTAATAAGGAATTTTTCCCCAATGTCCAACATAACCTGGCACAACTTGAGGCCATCTCCTCTGGTTCTGTTCCTTGTTCTTGTTGGAGCAGACTCCAACCCCCACCTGGCTGCCCCCTCCTATCAGGGAGTTTTGGGGAGATAGAGGATCCTCCTTTCTCCAGGCTGAGCCCCTTTCCCAGCTCCCTCAGCTGCTCCTGGTGCTCCAGACCCTTCCCCAGCTCTGTTCCCTTCCCTGGACATGTTCAATGTCTGTCTCGGTGTGAGGGGCCCAAACTGCTCACAGCACTCAGTGGCTCTGCTCCTCACAGTTCATCGTCATCAGCTCCCTCCTGGACCAGCCCCCCCTGACCCTCTTTGACCACCAGTACCCCGAGTGGAGCATCTCAGTGGGATTCCTCATCGGAGCATCGTCCTTCGTCTGCATCCCCCTCTACATGGTGTACAAGCTCGTCTGGACACCGGGCTCCCTCAAGCAGGTCAGGAGCAGCGAGGGCAATCCCACGGTGGGCTGGGGTGGGCAGGGAGCTCACCCGGGTCAGCCCGAGGCTGAGGAACAGGGCAGGTGGTTGATGCCATCCTCAGCATCTCTGCTCCCGTGGCAATTAAACCCCACCGGGAGAGCTGCCTGGGAAGGGCTGGGAGGAGCTCAGGGGGAACGCCCTGTGTTTTGTCTCTCGCTCAGCGCCTCGCCGTCTGCRTTCGGCCCGAGAAAATCACACGAGCCCCGCAGGCAGAGGGGGTGGGCATGGCCCCCGTCCTGTAGGGCTGTGGCACGGCCGGGGGGGGACACGGGGACTGCTCCTGCTCCCTCCTYGGCACAGCGATGGGGCAGCTGCCATCGCCCTCCTCACCACGGAGGCGTCCATCTCCACGAGCATCCCGCTGGAAGCGGCACCGCCCGGCGGGGCAGAGCCCCGTTCTCGCTGCTGGCAGGGAAAGCTGCGATGCACGGCAGGGAGAACGGGACCCGTGGCTGCGGTCCGCGGGATGGGAGCCAAGCCAAACGCCCGGCCTTGGAGGAGAACCCCAGCTCCCGGAGCTGATGGAGGAAYTGCCTCGCTCGGAGGTGCCCGCGGCCCCGCCGTGCATGTGTGTAGAGTTTGGAAAATAAAGCTGATGCTCGGAGATGAGGGCAGGGACAGGAGCCGGAGCTCGCCGTGCTGTGTCCGCGGAGCGTCGTGCGTGGCTCAGAGCTCGGGACTGTCGGGGCTGTCGCTGGCCAGACACGCCTTGTCCCGCTACAAAGATGCAGRGTCCGGCGGAGGAATTGCCCTCCAGGTGCTGCTGAGGCCGGGCACTTCGGTGCCTCCTGCCGCCCCACCCCGGGGGATGCAGGGAACAGGCATTTGAAGAAGGGAAAACCCTAATATATCTCATTTTAAAACCAAATCCTGGCTCGGGGTGAGGCATCCCTGGGCTGGTGTGAATCAGCCACACGCCGTGGCTTCCCCGTCCCATCGCTCCCAGAGCAGCAKCACCCTTCCTCGGTGTTTGGGGTCCATAAAACACCGAAAAGAACCCACGTTCATGACAGGGGGGGTTTGGGGGGACACACAGGGCTTGAGTGGACACTACGGGGGTGGAGGGGAGAAGATGCTCACGGGGGAGCAGGGATGAGCGGGGTGGACGCGCGGGTCTCCCCCGGCCGGGCGCGGGCTGGGGGCGCAGCCGCCGCCGCTCCCGGTGCCGCTCCCGGTGCGTTCCCGGAGCCGCTCCCGGTGCCGCTCCCGGTGCGTTCCCGGAGCCGCTCCCGGTGCCGCTCCCGGTGCCGTTCCCAGTGCATTCCCGGTGCGTTTCCTGAGCCGCTGCCGGTGCCGCTCCATCGCCCCGCTGCCCCGGAAGGCCGATCCCGGGGCGGGGCGGGCGGCAGGAAGGGGCAGGGCCGGGGAACGGCGCACAAAGCCCGGGGCCCGGCGGGGTCCGTGCCGTGTCGCTGCGATGGGGCTGGCGGCGGCGCGGGGCTGGGCGCTGTCCCCGCTGTCGCCGGGCCCGGCGGAGCGCAGCCGGCCCTACGCTGTGCTGCAGCACCAGAACCTGGGTGAGGAGCGGGGGATGGTACCGGGTACAGCCCCGCCGCGACCCAGCCCGGGGCTCGGGAGTCGGTCAGGGAGTGTTTAATTGATGTAGCGTTTAATTAACGTGCTTTCTCTTCCCGCCRCAGTGCTGCTGGGCAGCATCCTCAGCGCTCTCCTGCTCACCATCATCCTCATGGCCATCTGTGTGTACCGGCCCGTCCGGCGGCGGTAGCGGAGCGGGACCCGCCGGGGCATCCAGACAATGCTGCGTTCCACCTGGTTCTTCCACCTGGTACCCWCCATCCCAGCACCGCTTCGGTCCCGCCGGTTCTCCCGTCCGGTACCCGCCATCCCGGCACTGCTCCGGGCCCTGCAGGGTCTCCCCTGCGGTCCCCACCGTGCCACCACTGCCCCGGACCCAGCRGGGTCTCCCCTSCGGTCCCCGCCGTGCCRCCGCTCCCGTCAGCTGCTGGGGATGCCCTGAGTGTGGCTTTTCGCCCATCTCCGTGCTGTATCACACGGCTCCATCGTGATGTGGCTTCCAACAAAGGTCTGCCCGGGCGCTGGGAAATCGCCCCCTCCTTGAGCAAACAGACTCCTGGAGCTCCTGGAGGCGTGTCCGCWGCAAACCCGTCTGGCTCGGAGCCGGGGCTGGAGCAACGCGCCTGCCTTCCCAAATCCCGGCGTTTYGGMGAGGCTGATCCCAMAMCGAGTGCTGGAGAGCATCCCCGGGRCGTGCAGGCCTGGGTTGTCACAGGAACAGGGCGAGATTGGGGACATTGTCCGAGGAGCAGCTCCACGTGCTCAGTCACACCGCGTCTTCTTTTTGCTCTCTGATTAATTCAGGTCCTTGTTTGAACGCTGAATCCTGGGGGTTGCACGGAGCTTGCACTGGGGTRGTGGGGGGTGTCCCTGTCAGGGCAGGGGGTGGAACAGGRTGAGCTTTAWGKTCCCATTCMAAAATATYCCAAAGGTAAAAGCTCAGTGACCCACCCAGCAGTGGGTACTGGGGTCTGGTCCCTTCTTGCCTCTGAGCAGAAACACTGCTGCATGACCCGATCCTGGTGTTGTTTTCCCGGGCCAGGCTTCTCATTCCCAACGTTATTTCCTTTAACTCTTGGTTAAAAAGCCCCCAAATAGCCCCCCATCAAACCAGCCCTGCTGAAGCTGTTGGGAACTGGGGTGGAGGTGAGGGATTCCAGCATGTGCTGGTCACTGTCCTCCTGGAAACAGGAGCCTGCAAAGGTCTGCAAGCCAGGCAGATGCTCTGGAAGTGTTTGAGCTCCAGGCAGACCCGTTTTATGCAGTTTCAGTAACAAGTGTTTACACTGAATCCCACTTCCATACGAATGCTGCTATTTTGTTTTGCACTGCTACARGTAGAAACTGGATTTTACTAATTATTTCTTTGATATTTAACGTAGGGGTGTTTTGCTTAGTAATTTATTTAGAGTTTGGAAATGTAACTTCCAGAACAATTGTTGTTGACCAGTTCTCAAGCCCTCGTGCTGCATCTGAGGTGTTTTCTGTTCTGTTTGAAGGCATTGGACAGAGATTTTCTTTTTGTTGTATGAAATGGCAGTGAGCCTGGCCTCGAGCAGATGGAGCTGTTAATCCAAGAGTGAGGCAGCAAGGCAGCACTGTCCTTTTGCTTTCTGCTCCTCCTTTTGCTCACTGATTCCTGTATGATTTTTCTCAGTCCTTCATTGCTGTGAAGCCTGGCCTGCAGCCTGTGCTGCTCCTGGGGGTGGAGGGTRAAGCTCCCAGCCCCAGCTCTGCATTCCTGGGAGCAGAATTCCTGTTTGCTCTCATTCCTCCCTCCCTGCTATGCCTCTTTGTACAAATAAAACGCTCAGTAAACAATTCCAGGCTCTTATTTAYTCGTGGCTGTGCTGTTTGTTAGGAACTGGGCTGGAGCTCCACTAAGGGGTGAGGCTCCCACCTTGTTTTTAGTGGGATGGCAGTGCTGGGGGAAGGCAGGGAACAGGAATGGGAGTGCTGGGGGAACGTTTCCATGGATGTTTGTCAGCAAGGAGCCATTGAACACCATGGAAGCACATCCTACAACGGTTGTGCAGTTTCCAGCAGCTCAATGAATCAAAACTCAGCCAAAGCAGTGYAAGAAGGGTTTCCAAATAAAGAAAATTGTGAATTGCTGCTGTAAAAAGCATTGAAATGTGGTCAAAAGCACAAAAAAAGTCTTGCTTTCAGGAACTAACAGCATCAAAGAACTTTTAAAGCTGGTTATGGCTTTAGAAGAAGCTACAGGTGTTTGTAACTCTTGAGTTTCCTCTTTGCTACATCAGCCTCAAGCTGCCTCAGAGAGAGGTTGGACTCTTGTGAGACAACAGTCTTGGCCTTAATATTAAACATACTCACAGCTTTGCTCCTCTCTTACAAGAAGGTGCAGAGAGGAATTTATAGGGGTTCTCTGCCTTTCACTGCCTTAATGTCTGTGTCATACTGCTTCCCCCTTTTCAAGACAGGGAGACTCAAAATCTGGCTGTCCAAAAAGTGGGTTTGGGGATTATGTGTCTGATTCACACTAAGCCAGAAGTACCTTGGAGAATTTAATTGATGATTATGTCCCTTTAATGTACAAAAAGATAACGAGTAAAGAATAGACTATACATACAGTGTTAGAAAAAATACCTGTGTGAGGTGTAATGTGCAGTACCTTTGGTTTTTCTTCCAGCACACAGAGCATGTCYATCTTACACTGAAAGGGTTAAGTCAGGCTTTAAGAGAAGCAGCACCTTCTAGTTTTAGCTGGTATTATACAAATGTCAAAGAAAGCCCCCCAAAAAAAACCCCAAAAGCAAATCCAATTTATTTTACAGTCCCAGACTAAGAAGCAGGAGCGTAACAGAACTTCAACTGAAAGTGCTCAATGTTCTTTAGTTTAAATATAAAACCAGAACAAGTCAGCTTGAAAAAAATGCTATTTTTACCCCTCTTGTAACCTTTGAAATGCTTAGCAGGAGACAGGCAATGCCAGGCAGACGGGTTTGTAAAGGCAACAGCACTCTTTATTCCCCCTGGAGGAATGCCCACGGCTCCCTCTCCTACCTCCCACCCTGTCAGGAGCTCAGCACGAGGCCTGTTCCCTTTYCCCAGCTGTGACAGTCACAGGAATCCCCTTTTGCAAAGAAAGAAATTCCCACCCAGCCCACTGCAGGACAGTCCCCACCCCTGCAGCACCCAGGAAGCTGTTTTTAGGCATGCAAGTTGTCCCAGGGAACAAAACCAGTGTGGAGAGGCCAGTCCTAGTGTACACTGAAGGAATTATAACCATTTCCTATGGAAAACAATGGATTATTCGTTTAAAATGGGGTTCCAAGTCACCAACTGCCCCACTGGTTATGATCAAGTCCTTTTTATAGTGATTTGATATTGGTTAATTAACAGTTGGTCACCCAGAACTGCCCTTGCTGAGCCTGAGGAACAGGAGCAGTGCTAGGACAAGCTCAGAGCAGCTGTACCAAAGGTTCCTCCAGCCCTGCCAGCCAGAGCAGAGGGATATTGCTCACATTTAACAACTGTAAGGCTTTCCTGTGGCTGTACCTGTGGAGTGCACTCGAGAGTCACAGTGTGAGTACTGTAAACACTGAGAGAAGTGCAGATAAAAAGAGCTACAAAGATCCTGTGTGGCCAAAAAACCTGAGGAGAGCTGGTTAAAACAGACCTAGGAATCGTTACAAGTTGGATGAGTGTTGGCCTAAGTGGCTTGGTTTAAAATCAATAAAAATATTCAGGTAAAAAAATAGATGTATTCACATGGAGGACAAGTGCTGRGGGTTTTAAAAAGCAACACACGGTTCCCTTGCAGAATTAAAACTTCTCTTCCAATAAATCTCACCTGAATCCTTTCCCTGGCTGCATTTAGCACCCACACTCAGCCATGCACACCAAGAGATCCCAAAGAAGCACCTGTATCTATCCCTTAATTTCTTGCTGCCCTCTGGCCAAGGGGAAAGAGCTGGTTTGGAATCACTGCAGAAACTGCTGCTGTGCTGGACAGATGGTCCCATTTCAGCATCTCAAAATTTTACTGGCTACTTGTTTTTGTCCTTTTTCAGAAAGCACTAGTTTAATCTGGAGCTTGGATGAGCTGTTCAGTATAAAATTATCCCTCTTAAGCCAAAAATCTCAGTAACTAGAGGAGAGATAACCACATCTAAACAAAACTAACAGAAAACATCTGTCAGCATGAAGAACTACTGTGTGTGTATAGGCAGGGAGATGCTCTCCCATAAAACAGCTGGAAAAACAGGCAATGGCTTTGAATTATTGAGAAATAATGAAGCAGATGAGTATTTCTTTGGTAAGTAATGAAGTTTGCCTCCTGAACTCCCCAAAAAAATCAGGCTTTCAAGCTTTACTGCAATCCTACATCCTGATGCAAAGCAAAATTTCCATCTGCTCTTCAATAAATAAGTTTAGATAAAAACATTTCCTTTCAAAGCTAAGACTGCATGGTTGGGGAGCCAAATGTGGAGTCCTGGGATCTAGAACTCCCCCAAAGAAAAATAAATCAGGTTTTTGCAGCTGATGCCAACTTAGAAGGCAGGTGAAATGTTTCCTTAAGCAATCCAGGAGTGGTCTTCAGGCTGACAGCTTTGAAAACCTCCAGTTTTACACAGATTTGGTCATCCCTGCTTCAGGAGGCCACTCAGGAGCTATTTTTCCACAAGAGAGAGCTCTAAAACTTGCTGAAGCTCTGCATCTTCCTTTTCCTGACGCTGCTTCTCCTGCTCCTCCTGCTCCCGCACMGACAATTCCATGGCAAGCTGCAAGTCTTTCTCAAAGCTGGAAGCTTCACTGGAGCTGCTGCTGAGGGAGTTCCCTGATCTTGTCAGAAAGCTCTCCTGCAGTGCCCTGATGGAAAAGAACAACTTTGAGAAGTAAAAGAGACAGAAGCTGTCTCATATTCCCTTCAGTGATCCTTCCTGGCAACTGTTTTAGACTCACAAACCTGAAAATCTCTCCCAGAGGGGAGAAAACAGTCTGAGGATATGAGGGTAGCTGTTCCAACACCTGTAAAATCCCCAAACCTGGCAACCTGGATTCCTTTCAGTCTTTCATAGATACCAACAGTTATATTTTCAATGGGCCTCTAAAAGCATCCTCATCTGGTTTAAAGGATTTTTCCATGTTCAGAAGAACACAGAAGATTCGATTCTTGGTTTCTTTGCACTTGACTGCAGAAAGACTCCACAGACAACAGAGCCCGTTTTTAAGTGCCCATTAAATCTATGTTTTCAAGGATTACACAAGGATTTTGGAAAGAMAGAAGAGCTGCCTTGAAGTGTGCAGCCTCTAATAACCAAACATTCACTGCAGAGGGACCAAATTCAGTTTTAAGAGCAGAAGAGAAGGACTGGGTTTGTATGTTGGGTAAAGAATCTGTTGTGTACACAGACCAGCCCCACAACTGGAAAGAACTACACAGCATAAACCAGGGAGGCCCAGTTTGAAACAACAGCACTTTTGGAAAGGACAGAAGCAGTTGGAGTTCTTGTTTCTTGGAAGAAGCAMAAGAAGAAACCTCGAGTTTTCTGCATTTGCTACACTCATATACACTAAAAACAAATTGCCAAATTGCTTCATGCTGCTGCTGGGGGTATTTGAGCTCTGTCACTGCATGGTTTGATGTGAAAAAAGGTACTTACCTCTGATACTGCATATCAAAGTCTGAGGAATATGCAAGTGCTCCGTTGGAATGCACCCCCAAATCCTAGAGATGGGGAAAGATAAATTCCACAGCAGTTATTTATCAGATCTGCAGAGTAACCCACTGAAAGTAACCCTTAAACCACTTTTATTTCTTCTTTGAAATGTATTATTTTTATCTTCTAAGGTCTTAGAAGAACTGATCCTACACTGGTTTCCTTCTTGCTGCACAGTCCTTGCCCAAGCTGCCACAGCACAGAACCCCAGCACTTACTTTATTTGCACCAGACTCCAACAAGCTCTGCTGGATGGCAAACTGCATGATCTCATTATCCTCATCCTGCACGTGGATGTTCCTGCCATCATCCTGGATGTGGTAGGATTTGGGGATCTCAAACACCGACTGGTCCACCTCGAAATTAGCACCTGCAAGAAGCCAAACAAAGTGAAAAAATACACTGTGCCCTGTTTGTAACAGGCTGTAACTGAAAAGATTCTGCTGTTKTTGCAGTAACACATTGCAGCTCCTCCTGTTCCATCCCCTGCAGTTCAGCTTCTCTCTCCTCTGTGCATTCCAGGGACAGGGATGGAAAAAGGTGGGATCCCTGCACCTCCCCAGCCCTTACCTGCATCACTCTGTGCACCTCCAGGAGAGGTTCTCTCAGCTGTCCTGCAGCTGTTGACATTTTCAAAAGTAATTCGGGCATTCAGCACGTGAAACAGGGGAATTTCTGTAAGAGTGCAAGGTTTTTGTCAAAATGAGAGCCTTTATTCACTTCCACAACCCTTACATGTTCATAGAATATATTCCACAAACAGTTTCCTGTGATGACAGAGCACAGAGGAACTCACTTCACCAAGAAGGTGGCTTTAGTTATTCTCMATCTCTCTCTAAATTTCTTATTTCAAAATAAGATTTGCCAAATTTAAGGCAGTGAAGCTAAGAGGAAAGGGGCTGACAACAGCTCATTCTCACAGAAATTATAGTTTTTAAAATGGTATTTCTGGATTGACTCCAGATGTACAAAACAATGTTTTAGGYAGCAGTGAGACAAGTAAAAAACAAATGTGATTTTTTTGTAAATAATATATTACAAAACCAAAGGAAAAAAAATGGACAAGATGTTACAATAAAAATTGCTGAATATTACCAATTTTGACAGGAAATCCTGGTGGAAAYTCCAGAGTGATGAAATCCTTAAGTCTGGCAAAATGAGCACTGGTTCTGGCCATCAGGTCAATGATGGGAGTGACTTGTTCCATAAGAGACAAGGGGAACTCTTCACTCATCCACAAGGTTGCTTTAAATCTTAAAGACARAGTAGGATAAAAACATCCTAAATTCACAGTTTAGGAACAGATGCAAAGCAAAGCAGGCAGTTGGGCAGTGASAGGAGGTTACTAACAAATTACAGCACCAGCCCAAATGTTTGCTTTGACTCAGTGGAATTAAAAATAGATTATAGCTGAATACTTAAAGATCTCTCTTCTGATTGTGAAAACTGGGGGGAAAAACCCACACTGGATATTTGTAAAAATGGTTTCCAGGGATAAGATAACTGGGAAGAGACAAATTAGAAATAGTTAAAATGGCATTTCTCACTTCTGTGTTCTAACAGTGACTTCCTTTGGTCTTCCTATGTCTCTGCCTTTCAAATCAAATTCTGGGTTGAAGTATTCCTCCAGAGTAATAGCAGTGGGATTGTTGATTGCAGCATACTCTGTTGTCCTGGAYGTGCTCTAGAAGGAGAGAGAGGAAAAAAATAACCTAAAAAGTATTGAACAGACAGTGGCTACTACAAGAAACTTTTCATTTACCCTTTGTGAAGTAACTCCTTTCCATATTTCAGACACAGTGAGACACAACCATAAACATCAGGGGTTATTAGACTGGTTTTACTGAGGTTAGAAATCTCCAAGCTTTTTAGAGACAGGAAAAATSTACTTAGATACTTTAAAGCTGGAAACCAACCAGAAATACACACCCAAGCCAAGCCATGTTCCAGGCTCCAAATCCTTTACTAAAGGAGAATTTGAACCCAAAATCTCTAAATCCCTGTAAATGTGCAATGCCATCCTGACAGAGAACCAGCAAATTCATTATCCTCTGTTCTTTGGCAGTTTAGAAGCAAGGGAGCTTCTAAAGCCAGGTGGAATCATGGAATGGTTTGGGTTGGAAGGGATCTTAAAGTTCACCTATTTCCAGCCAAACAAAAACATCCTCAGGGAAAACGAAAACCTCATCATGAAAACTGCTGCCAAACTAAGGAAACAAGAGGTGACTCCACACAGCAGGAATTCCTGCTGCCACAGTGACCTGGGCTGACCTCACACACTCACCTGAGCACCACATTCATGCTCCACTGTCCCCAGGAATGATTCCAGAGGGTTCCTGTCAGCTTCAGGTCACAGGAAGGAAAACAAAAACAGCCATTAGTGTTAATTAGCATTAAAACTGGCACTCAGGCCAAGCTTCCCACCCAAAGGGAAATTGTTCAGATCTCCTGTGAGCTTTACCAGGCAAGCCCAGCACCTACAGCTGATGGTATAAAACAGGTACAAGACAGAATAGAGCAAAGCTTTTCAGTGGTTTCTATGATTAGCAGACACTTTCATGAGTCCCTCAGTGGCCCCAGGGGAGGACAATTTCCATATATATAAAGTTACTGGCTGGTCACCCTTTACTCTAATTGAAATACCAGAAGAAATTAGTAGACCAAAGCAAAAATTCCAAGCAAACAAAGCCTCAGTGAATCTTGTATCCATGGCCAAAGTGAAGTAAGKGCAGGAATACATTCCAGGACAGAAAAGTGCAGCCTTTTAAAACTGTCAGTAAACTTWCAACAGGTTTGAAGGGGTTTTCTTTCCTCTAAATATAGCTGGGATAAAACCAGGTTYATTTGTAGGTTAAGAGTGAAATAATGAGCTGCCTCAGACACAGAACAAATCAAAGAAAAGCAGGGCAAAGTCAGCAAGAAGAGAATTTCCTTGTTTGTCTGCCCAGTTCTTCAGACACAGAGGAGGTGTCAGACAGCCAAAGGGTTCTGTTTATTCCATATTTTCCTGTGGGGAAGATACCTTTGTATCTCTTCTTCTCCTCCTCTGTTAAATGCTCTGTTCTGATCCGTGTGATCACGTTCACGTTGTTTGCCATGTAGACCTTACCAAAAATAAAACAAAAACCAARCAGCATCACAGGTTAAAAAAAGAGTTCCCCAGTGAAACATGTACACAGAACTAACTGAACCAACCTCAACACCAGACATTTCCAAGAGATTTTAAGAACAGGCTTTACCTTGGCTTCATAACCATTGACACCTTCTGATTTTTCTGTCCTCCATACCCAGAATCCAGATGTGGTTCTGACAAAAAGGGAACACCACAAGTGTCTACATCAGCTGCATTTCTACACAACCCCCAAGCTGGTTCTTCTAAACCTCAGTTTAAACAACATTTGACAGATTATTAATCCCAGATAYCTGGATAAATAGGTGTAGTCATGAAGAAAGACAAATGAATGTCTGTTAAAAGATGCACTGTGCACATTTACTTCARGTATTCATGTGAGAGTTGATTTATTTGTTACAAAATCCGAGTTCTTGTCCATCAATTCCAGCACGTGGATTTGGGTGAAATGCAAATTTGCAGTGAGCAATTGACTCAATCTTAGAGGCCTTTTCCAACCTTAATGATTCTATCCACTAATAAGATAAACTGGAAATTTTCTGCCAATGATTACTTTCAACTGGGAACATTTTGCCAAGCAATAGTGGCAATTTGACCAACCCAAATTTCTTTATCTATCGATTTGTGAAGTTTAACCTAATTTCAGACCTAGCCCTAAAAGTTTTAATTATCAAAGCTTCTGCGAGTTTGCCATTAAAGCTTTTTCCAAAAAAGGTTTATTTGCTAAGAGAAACTCCCTGCCTTACCTTTCAAAAGCAATGTTTTTGGTATCAAGGCACGTGCTGATGATGGGAGATGTAAGGCGCCTCTCCACATCTTTCCTCTTGGGCGTCATCGACCCCAAGGTCAAACGCTTCATGTGCTGGGAGATCTCAAACCTCTCCATCGTGACAAACTTGTCATCGTGGTTGATCTCGATGAGCTCTGCCCAGCCACCAGTGTCTGGTGGGAAAAGGCASATTTCAAGTCAAAAAACTCAGTTCCAGGGTGAAAAGCTGGGGGTGTATCGTGTATCAAACATGAGGTTTTCTGCACTCAGCTGGGATCAAATTTGGAGATGGAACTAAAATTATTTTTATATGTAGGGTAGCAGAAAAGAAGGAGGGAAACAGTAAAATACTGAAATTTCAGCCCTATYACCAAATTTTTACCTCAGATTTACTCAAAGCAAAGAAGTTAAACCACCATAAAGCAGTATCTTTATGAGACACGGATGTAAGCATAAAACCTTCATAAAACACAAGAGGCCTTTGTTGTGTAAAATCAGGTTTTCTCACTGTGTTGACACAGTATTTGGGGCCCAGTGGTGCAGACAAACTCTTTACCTTCTCCCTTGAAGATGACAGTCCTCCTGCCCCTCTCCCAGCTCATGTTCTCAAAGCCCAGCAAGGTGATGTCRACGCGCAGCTTGGCCCGGCTCTTCCAGATGCGGCACACGTCGCTGGGGCACACYCTGGAAACCAGGGGCACTGGGAGAAATGGGGGAAACGGAAAGGGAAAATGAGCAAGAGGTGCAGCACAGAGGAAATGAACTCAAGCACAGGGACTGCTCACTCCTGGGARTGCCATTCCAGAGGAGGTGAGATACTGATTCTCTTTAGCTTTAAGAACAAACAGCTTAGGGGAAAACCGGCCTAATTTAAAGATGGATGTGAAAAGGAAGAAGGCATTTGTTCAGACTGAAAGGTGTGAAATGGCATAAACCCCATGCCTGGTAGTTTGATATTTGAAATATTTAGTCAGCTGTGAGGCCTAGTGTTGATCCCTTTCAGGGAGAAGCAGGTACTACCCAAACAGCCGGCGCATCCACAGATGACACACGATCACTTCAGTCATGGATGGCCAGGGACAGGTAAAAAACCCCCAAGAAAAGTCTTCAGCAATTGCAACAACAGCTGAATTCTCCACTGCCAAAAMCCAACCAACCAAATAAACAGGAAACAAAGAATAATTGTGCAACAAAAGCACAAGAGGTCATTTTGAGATGGAGGAGAGGATTCCGGGGAGCGGATATTTCCCTGCCTGCGTTGTRGGACATTTGTGACTCATTTTTACAGCCTGGAATTGGTATCAAGGTGCAGGATTCTTACCCCAGCTAGTGAACTCCCATTTCATTTCCACATAAAAGTCAGGAGTCTGCAGAAAGAAAACATCTGATGAATACCTCATGAAATAGTTTGACATTCAGTGCAGCATTTCCTGTAAATATTTCAGATAAAGGGAAAAAAAAAAGGAGAGCAGAACTGGAGAAATGATAAGGGAATACTAAAAGTGAAATTGAAAGTAGCAAACACAACAGACACTGCCCTGCCCCTGCTGCTTTCTGGGGAGCTGTTCTTCCTTGTTTTATTGGAAGGACAGTAGTGCCTTCAAGACTCAGTCTCAAATGTTGGAGTACATAACAAAGGATTTAAATAAAATCAAGGAAAAGCCTCCATGTCTCTCAGCACTGTGGAATATGCAGGWTGGAACAAAACACAATTGCCCAGCTGATTTTAACAGTTCACTTAACTACGTGAATGAGAATTCAAGCAGTGATTTCAGTATGGAGTGAGTTGACACTCCAATAAACCATTACCTCGTTAATTTTCTGCAGTAATTCAGGAACTCCTCCCAGGGTCATGGAGGTCTGCTGGTAGTCCCGATGCTGCAGGATCAGCTGGACCATCTCTGGRTCCCCTGTGCTGACAGCCTCGTGCAAAACTGAAAGAAACCCAGCCACAGCCTTGTGTCACTATGCTAGCTGCCCAAAATTCCACATAAAAACAAAGAACATCTGCCACTGCAAGAATCCCACCCCAGGCTGTGCTTACCTGTCCATCCCTGTGCGTTCTCCTTGGTCACATCTGCCTTGTGCTGCAGGAGGACCTTGGCAGATTCAATGTAACCCAGGGAAACAGCCAAGTGCAGCAAGGTCCGGCCCCGCGGATCCCGCTGGTCAACATCCTGTCAGTGTCCAAGAGAGAGAAATAACACAGCTCATCAGAGCCTGCACAAACAGAGGGCTAATCCAGGAGTCAACATTCCCTGCCATTCCCACGGATCTGCTCCCAAACTCTACTGCAGTGCCCTTCTGCAGGGCTGCCTCGCTTCCCCACGKGAATAAAAGGAGAAGCAGAACGGGGCCTACGGAATGACACAAAAACTGGAGGACAGGAGTTCTTGTTGATGCCTCTCATTTCTTTTTCTGTCATTATTTCCCCTCTGTCTCCCCCACCAGAAGGCTGAGGAAGAGATGGGAGTTCTCATCCGTGTGCATCTCAGCTGAGAGTCTCAGACCCCACAGAGGGCTTAAACTGTACAACAAAATGGGGGAGAAAAGGGAAAAAAAAGGCAACAGGGCATACAACACGGATTTTGGACAGCACTTTTGGAAAGGACAGAAGCAGATGGTGTTTCACAAAGCACACACAGCACAATGAGGAGTGAGGGCATTCTCTACACGTCACTAAAATAAAAAATAAAAAAAATAAAAACTACACAGGCACAAATATCCAAAACATGCAAGCACAACATACTCATACCTTACACATTTCTCACTATTAGCTTAGAGATTTGAAACAGAAGAGCATCTATAACTAAAGGAAAAGGGGAAAGTCAATAGCAGAATGAGAAAGGAAGGTTATTATGCACGTTAACAGCGTTATCTGACAGCTTCAAGTCAGAATATCTCACACAGAGTGGGAAAGCTTCACTTTAAAGCATCTTCTCTTCACTTCTGGGGTGGAATATTAATTAATTRGATTCCCCACCTCCTGCAGCTCCAACACTGACAGATAAAGGCCTCCAAGGGTCCCTCCCCACTGTCTCTGTTGCTGTTCCCTGGTCCCCACATGCCCGACCCCATTTGCCACTCCAACTGCAGCTGGAAGTGGCTTTGATCCCTTCATAAACCCCTCCAGCAGCAGGAAGCTCATCCCAAAGAAGCAGAGGGAAATATATCTTTGGAATACTTCAAAAAAGAAAAAAGTGTTTAAAAGCAGGTAGAGGAAGTAAGGGACACAGTCCATCTTCACACACTGCTGGTTTCCACAGGGAATGGAAGGAGGAAGCAGCATTCCACAGGTGGGAGCTGCTGCCTGATCCCTGTTTAACCACAAACTCTCAGAGGTGTCAGAAATAAACACACAGGAGCAACGTGCCAGTGAGGTTAAAGATTTTGTTAATGCATAAGGTGACATAAATCAGATAAAAAAGTGACTGCATTCCAAAGATTCTCCCAAACCAGGGCAGGGACATGCTCTAAGCAGGAATTAGTAAGTCAGGTGCACCGTTAGAGCTGCAGGTGACAGTCAGGAGGTGGCACAGCTGGTCCTGGGCTCAGGTACTTGTGGTGTCAGGTATAATTAATTAATCAGCTCTGCTTATTAACTGTACCTCGTTTATCCAGCCCCTGTCAGAGCTTTCCCACAGCAGCTCAGCCAGAAGGATTTTTGCTGCTCGAGCTCTGC
>CADDXX010000802.1:176043-215564 GCA_902810485.1 Alauda arvensis
AATCTTGGGCAGCAAGAAATCCATGAGAGCTGATGGTGCTCAGCAAGGTGGGGGCTGGTTTGATGTCCAGCAGCAGCAGCCACCTTTGCTGCACGCTGACTTCCCATTAAGATAAACGCTATTTATTGCTTTAATAAGTTAATTAATACCCATCACAGCTGCTCTCTTTGAGCAACTCCTAACGAGCTGCTCCGCAGCTGCACTGGAATGCTCAGAGCAAAGCTTTACAGATGGGAAGCCAGCGTTTAGCATCTAACATAAGAGTGTATTCCTACACCTTCTTACATCACTCCCACACCACAAATAAACAKCTAACGAAGCGCAGGGATCCCTCAAGCCCAGCGAACGCTCCTGGCAGKAACACCAGGGTGCTTCTCCCTGGTACAGCAGCGAGCGAGGCCCAAGCTCCGCACTGTGGCACAAGCTCTTTTGGGGCCACCAGGCCCCCCAGCAGCCCCCTCAGGGCCCGGGCCCCCCGTTACCTGGTCCTGCAGCTCCTCGTCCAGCCGCCTGTAGTCGTTATTCCACACCAGCACATGGAGGGGGAAGGCGCTGCTGGGCTCGCCAGGGGAGCTCATCCCGSCACACACCTGGGCAGGGGCAGCCAGGGCCCCTCRCTCTTCCTTCTCTGGATGCTGGAGACCCCAAGTTACTCAAGCTCCGAYCCCTTCAGCTTCTCGTCTCTGCTGGCACCCACCTGGCCCAGGTGTGTGTGTGCGAGCCCGGGCCACRACCCCCTATGAACCCTTCACTCCTCTCCAAGGGGAGCCCCATGCACAACCCCACTGGCGGAGGTGTCCCCTTGCTCCTGGCGTCCCTCGCAGCCCCCCGCTCCTCCCGGCGCCCCCTCAGCCCCGCTCCCGGGGGTCTCTCCGCTCTCGCCCCCTCAGCCGTCCCCGTCCCTCTTCCCTGTCCGTCCAGGGACGGCTGGGACCAACCACAGCGAGGCCGGAGCAGGGGGKTTCCTCGCGGTCCCCTGCACTCCACCGCCACGGACAACCGCAGGGAAAACGGAAGCCGCTCCCCCTCCCCCTCTGCGGGCGGACAGATGGAACGTCCCGCCCGTAGCTGTCCCATTGCCTTCCGCGCGGGGGGAAGCGCTCGGCGCTGGCTGCTCTCACCCCGCCTTCGCCCAGCCTTGGTTTTGCTCGCCCGCCCGCCATGGCGGGTGAGGGCAGGGCTTGCTGCACAGCGACCACTTCTACCAGGCTTCCAAAGCCCCGTCTCGCCCGTAACCCGGGCGCAGCGGGCGGGCGGGCGCCGTCCCGGACCACAGCGCTCGGTGCTGCGCCGCTGAACCGGAGTTCAAGTTAAGGCAAGCCCCCGTGCCAGGAGTAAAGATGGCATCACGGGCGACATGCGGAGCGGCACAAGGCGGCTCGGCGCGCATGCGCGGGGCCGGCCCGGGGCTGGCGGGGCCCGTTACCGGCCCCGCTGCCGCCGCTGCCGCCGGTCCCGCGATGGCGAAGCGCCTGAGGAGCAGCGAGGTGTGCGCCGACTGCAGCGCTCAGGGTAGGCACCGCACCGCCACCGGCACCGCGCGGGCTCGTCCCGCGGGCTCCTCTCGGGCCGGGGGCCGCGGGGGCGCCGCTGGCCCCGCGGTGTCACCGCCCCGGAGCGGCCGCCGCTGCTGCACCTGTGATGGGCCGGSGTGGTTTGGGTGGGAAGGGACCTTTAAGCTTCTCCCGTCTACCCTCTGCCATGGGCAAGACACCTTCCAGCCTGGCCTGGGACACTTGCGGGGCTGGGATATCACTCCGTGTCCGGGTCCCGCTGGCACCGCCGCCCCTCCCGAGCCCCAGAGGGGAACATCCTCACACCTCCAACGGCGTGAAAGGAAATGTGGGGCTCCCCTGTTTAGGAAAGAGGAAAACTGACAGAAATCCACCTTCCAGTCCCGGGGCTGAAAGGTGGGAGGAGGGCGTGGGGTGGGAGTGTGTCACTGGAAGGGACCGCGGCTGTTTTGGGCGAGCGGGGCTGGGTTCAGAGCCCTTCATCCATTCCCGTATTCCCAGGATCAGGGGGGAGTTAAACCGGGAGTTGTCCCACGGCCGGGCTGGATGTAGGTGTCCCAGACTTCCAAGGAAAGTTGTGCTGAGGTGACTGGAGATGAGGAGGAGCAGTGTCTGYTCTGGGGACACACGTATCCCACTGCAGATGAGTTTGGGAAGCTCATGGAAACACATCTTGTCTTTAGAAAGGCTGGTGCGTCTCCTGACCATCTGTGGTTCTGCTGCTCTTGTGTCTAAAACTGTCCTGCTTTATTTCATCAGCTCTGTGTTTGTTCTGTCTGTATCTTTTCTGTCTCGTTTTTGCTGTTTGTGTTCTGGGCGTGTAATTAATATAATTAATTAATTATGCACGTACTGAAATTAACTAAAAGACTGTAAYGTAGATAACACTTGAATTGGCAGAAGACAGATGTGTGAGAGGGGAGAACAACTTTTATTAAGCCTGAATTATGTTTAAAAAATTGATAAAAATTCCAAATTAACTTTTAGGAAGTTACTTTCTCTTTTTTTACAGAAGGAATTCTTCCCTCTGAGGGTAGAGAGGCCCTGGCACAGGCTGCCCAGAGAAGGTTGCCCCATCCCTGGGAGTGTCTAAGGCCAGGTTGGATGGGGTTGGAGCAACCTGGGATAATGGATGGTGTCCGTGATAGGGATTGGAACAGGATGACCTTTAAGCTCCCTCCAACCCAAAGCAGTCTGGAATTCTGAGATTCTACCTGTATCCCTGTAGAAATCTGGTTTTACAATAAGTGGAGCTGGCAACTCTGAGGCRGGCAATTGTCCCTATCACACGAGGCAGCCTATCTATGCTTTTACACATCAGGGGTGTTCTGACTCGGAGATAAAGCTGTGTGAATTGTGTGCCTTAAGCTCCTCGGGGTGYCAGAATCACTGCTGGGGTAATCCTGTAACCCGGCCTTTTATTGCAACATTAGAGCACTGCCTGGTCTTCACTTATTTACTGGAAATCCTCTGGCTTATCCACATGTGTAAAGAAATCTTTAATCTTTTTGTAAATAAAATGGATCCACCCCTTCGTTTAGCTAAACCAGAGGGTGCAGGGGGGGCTGTGCCAGGGGACCTGGGGGTTGTGGTGGGCGTGCCTGGCACCTGCATTAATTAGCGGAACCTCATCAATGCCCCCTTTGTCTCTGCGGCAGAGCGTGGAGGGCTTTTCTTTGACATGGGCCGGTCTTACAGGAGCTCTTGTGCTGTACTTCCTATCCTGAGGCAGGAGCTCACTTCTCAAACCCGCAGCCGGGCTTGTCTTCATCTCACGCTTCCTGTTTTGAACCACCCTGCAGGTTCCTGAAAGCGCCTGCCCCGGCCCTGCAGCTTCTCCCCAAGTGTCTTTTGGATCAAAACCAGCCTGGGCCAGGCTGTGACCACCCCTGTGCTGGACACTGAGGCCCCTCAATTGCTTTGTCCAGCTCTGAGCCCCTCTCTCCAGGATAGGCCTGGAGGGGCTGGAGCATGTCCAGGGAAGGGAAGGGGCTGAAGCACCAGGAGCAGCTGAAGGAGCTGGAAAAGGGGCTCAGCCTGGAGAAAAGGAGGCTCAGGAGGGACCTTGTGGCTCTGCACAASTCCCTGACAGGAGGGGACAGCCAGGGTGGGTCATGCTCTGCTCCCAGGGAACAAGGACAGGATGAGAGGAAACTGCATCACAYTGTGCCAGGGGAGGGTCAGGTTGGACATCAGGAGGAATTTCCTYATGGGAAGGGTGGTCAGGGACTGGAAGGGGCTGTCCAGGGAGGTTTGGATTCCTCATCCCTGGAGGTGTCCAAGGAAGGACTGGATGTGGCACTCAGGGACAAGGGGATGATCAGTCACAGGTTGGACTCAGTGATCTCAGAGGTATTTTCCAACCTCAGTGATTCTGGGATTCTGTGTATTTTGGTATTAGCTTAAACATATTTTGATAATAATCCATAATTAGGTCTGTCTTAAAAATTACTCAAAGTCCAAGACAGGCATTTAATTGCATTAAATTTAAACCTGAAATACCCAGGGGCATTGGGTGTTGAGGTGGAGGTAAAGAAAACCCCCAGTGCTGATTGATAATGCAGAGGAATGCTCACAAACAGCCTGGGAATGGGCAAGGGAAAGGATCCCTAAGGATCCCATCTGTGTGTGATGAGGTTTTCTCTAACGAGAAGGGACCAGGCTCATTAATCTGGAAGGCTGCCTCCCTTTGGGTCATTAGGTTGCCATGAATGCATTTCACTCCATTGCTTTTTCTTCTTGGAAGTCAAAGTTGTCAAATAATGGAATGATTTAACATTACAATTAATTATTGTAATAATTGTTGGAAGGTTTTTTTTTAACAAATTGATTTTTTTTTTTGTCTCACCTGCTTTCATTTGGCTCTGGGCTGGTTCTGGTGGGTCAGGAGATGCTCCTGTCCCTCGTGGCTCAGACAGGTTTGCCTGCATTGCCTGCAGCACACCTGGATCATCAGCTCTGCTCAGAAACCACAGCTGGGATCACTTCTCATTTGCAGGGATTCAGTCCATTTGTTGTGTGGGTCAGAGGAGGCTTTTCCACATGATGCACCAGTGCTCAGATGTGTTCTGACAGSACTCAGAAGTTCTCTCATCAGATACCAGCCTCTCCTTGTGCTCACTTATTTGGCCTCAGACTCATCTCTGCATTTGAAATTAAGATTTTTTTCCAAAATAAAAGAGATCTTGATTTCCCTKTTTTGTTCTCCTGGGATGTGCTGGGTCTGAAGCTCTGGCTGCTCAGTTGCCTGTTCCTGCAGGGTTCTGGCACGTTGAATTTCACGTGTCACTGACAGAAATTGGAATTTCTTCTGGAGACTGAGCTCTGAGCWGCCAAGGGACCTGTTTGGTGTCCTGTGGGCATTCACTGTTTCAACCTAATGCACCATTCCTACTTGATTTTATGCCTTTTGATGTTTGAAGCTACATAATAGCTCATACATATTATTTACTACTTCACTTCCCATCAGTTTTCTTTCTGGGCTGCTTATAAGATGGTTCAGTGCAGATCTGGTGAGAGATGAAGTTATTTTGCTTGAGAAGTTTAGATTTTATTGAGCCTTTGACCTGGCACATATGCATCCTTCTTTATTATGACACTCTTGTGTGTTTTTATTATTTAAAGGGGAATTTAAAAGGCGTTGTTATAACATAGAACTGAAAACTGAGTAGTAGGGGGGAAAAGCCTAAGTGCTGTGGCAACTTTATGTGGGTATATTTAGTGTTTTTAAAAAAGATTTTTCGACAAGTTTAAAAAGAAAAGAAAAAAATGAGAGTTTTTTCAAAGAGCAGGTAGGCACTGTTGTTATGAGTACTTTTGTGGGAGTCCACAAAATAACAAGTAAAGCACTTCAAGGTGCTGATAAATCCAATGTCCTGTTATGTTTTAGAAAGGAAAATATTTTCACAAGAGGAACTGCAAGCAGTGGGGTTTTTTCCCAAATTTCCACTGCAGATCTTCTCACTGTCCTTGGGATCCCRCATCCCCCACGAGTGCCAGGACTGGTGTTCCCCATTTTCCCAGCACCCAGAGCCCCAGCAAGGCTGTRACATCCACAGGGGCCAAGCAGGGAAGCTTCAAAAGGCAGAGCTGCTCATTTTAGACTCTGCTTTTGCAACCCAAGGTCATGCTGCTTCCTGTGTTACAATGGATGGCTTCTTTTGCAGATCCTTGCTGGGCATCCATAAACAGGGGGATCCTGATCTGTGACGAGTGCTGCAGTGTGCACAGGAGCCTGGGCCGTCACATCTCCCAAGTGAGGCATCTCAAACACACCCCCTGGCCTCCAACACTGCTGCAGGTACAGAGCAAAGCTGCTTTCCCCCATTAAATCCAGATATTGTGGTTCTTAAAATGTTATTTAAATCACTAAACTTTTTTTTTTTTTAGAGGGCTGGCCCTTTCAAGCTTCGTTTTTCTAAGTTATTCTTACTTTGTTTTGTTGTGGTGGCCCACTGAAGTCAGAATTATTTTTGCCTTTTGATTTTGGTGCCTTTGCTTTGGAAGGTCCCTTCAACTTTTCTTTCACAATGCTGCAGTACATCTGCTTCAACCTGAATTTTCTTTTCACTGGAGGTGCTGTTGGGAAGAGCAGAGAATTTTAGGGGGGTTCTCACTCCATTCCACATCCTAAGCACGTGCCCAGTTATTTCCCAGCATGTTCCAGATGCTGGCACACAGAGTGGGAATGGAACCTGTTGGTTTGATACCTGCTTGAAAATAATTACAGATAGCTGATTAGTGCAGCCAGCAGCCAAATGTCTGTGTGTTCTGCCTTTCAGATGGTGGAAACTCTGTACAACAATGGTGCTAATTCCATCTGGGAGCACTCCCTGCTGGACCCTGCCTCCGTGATGAGCGGGCGGCGCAAGGCCAGCCCTCAGGATAAAGTGCAGTAAGTGGGAAATGCAGAATGCTTGTCTTAAAGAATTGAGATGATTTTATTCAGCAGTGACAGGGCAACAAGGAATCCATAGGAACCTGTGTGTGCTTGGTATTTTTTTCTTTTATTTTCAAGTATTAATTTTTTTTTTTAATATATTGCAGAAATAGGAATACAGAGCTTGAATTCTCTGAATGATTGATTCCTGTTGAGTAGTGAGGACCTTTGCTTGCACTTTAGTCAAAGGGCTTTTCTTTGTCATGTGCTTCAGTTAACTGAATGCTGCCAACAAAATGGAGTTTGGTTGAGGAATTAAATAAAACTTCAGAGATTTTTGTCCCTGACTRTGGTGCTTCATTTAAAAACGTAAATAACTGTGTAAGCATAGATCTTAAGCTGACATGATTTTAAAGTCTGTACTTTTTTTAAAGTCTGTATTTCTTTTGAAGTCTGTATTTCTTTTAAGAAACAGACACCACATGCTTCAGTCTGCAGATACTTGATGGTTGTAACAGACGTTTTCTCTGTATGCTCAGACAATCTGAGTTGTTTTTGAATGAAAATATTTTTCCATGCCTGACTTTGCCACCAGCAACACGCAAAGCTCTGATTCAATCCTCACTTGTGAATTTTCTCTTTTTCTGGAGCGCCTGTATTACTTGTGAAAACACTGATATTTCTTCCCTTTCCCTTCTTGTTGCCTGGATTTCCCTTTGCAGTCCCAACAAAGCCGAGTTCATCAGAGCTAAATATCAAATGTTAGCGTTTGTGCATCGCCTGCCATGCCGGGAGGACGACAGTGTCACTGCCAAGGACCTCAGCAAGGTCAGTGCCTCCTGGGACAGCACAGGCCCATCTCACTGACTTCCCTTGGTTGCTTTTGGCTCAACTGTTTCTGGTTTTCTGCACTATCACATAAATAAATAAAGCTCCACTTCAACTTGAAGCCCCTTTTTTGTGGTTATCACTGGAGGTGGTTAAGAGGCGTTAATTGAGGTGAACTGGGAGAAAACCCTTTACACTAAAGAGCTGTAGGGAGAACTCTGCAGGCTCTTGTTTCTCTGAGGGTGGCTGAAAAACAAGTGCTGAATCACAGTGTGTTAAATATAATTCTGCTTCTTTTTCAGCAACTCCATTCCAGTGTGAGGACAGGGAATCTGGAGACCTGTTTGCGACTGCTCTCCTTAGGAGCTCAAGCCAACTTCTTTCATCCTGTAGGAACACTTTTTTTTTCATTATTTTGCTATACAATCAATTCCAGTTAATATTATTTATAATCATTTCAGCTGATTCACATTATATTTCAGTCTTCTACTCAGACTTGTTGGTTAAGCAGATATTTTTCCCTAATCTTTTGCAGGAGAAAGGAAACACCCCGCTGCACGTTGCTGCWAAGGCAGGACAGACTTTGCAAGCAGAACTGTTGGCAGTTTATGGTGCTGATCCTGGCACACAAGATGCCAATGGGAAAACTCCAGTTGATTATGCAAGGTAGGAGTCTCTGATGTCCATAAATCACACCATGGACCTGCTAAGTTACGTTTTCTGTTAGATAATTTGTCTGTTAAATGCCAATAATATGGTTTCCAGAAAGAGTGATTGAATAAAGATGAGGAATGAGTATTTTCATCAGATCACAGCCTGTGTTCTGGGTGCCTGAGACCAATGTGCCAATCTAGCAGCTCACAGGAAATTAATTAGAGAAGAATTTCTGCAAGTTCAGGCTCCAGGAGTGAGGGYTAGCTCAGGAGTTGCTGTAGGATTRTCCCAGACTGCACAGATTGGGGCAGTGGGAACTGGGGTGGAACTGGGCTGTGAGTCTGTGATGGGTTGATGCAAACACATGAATTACTGCCTTGTACCAGGTGTGTTTCTCTGAGCATTTCTGTGTGTCACTGACTGTCCCTGTGTGTGAGCAGGCAAGGGGGGCACCACGAGCTGGCAGAGAGGCTGGTGGAGATCCAGTACGAGCTCACAGACAGGTTGGCTTTCTACCTCTGTGGCAGGAAACCAGGTGAGCACCACACCTGCACCCTCAGAGCTGCCACTGTCACTCACAGGACATTCTGTATCGTGTTTGTGCTGTGTCATRTTGGTGCACTGCACTTTTTTTCTATCCCTTCCAAATATTCAAACGTTGTATCAGTTACACTGAACCAAAGAAAGTAGGAGATGCAAGATTAGSGATGATGCATTTAAAATTGGGATAAAACTGCAGGGTTTTAAGTAGGCATAAATTGAAAACAAAATTTATCCTTCCTGATTTTCCACAAGTGCATGCTCTTTATATGCTGTAGAAGCTCTTCCAAGTRGTTTCTTCTAATTGAAGTGCAACAGCAGGGAAGTGTTAAGTGGGTGCCTTTTGAACACAAGGACACTYACAGATTTGTAACCATAAAGGTACCTGTGTTAGAACTTAATTTTCTTTTTTAATGGCATTTCAACACAACTAATAAGCCTTAAYTGGGATCTTTGATAACACCTGGAAATCATGGCATGAGCCTTCTTGTATAACTTCCCTGGTTGCCTGTAATTGGAAATGGAGTAATTACATGCAAGATAAATTACTTTGTGTGTTGCCTGATGCTTATTATTGAAAACTGTTGGCCAGTACCAACCTAGTAAAGTGCAATTTGTTTTCAACTCTAGAGCACAAAAATGGGCAGCACTTTGTTATACCTCAGATGGCAGACAGGTAAGTTGCTGATTCCMTCACATGTCTGAAAACATCAGAGTGAAAAATCTGCAACAACTAAGTTTTCTTTCCTTTCTGAAACACCTCTTAAGGTTGTTGCCATTTGAACTTTTTGATGTATGCCTTTAATAGTCTTGAAAGCTTTTTTTTCATAGAAAGAATATTGGGATATCAACAAAATCAGAACATTATACAAGCTGATTGTATTTATCAAAATGCAGGGAGAAGGTGAGACATTTCTGTGGAGGGAACACACAGGGGGAATTCCTAGGAAACAGATTGTGGAAATAATTTAAGGACCCATTGAGTATTTTCCTGATTTTTGTAATGCTTTTAACTTTTGGTTGTGCTCAATGAAATCATATTTGTATAAGAAGTACCAAGTGCTAATTTTAAGTTCCTGTTCCTCTTTTATTGCTGTGCAATTGGAAATAAGGCGGCTGTAAGTAAACCACTGTCCAACCTCCTGCTTGCAAAATTTCTGTGAAAAACTTCAGTAACTTTAAAATTGTGTRGGTAAAAACCTGTGGGTGTTCATATTCCAACGAATTTTTGGTATTATTGCATTTGAAATTTAAAAGTTGTTGTGAAAAAAAGCTTAATGATATGCTAATTGGGATATTATAGTAGCAATATTAATAAGATCAGTGTGTTAAAACAATGCTAAAAGTATTAAAATATTAAGTGGTTTAAGGTAGAAGTGGCATTTTAATCACTGAGTTACCAAAATGTAGAATTTTGATGTGTAGAAGCCATGAAATGCTGTGGATGTAATGATCACTTCCTGTTTTCATAGCAGTCTGGATGTATCAGAACTGGCAAAAGCAGCCAAGAAGAAGCTTCAGTCTGTAAGTAAAACTCCTTTTTTCCAGAYGTGGCAAACTCTGCACTTCATCCCTCAGGCTCCCTAGCACGAGTACCTCTTGACCCATGTGCTGTGGGAGCAGCTTGGAACACAGGAATATTTTGTGAGCCTTCACTGTTCATTGAAGTTCWCATCTCCAGTGGCATTTGGAACCTCGTTCCCACAGTGCCTCTGCCTCACCCCCAACACAAAAGGGCTTTTTGTGGTCAGATGAGAGAGGAGAAAAAAAAATCCATTGAGCAGGAAAGGAGGAGTGTAGAACAAGATGAATGGTAATTTCAAATTACCTAGAARTGGGGTGGTCATACATGTCTGCTGCCTGTGCAGGCTGAGAAAGGAGCATTTYTGTGGGTTATAGAGGCTGGAGAAAAGAGCAGAGTTGTGCTCTTMCATTTTCTCTGTTATTTCCTGTTATCAGAGATCTTACTGGCTTTCATTTCTTTTCCAACTGTAATTATTCTCCTCTACCCTTTAGCTAAGCAACCACTTATTTGAAGAACTTGCCATGGATGTGTATGATGAAGTTGACAGAAGGGAAACAGATGCAGGTGAGTGAGACTTTCTGGAMTGAAATAAAGCAAATCTGGATTGTCACTTTACATACAAGATGCCAATCCCAGCACATGTTCAGTTCAAGTGCTTCTGTATTCAGCAATTRCTGCTGAGGGGAGTTTCTTTGTCTTGCATTGCCTGAAGGGGATGTTAATTGAAAAAATCTTGTGTTTTTCACAAAGTGGAGAACCCTCTGGGGAAGAGCTTTCCTCTGAATTGATTGTGTTTGTGTTTGAAATTGCAGTCTTTTATTTGACAAAGAAATACTGTCAAGCAGTACAGGAAGGTTATTCCCTCTTTTTTTTTTATTCTCTTTGTTTCCCTCTGGAGCAGTTTGGCTTGCTACTCAGAACCACAGCACACTCGTGACAGAGACCACTGTGGTCCCTTTCCTTCCTGTAAACCCTGAATATTCCTCAACCAGGAATCAGGTATGAAATCTTAATACTGTCAAAATAATTCAATAACCCAGGTAATTAAGTAGGCTGAAGTAATATTTCTTTACTGCATTTCATTATTGTAGAAGAGTTGCATCTACTCAGAAAGAGGTTAAAATAATTTCACATTTCCCCTTTCARTCACACTTTTTGCAATAAATGTGGTTGAAGAGTCAACTGTAAGTGTGTAGTTTTAGTTTTTCCTGGAAACTCTGCTGTTCTTCTGATACAGGATGTACTTTTTTTCCTCCCTGCATTATTCTGTATTTAGGGAAGGCAGAAACTGGCTCGATTTAATGCCCAYGAGTTTGCTACACTGGTTATAGACATTTTAAGTGATGCCAAACGAAGACAACAGGGGAATTCTCTCTCTGGTTCCAAAGGTGAGTGAGCTTTTYTTGTCAGCTCCTTTGCAGGCATTTCTTCAGTAGTTTAATCACTCCCAGAGCCCCTCAGCAGAGCTGGATTATGGGAGAGATCTATAATTGTTTTCATCTATTGTTTTCCCTCTGRAGAGAAAATACCAAAGCAATCTTTTCTAACTTTTAATATTTCCCTATATTTTTCATTTGGATGCTGACATCCATTTGTCCAGTGCAGTCTGTTGGGTTTGGTTTTCTTTTTTTATTTGTRTGAATTTTATTAAGCTGCTAAACAGTTCTCACCACTTATTTTAACTTGCCTAAACACTTAGAAGAAACAAAAAGACARAACCATAAAACTTTGACATCTCAGAGAGTAATCATTCATTCCTCTTAGGTGGATCTAAATCAATTTTTGCTTTCAAAGTATAAACTTACATTTCTTCTCCAGACTTACTAGTATGTGTTTCATGTGTTGATCTGCAGAAAAYGTGGAGCTGATCCTCAAATCCATCAGCAACCAGCACAGCAGTGAAAGTCAGGACAATGACCAGCCTGATTATGACAGTGTTGCTTCAGATGAAGATACAGATCTGGAAACAAATGCAGCTAAATCAAACAGGCAAAAGGTAGGATTGGAAATAGTGATACACCCCCAAGTGYTATTCATAAAGGTAATTTGCATAAATTATCAGAAAATTAATATTTTAATTAATTTTGTAATCGTGCCTCAGTCTATGAACTTTCTAAAATGAAATGTTGTTGCTCAAGGAATTTTTATTGAGAAAAAAAAAGCCTCTCTAGAAAAGTAATGTGTATGGCTGGAGATAAGATATAGATTAAATTGCATAGATTAAATAATTGGATCTGCCAAAAAGCTCAGAATCAGTGATTCCATGGYATTTCACAAATATTTACTGCCTCCTACTGAAGAAATACTCACAGCAGACCAGTAGTGTCCAAGTGAGTTAAACCATTCTGGAGTAATGCAGAATGGTTTAAACCTGGTGGTTCTATTTTAATCTCTCCTGGGATATGCACACTGGATATTAAGCAGTCTCTCTTTTATAATTTTGCAGTTCTTTATTGCATATTTTTTTTAAAAATCCTTATAAATCAGTATTTTATCACTGAAATGGTGATGCAAATGTTTTTAGAAGAGCTAAGAGCTAATGGACATCAGATGGCTTTTCTAAAGGATTTCAAATTATTTTGGTTAATGTAGCTTAGTAATTTAAACTTCATTTGAACTGTGATGCCTTTAAAGTAATTACATGAAAAGCCATTGACATCTCATGGTCTTGTTTTCTTCTTAATGGTGTAAATATTTTTCTCTTTCTTTTCCTAGAGCTTGGATTCAGACTTGTCAGATGGACCAGTGACAGCCCAGGAATATCTGCAGGTTAAAAATGCCTTGGTGGCTTCTGAGGTGAAGATTCAGCAGTTAATGAARGTGAACATCAACCTGAGTGATGAGCTGAGGATTATGCAGAAAAAGGTAACAGAGGAACCTTTCCCTCCCTCTCTCCAGCTCTTGGTGTGTCTGAAGTTGCCAGAATAAAACTGCTGGAACTGAGGAGGAAATAATCCAGTGTTAGGACAGTGAGAAAAGTCATTTCAAAGTGGAGCTGCTTTGGGATCAGACATGAGGCTATAAATATTTATGTGCAACAATTGCTTTGAGTGTTGTTTTTTTTTTGTGGTGCTGGTGATGATCCTGCCCTGCARATCATGAGGCTGATTTGACTTACATCACAACTTTGACATCAGTTTTCCAAGTGACAGGGCAGTTGCTGCAAGTGTTTTTGCTGTCTTGCTTAAATATAGGCAGCTTTAAACAATGAGGAATCAAGTGCCATCACACCTTATGTGTGTGCASTTACCTGTATTTTTGTGGGGTAAAGGACAATTTATATCTGAGTTCACTATCCTGGCTGGCTAGAAAGGGCTGGCTGCTTACCTCAGATTAATCCATTTAATTAGCATTTAAAATCCAGTTTTCCAAATAATTACAATCCTGCAAGAGTCACATGCAGAGAAAGTTGTTCAGGCTGTAGGGTGGACCTGCTGTTCTGGGGCAGAGCAGGGCTTTTGGAGAGTGGTGGAGCTCCTGAGGCTGAGCTAGTTCAGCAAATTGGAATATCCTTGTCTGTTAAGTGCCAACATTCTCTTCTATTCTGTTGGAATGGTGAACTCTGGGAGATCTCAGGGTGTTTCCTTGGTCTTTCAGCAGCTTGTACTGGTTTCAGCATTTCTCTTGCATCAATTGAATTAACTTTTCATTTACCTTAGGTTTTTTTTAGTCAGATATAATAATTTAGGGTAAAAAAAACCAACCTTTGGGGCCTATGAATTAATGAKKCTTTAGGATATTTRTGTGGTGTAGSAGAAGRAAGATCCTTGCTGTCCTGCAGTTYTTCTTCACTGCATCTTTTCTTTSTGATGTGTTAATATAGCAAACTTACTCCAGGTTCACAAAATAATCAGAATTGGTGCATTTTTACTATCAAATCAATACACAATAATAAAAAGCTTTAAAATGCTTTCTTGTTGGCTTCTTAGATACAGTAGCTGATGCCTAATTTTCATAAGCTAAACTCTCTCCTTGCTTGGCAGAGCAAGCTCMAGTTCCTTTGTGCTGCCTCTGGTGTCTGTGCTGCAGTTCTGGCACTGTCAGATTYCACTGCCCTTATGTTAAAGTCTTCTAAGTCCTTGTATTGCTGCTGCARTGGATCCCTTTGCTTGGAAAACTGTTGTGTTGGCAGTCCTTCCCCCACAGCCTCATCCTGTCCCAGGATTCCTGTGCCAGCAGAGCAGGCTGGAGGGAACGGGCCGTGTGTTTTGAACTACGACAGCCAATTTTAACATCTGACTTAGCTTACATCCTGGAAATCAGCACCTAAATATCTGGAACAAAGGTGTTTCTRTGCTTATACCAAGCAAGTCAAGTAGATTTTTGAAAAAGAAATGAGCCCCCAGCCAGCAGTACCTGGATTTTTTAGCAGGGCTGACGAGTGAGTGTCTCGTGGTCACCTTGCTTTTTGGCCCTTGCCCTTAGGAAACCAAATCCCACTGCCAAACATTTCTTTCAGCTCCAAACGCTGCAGAGCGAGAATACCAACCTCAGAAGACAGGCCACAACCAATATCTATCAGGTGCARAGTGGTTCTGAGTACCCAGACCCCAGCAGCAATTCCTCCCTCAAGCGGCGCCCGTCGGCCCGGGGCAGCAGGCCCATGTCCATGTACGAGACTGGCTCGGGGCAGAAGCCCTACCTGCCCATGGGGGAGGTCACCTACCCCGAGGAAAACATCACCAGGCTGCAGCCCTTCCCTCCACACGTGAGTAAAACTGCTTGCTGCTTCTGCTTTGCCTCTCATGTGCAGCTTTTCTGTGCGTTCCAGCTCTGCTCGTTCGCTCGGCTTCTGCCTCGGAGGGGAAAATAAAAACCAGGGGGGGAATAAGAGCTGTGAGARTTGTTCATGTTTGCTGTATTAACATGTCTGCAGGGGCCTGATGGTTTGAAAAGCAGAAGTTGTAGCAGTTCTGGAATGTGTAAACTGGAGCTTTTGGCTTCTGCTCAGCTGAAGCCAAACTATAGATGTTAACCACACTATACACATATAAATCTGTCTAAAATATCAGTATGTAATTGTCTGAAAACCAGGAAGGGAGGGGAAATAGCATTCCAAGAAGGTAGGTAAAGTTCTGGAGATAAACACACACGTATCAGTTTGTGGAACTTCATAACCACCTTACAAAAATTAAATAAAATGGAAAAGTTTTCCCCAGACAACCAGTTTGTTGTCTGGGTAATTCTATATTATATTGTCTTGTTGATATGATGGCAGTACTAGCAGCAAGAAATGTCAGAATTCAGTTGTGTGTGACAGTGTTTGCAAAATGTGRCAGTGCTTTGTATAGGTCCTTTGGTCATTWGGGTGGAAATTTGGATATAGCAATAACAGTTCTGAAGCATTGATYTGTTTTGTGGAGTTAGTTCATTTGGCATGTGGTGAATTTTTTTTTTATTCTCCATGGAATTTGGCACCTCTGGAATCTCAGTATTAAAAYGAGCATGAATTCAATTGTGTTTTGAAAGAATTAAGCCCCTTCAGCTTAAACCAGATTCTCAACACCACTCTTGCTTTATGTCATCCCCATGGTTTTAAGAATGTTCCTTTGATTTCCGTTAAGAGTTTGTTTGTGTTTTGGTTTTGGTTTTTCTCTTTCCCATTTTCAGATCGGGAGGAGTGCGTTTGTGACCTCCTCTTCATCTCTACCTTCCTTCCCCTCCACGCTCTCCTGGTCGAGGGATGAGAGCACACGAAGGGTTAAGTACCTTCCCCATCGGTCTTTTCCCTGGAGGAGGTGCCAATCTCCCCAGAGCCACATCCTCTCTCTTCCCCCTCTCACTGCCTGGCCTTCCAGCCTGCATGGAGCAGAACTTCCTCCCTTCCACTCGTGCTGCCACCAGCTCTGGGCTCTTTGCCTCTCTCTAACTCCACATCTCCAGCCTTTAACACCACGCACAGTTCTCCAGCTCACTTGTTCAGCTGCACAGCAGCCCCAASACCAAGCTGGCTGCTGTTTGGACAGTGATTTTTTTTTTTCCCAGGCTCTCACTGATATTTCTAAGCCAATGTGCAAACTCTCCTGCTGACTAAAAGCACTGCATGARGCCCAGCTTCAAAGCTGCTTTCCTTGGGGGCCAGTGGCTTGCACCAATCCAGGTGGTCCTGACTGACTGTTTGCCTTACAGATAACAAATTTGGGGGTTTGAATGTGTACTCTGGTCTCTCCTTGCCAGGACATGGAACCTGCTTTTTAATTCCTTCTGTCTCCATTTTATTTTGACYGTACAGTGTTTGGATGTAGTAGTCCAGCAAATACTAGATTTGCAAGTAGGGATAGAAAAAAAAACTTCCAAGGGAATATCCTGCTTGGCCAAATGGAAATCTGGCTGCAATGCTGTCTGGTACTGRAAACTTGCAGAGGGTTTGGTTGATTTTTTTTTTATTCTACACTGATTCTATATTAGTGATTCCACAGCATCCTCTTCTTGTAATTCATCACTGCTGTTTGTGTTTCTGASCAGATGGCAGAGCTTTGCCACTGTTAGGATTGTTGTCTCTGTACATCTGGGAGATGGGAAAGGTCAAACTCTACATAAAATAGTTTCTTATCTTCAAAATACATGTCACTATCTGAACTGATCTTTACCAGCTGTCCTGAGAGAGGAGTGCTCAAAAAATGCTGGTTTTTTTCCTTCTGTGCAGGGTAACTTTAAAATTGAAAAGGGTTCCTAACTCCAGGTGCTTCACTTAAGAATTGATGGGTTTAACATCAGATGAGTGCTTAACAATTGTACTGAATCTCAGCCAGTGAAAACCAGTTCCTGGTCACATTTTTGGTCTGTCCTGGAGGCAGAAATATTATTTGGTAAGCAGATTCCTAAATGTTTGTGTCAGGGATGCAGATTGGAGGTATTCCCTTACAGTTTAACCCTGGAGACTCYCTCATGGTGACTTCAGGGTTTCTGTAAGAGCCCCAGGGCTGGTTTTTGGGGCTGTGAAGGACCCTGAGCTGCTGCTCTGTGATCAGAGTGACACCAGCATGGTTGTTKGACACCAGACACRCTGTGCTGGGCACCTGGGTGAAGCYTTGCAGTTTTTAGAAGACTTGAGGCAGCAGATGTGTGGTGATCCTGGGGCCTGGCTGAGAGTTTGGCCTCCAAGCTCATTTTGGTATCCCTTTCTTCATTCAGCCTTTGCTCTGGGATCAGCCTCCCACTTTGCAATGGGCCTACAGAGCTCAGTCCAGCCTTTGCATTCCTCCTGCTCTCATTTCAGCTTCCACTTTGGAATTGGCCTCTATCCTTTTGGCACTATTCTTCTGTGGCCCTCTACTCTGATGGTTGGGTCTCCTGCCCTTGTTGCATCCTGTCCTCTGGGGCACAGCTCTCACTTCTTTGGTCTTCCAGCTCTGTTCCAGTRTAAAGCATTCAAAGGGCCTCAGTTCCTCACACTTTGGCCTCCCACCTTCTTTTGGGCTTCACTTTGTAAAGGGCTTTAACCACCCTCATGTTGGCCCCCAAACTGTAATCAGCTCCAGGTCTCATCAGTTCCATGTGCCCTCAGTCTTCCACCTGCAGTTTGGGCTCCCAAATCTCTGTCCCCTGCCTTTTTTTTTTTGGCTTTCCCATTGCCACAGTCTTCAGCCCTTCTTTTGGGCTTCCGTTTTGCAGTGGCCTTCCCAGGGCCAGCCTCCCACCAGTTGCTTTCCATTCTGCATTCAGCCTCTGCTCTCTTGGTCTGGCCTCTTTCTCTCTGGGRTTCTCCCCCTCTCCAGTGGTTCCTRTTCATTGTTGAGGCTCCTGTTTCATGGTGCTGCTTCTCCATTTGGCCTCTACCCCTGGTGGCCTCTCAGAGTGTGCCCCTGGGGCAGTTTCAGTGGCAGGGAAGGACGCTGTGCTCTGTCTGTCTGTCTGTCCTGCCATGCTGGRTGTTCAGGGGCTGGTGGGGCTGTGCTGGCAGTGCCCAGGGCCTCGGGTACAAAGCTGAGCAGCAGCCTGGCATGGGGAGAGAGGGGCACAGCAGCTCCAGGRTAGGAGCTGTTGTGCAAAGAGCARACCCACGTGCMCAGGACGTGGCTCTGGCACAGCCCAGGGCTGAAGTCAATCTGTTCCTTGCAGACCTCCAAGCTGGAGAAGCAGAGCAGCGTGTCTGAGAGCGACTATGACAACCCCACCACCCCCGTGGAGCTGGAGGAGCCAGGGTAGGTGCTGTGACAGAGCTGGCACAGCTCTGGGGGGTGACAGGACCCTGCTGTGTCCCCGGGCCAAGCCCTGCTTTGCTCCCCTGCAGGTCGGGCAGGAAGGGCMGGCAGCGCAGCGTCATTTGGCAGGGGGAGGGCTCCATCCCCGAGGACACAGACCCAGCCCCCAGCTCCAGTTTGCCCAGCACAGAAGATGTGATCAGGAAAACTGAGCAGATCACCAAGAACATCCAGGAGCTGCTGAGAGCGGCACAGGAGAACAAACACGACAGGTAAGGAGGGGAGTGCTGGAAAAGCTCTGGAGTTGGTGAGGAAAACAAARGAAATTCTTCAGGTGTAGCATGAGTGAAAGTGAAATACAGCCCTGCTGTTTCACACCTGTAAAATGTGTAGGTCTGTCGTGTTCCCTCAGTGCCAAGGGGCAAGTTGGGGATGAATGAACAGCCCCTTGTGAGTGGGTTCTGCCTGCCTTGCCTTTAACTTATGAGTCCTGCTGCAAAAAGAGTGTTGTATTAGAGGCAAATCAAATGTGTTGTAGAGAATTCACTGCAAGTTTTTCTTGGGTCTTCACCCCTCTATRTCCATAGGTAATTACAGAATGTGATAGTAACACCAAGCCTTGCTTCAGGAGCATGTAGTGCAAGTGGGAGAATTTGGGTTTCCTGCTGAGGTATTAGTACAAATTATGTACCAGCAAAAGTATTTTGAACTATTGGTTGTAGGTACAGACCCAGCTGAGTAAGCAGAACACTGACTGAGCCCATCAGGCTGCAGCAGCTTCAGCTCCCTCAGGGAAATTCTGGCCYACCTGAACAATTTCCAGAATAGCTGTGGGTGACTAAAAGTGATACTGCCCTTGCTGATCATCAGGTGGTGCTCCCCATGCAGCTCTTTTAGAAGGCTGTCAATCAAAGTTACATATTCCCACGTGTGAGCACATTTTGGGGCTGGAACACTCTGGGCTCCAGCAAACCTGGCCCTGCAGGCTGGCAGCTCTGGCTCTGCTGAGTGCCCTCTGTGCCTGGGAGAAGCAGCAGTGATTTCTGTTGAGCCCTCACTTCCTGCCTCGCTCAGAGAAGTGCACAACAATGGGGCCACTTTTGTTCTGTGTTTTTTCCTTCTTGTACTTTGCTATTTTTAGCAGGGCTGGCGTGGCCTCTCCTTCTCACACCGAGTGACGACTTCTGCCGTGTTTGTGCTGAGCTCATTGCCCTTGGCGTAACCTTTTCCTCTTGTTGCTTGTTTCACATAGACAAGCTTTAAATGAGTGTGGTTTTTATGTCTATCACACCATACAGTATGTTAATTTTTTTCTAAATCATTGAAGGAAACARTGCAGCGTACCTGGCTTTTGCTGGYGAATTAATCAGGTTTTAAAAAAACCTGTTATGCTGCATTTCTGTTTTCTGTGCCACACGTGGAGTGGGGTGTTTGCCTRTGCTTAGATGAGTGTTATCTTGCAAAACACTGAACTAGGAAGCTGCTGTTCTTTGTTTTCCTCTTCCCTGGCTTTCCTTACCAAAGTGAGACCCTTGAGGATGTAATAACCCATCCTCCAAGCTCACGCTGGGAACGCCGTAGAGAAAAACCACRCGCTGCTTAGATAACTGGAGAGTAAAAAAAACAACACCATGCAAGAGTACCATCTATTAATGAAACCCCTTCTTTGTCTCTCACTCTCTCCCATCCCTTTCCCCTGTGCTCCGTGGGCTGGGCAGGCCCCTGGAGCGTGGGGGCACATCCCAGCTCAGACACAGCCTCGGCACACGGCTCCCCGGGGCTGAGCGAGCGCCCCTGCAGCCTCTGACCAGCCAGCAGCCCGGCCCTGCCTCCTGGTACTCTGGCCTCTGTCCCTGCCTCCCAGGCACAGTGTCCTTCCTCCTTCTCTCTGCCTCTTTCCCCTCCCACTCCCGGCCGCACGGGGTCATGGAAGGCGATGCATGAAGTGCTGCAGGGGATGAGGGAGCTGCGGGCAGCTCCTCCAGGCTAGGGATGTAGCTCCCAGTAGTTATCAGTGGTGAGCAGAAGCACAGCCTGGAGCTGGCTCTGCTGTGCTCTCCTGCTGTCTCTGTTTCGTTTTTTATTGTCTGCCAAGATTAATTAAATTGCAATTTGGTTGGCTCATGGAATTGCAGGATAGTTGGGATKAGAAGGGACCTTAGAACCCACCTTGTTCCTCCATGGACAGGGACACTTTCCTCCAGCCCCATCCATCCTGGCCTTGGACACTTCCAGAGATCCACAGCTTCTCTGGGCACTCTGTGCYAGGGCCTCCTCGCCCTCMCAGGGAAGAATTTCCTCCTTTAGGAAGAAATCTTCGAGGTTTGAAAGTCCCTCCAAGTCCARACTATTCTGTGATTTTAAGAACAAAACATGAAAGTGGTTGCTGCTTCTTTGCACCATTGCAGAAGTAGCAGGAGTTTCACATTCCCAAGGTGGAACATTCATACCTGACAGCTGAGGCCCCTCAAGTGTTTATACAGCTGGGGGTCAAATGAGATCATTTGTATCCCAAATCCAGGAAAAAAAAAGATGTGTGTTTATATGGTATCTTCCAACCTGACCAAAACATTGTTTGTTAATGCCTAAAATAAAAGTGACATTTGTGTGAGAGGCTTTTTAAAGCAGAGCTGGTCCAGGTTCAAACCTCGGGCAGCAAATGTCAGGACTGAAGGAAGAGATTARCACAATTTACTGCTAATGAGGGATTCCTTTTCCAAGCTGTCACTACTTGAATATCTTCCTGATGTCTCACTGGAATGTGTGTAAACCCAGCACAGTGTCAGAGCATCTCACCAGCTCACAGTGAGTGTTTAGACATTAAACTAAAACCGTTGCTCCAGGCCACACTGGAAACTTTGCAGCTGACCTAGAGGACATGCAGTGAAACACGTGTTGTTTCACCTGAGTGTCTCATTCAGGTTATTCTCAGGGCTTTCTCTGCCTTGTTAGTGAAAGGTTTAATCAGTAAATTGACTTTTAACAAGGTGGGGCGCTGGTCACTGTGGCTGCAGGGAGCAGATTAATCATTAACTCCACAAGAGAAGGGGAATTGTGGTGAACTTGGAAAACCTCTCTCCACTTTTAGTTTATTTGGAAGAACTCATGTGACTTGAGACACATGGAAATACTCCTTTTAAAGCAGTTTTCCTGCATTGCCAAAATGACCCCTGTGTGTTGCTTCTCTCTCAGTGCATTTGCAAGTGACTGATTTTTTTGCACCTTTGGTGTTGCAAGAAGATCAAATGAATAATGACTGGGGGGGGGTGGGTTTGGGGGCTCTTTTTGCTTGAAAGGGCACTGACCTACCATAACCCACACRTGCTGAACAGTTTTCTTGAATGCTTTGTGATTTTTTGAGATTCTCTTGCTTAAGATTGGGTCATGTGAACTAACTTACACTCAAGTTGAATCTTTGACGCATAAAAATGAGTCTTTTGAAATGAGACTAGTGAGAGAGCACACTAACACTTCACTATTCACAGCAGTTTGTGGTAAATAGTTCTATTTTGAACAGACCAGTTTTCATTTTGGTATATAAATCAGAAGTGAAATCTATGAGGATTCATGGRATCTGCCTTTGTTTTATTAACTAAYTCACAAGTAGTGARTATTTAGCCTAGAATACAGAGACTGGGGATGCATGTGTGTGAGAATTCTGCCTTGTCTGTTTACTGGGTAGTAATTAATCCAAGAARGCATCTTGGTGTTCTGAAGTTGCACAGAAATTGAGACTTCCCTGACAACATTTTACATAAAAATTACAGTTATTCCTTCAAAGCAACTCTGAAGAACAGTGAAAACCTAAGAAACCCTTTTGCACTGTTGGTTAAGCTCTTGCTTTTTGTGAAGTCACGTGGTTGTTTTTTAGAATAACAGTCACTGRGCAGTGAAGTGGAAGAGGGAAGGGAGTCTCAGCACAATGAATAACCCAGGGCATCTTTCTGCAGCTATATACCGTGCTCGGAGAGAATACATGTGGCAGTGACAGAAATGGCAGCCTTGTTCCCAAAAGTAAGTACCTGCCACCATCAGAATGGCTTTGGCCTCGTTCCTCATGTGGAATTCCCCATCAGAATGAAAATCAAAAATTATTTCCCTTCAAAWTGAAAGTGGTAGGGAGAAATGATGGGGTTATGATGCACCTTTGTGTTTGTTAGCATGGCAACTGGGAAGGGCTGAAATGTGAGTCCAGGCCTTTAACTGTACTCTTGAACTTAAAACCTGTAAAAATTGCACAGARCTTGGAGGTATTTGGATCTGGCATGAAGAATTTTGTAGTTATATATATATATTTTATATGGTTATATGGGAATTTCACCAGGCTCATCAGCCCCTTTTCCATCTGAGTGCCATTGCCTGGAATTCTTTCCTGCAGCTTAGATCTGTTATCCATCCATCAAAGAGATCTGTTTGCTCACAGCAAATTTAGGGAGTGAAATCCCCATGACTGAGTTCTTTTCAAGTCTTACCCACCTTTCCAAAACTTCGAGGGAAGAGCCGAGGCTGTTGTCCCTGCTGGACACACTGTCCCCTCCTGCCAGCCAGCACGTGGGCTGGGACAATAAACAGGCACCAGAAAAGTGCATGAATAACTTCCTCAGGGAGGGCATGGAGCAATATTCCCTGCCTGCTGCCTGGCAGCCTTTTGGGATCTCCCGGAGAGGAGAAATCCCTCCAGCTGCCACGAGGGGAAGGCAGCGCTCAGCCGCATCAAAGAACCCTTGTGAGCGCTCCCGGCTAATTAAAAGGTTGCCGTTGTTCTGCCTTGTCCTAGCATCCGTTTTTTCCCCTTCTCAGAAGCCCAAGTCGGAACTGGTGAGGACTTCCCTGCGCCTGCTGACCTCCAGTGCCTACAGGCTGCAGTCGGAGTGCAGGAAGGCGCTGCCCGCCGAGCCCAGCGCCGCGCCCGACATCCAGCTGGTGACACAGCAGGTCATCCAGTGCGCCTACGACATCGCCAAGGCSGCCAAGCAGCTGGTCACCATCACAACCAAAGAGAACAACAACTGAGGCACTCGCGGCTTTTTTACTCTGGGGGTTTTTTTGGGTTTTTTTTTTTAAAGGTTGGATTGCGACATTTAGGTGTGGAACTTAACGCGCATTTTTACGAGGAAAAAAAAAACTTCAAGGGGCAAGAAACTTTTTTTTTTTTTAAACTCAGTATTATTTTTGCATGTTTTCTAACAATTTTATGATTAATTTAACCCACTGCCTTATTTTGTGCCTGTGTTGCCAGTGTAGTTATGGATTATAGCATGTTGCAAGTAGCCYGTCGAGCCACTCTCATGTCCCAGCGCTGTGCCGAGCTCTCCTAGATGTTTCCTTGGGGCCACGTCCTGCTTTCAGATCCTGCTGGTGGAATTACACTGCACGGATGGGAGGGCAGCATCTCCATCCCTCCAGAGCCTCCCCTGCTGGGATCCTGCTGGCTGAGGCTCCCCAGGACTGCTCCCAGCAGGAAGAAGGTTTGTGCTGGTAACGGGGTGCAAGCCCAACGTTCTCTGTTCCCATATCAACTGTTGTGCAATATGTTTTTTTTTTTTAGTCTGCTAAGCCAGTAGTAGTTGTGGGCATCCAAGCTTGTTATGTGTAACTCTACAAGGTCTTTGTCACTTTATCTGTTTTTTGGAAGGAATTTGAAGCCTGATAGTTATTTCTTTTAGTTGTCACTATGCCATTAATATATATGTTTGATGTTACTTTAGGGCATTAGTGGTTAAAATATTATCCTTTGTTTCTGAGTTAGTAATTAAGTTTCCTGCAGAATTTTCCTGTCATCTTYGAGGCACCGTCTTTGTTTGCAGCAGCATTTCTCAGTAACTCCAGATGCAATTTCACTAAAGATTTCTGTGCTCATTAACAAAAAAAAAGGAAGTCAGAAGAGTGCCAGTGCAAAAGCAGCTGTGTCTGCCACAGCACATAACCTCTGTACCTCAACATATCCAAATGTGAAAACATTTCTCGTATCTCCTAAGTTTTTTTTATGCAAATCTTTCAAAATTTGACAACTTGCTGAGTAACCCCTGCCCRGCTGCCTGGCCCCAGTGGCCATGTGTGCTCCAGATTTCTTCATCCATAACAGTTCACAAAAGTGTGTCAGTCCATAATTTCAAAAATGAGAATATTTTAGGGAGTCTGAATTTCAGGTGATGCAGGAAATTCCTGATTTTTGCCTCTGCCTGTGTCCCATTTGGAAGTGTGTTGTCACTGCCCAGGAGCCAGCCATGGTATGTTTGTGTGGATATATCCAAGCACAAGTGCCACAGCACTGCTGGGTTCCTGGTGCTGTCTGGCTCCCAGAGTCTGAGGGAGGGAAGGAATGGASAGAGGAGATGACAGCCCAGTAAATTAATGTTTTTTCATTGTGGGATTTTATTTCCTTTCTGCCCTTCTGAACCCCAGAAGCAGCTCTAGCCTGACARCGCAGGCAGGCTGGGATTAAAACTGCAAATGACCTTTGTGGAACCTACTTTCAAAATCATGCAATTTAATCATGGTAATTAATTAAATACATTGAGAAGCTTCTAGGAATTTTTCCTGAAATTGGCATGGCTGAAAGGCAGCAGATGGTGTTTTTCAGTCTCTCAGGACACTGCTGTGTGCTGTTCTTTAACATATCTCACCTGCTCTCCAAAGCAGGGTGACACTGAGCTATGGTGGAATTTATCACTTATTTAAACCTGCCTTTGATCCCAACCCAAGGGATATTTTAGAAACTGCCAGCTCCAGCTACAGTGAGATCAGAGTGGCCCACACCCCACAGGAACCCCCAGCAGCAAGTTCATGAACCCTCCACTCACAGCACTGCAGTCACAGAGTTTGTAGCACCTCAAGTAACAAAGGTGTGTTTTTCTTTTAGGACTAGACCCTCTCTTGTTCCCCTGTAAACAAACTTGCTCTTCCTTTACAAAATGCTGCAGAGGAAAGGAAAAGCTTTTTTTGCCTTTTTCCAAACCTTGTATTTATCARTGTCATCCTGTCTGTACAATATTTTGACTTTTAATCTTTTGTTTACAGTATTACTATAAAATGCTAAAACCCTTTMAAAGTGTGTGAAATAACGTGGGCTTATTTGGCTGCTGGTTCTCTAAAGATCTTTGGAAAGGTTTCTACTCTTGAGTGAAGTGCCAGTCCTTGTGCACTGTGACAAGACTGATGTCAAGCTGCAGGAGTGGATGGTAACAGCAAGGAATGAATTGCAATAATCAACTCAATCTCCTCTCCTGTTGCTGCAGTAGTTTGCTCATGTAAAAAAAAAAAAAAAAAACAAATCCTTTTTCAGGTTTCAGTTATTCATTATTCATGAAACAAGTTAAAACCAACATTTAATGAAGTCTCCAGCACCTTCTGGAGAGGAAGTGGACRAGCCCTGCTGCCACAGCACACATGCTCTGACTGATTTGACTGATTTGCAATGTGCATTATGAATTAACTCCTCAGAGTCCAGTGGGAACCCAGGCACAGCCTGATTCTCCAAGGTGGGAGTCTGACACAGCCTGTGGTGTTTCACAGTTCCTCTCTCTGGGAGGACACAGATTCTTTTGTGGCTCAGGTCYACAGGGCCCTTTTATTTGCTGGGTTGCTTCAGCCTCTCAAAAACTCCAGAATGCAGAGTGAAGCAGTTCACTTCTCTGAAGGTGCTCACACCTCCACATTCCTGAAGACAGCAGAACTTTCCTCCTCTTCAGCTTGGCCACAGTTTTTAGAAATCTACTGAGTCAAGTCTTGATCTTACTGTAGGCTATTCCAGAGGCACCATTATTTCAGGAGTTCCTTGAGTATTCACWGTTTTCTTTCTGTAGTCTGGAGCTGCATCTCGTGCTCATTCCTCAGGTCCAAGCTGCTCTTGGGTAACTGTAGAGCTAATGGGGTCAAAACAAAGAGCAGCACAGGTTTGTGGGCTCTGGAATTAATCCAGATGCTGCTGAGCATGCACAGGAGCTGATGGGCTGGGCAGGGGCTTTAGGTAGGGTTACTAAAGTTTGATTTTAGAGCCAGGCACAGCAGGACAGAGACACTGAGCAGGGGAGTGACAAAAAAGACAAGAGGGAAATGTAGAGCTCTGTGAGGGGAAGGAACAGCCCAAGTGCTGTGCCCTGGCACTGTGATGATTAAAGTGCAGATCAGAGACAAGAATTTTGTCCCCCTCCCTGATGGGCTCGTGTGCCAGGGTGACCCAGGTGTGCCCTTACCCTGCTGTGCCAGCCCTGCTCCCCCTCCTGCCTCTCCAGCTCCTCCAGGTGCAGGCGGGGCCATCCCTCTTGCTGTTCCTCCTCCTGTCTCAAGCTGTGCTCTGTGCCCTGTGCGGGGAAAATGGGGTGAGATGGGACAGCCTCAGCAGCCAGGTGTGCACTGGGAGCTCAGCCTGTGCTGTACCTGAGCCTGYAGCTCCCTCGTGTGGGCTCTCTGCTGTTCCTCCTCCTGCTCCTTCTCCCGACGAGTCCCTTCCTTYGCCTCCTCCAGTTCTTTGATCAGCTGCTCTCGATACTTAATGGACTCTTCCTGGGCCCTTCTGTTCGACTCCATCTTCTCTTGGATCTGGCGCTGTCTGCCTGCAAGGACCTGTGCAAAGGGAGGGGATGGAGGGAGAAGATGGTTGAACAGTTCCCAGGAAGCACACCAGACAAAAAATTCCATCCTGGTAYGGAAGGCTCTAACTCTCCAGAGGGTGGTGGGTTACAAGTGGAGACAAGGGAGACACATCATCAACAGAGGTCATCACCTCACTCATCAGGCGATCTCTGGCCAGCTTCTCTCTTTCCCATTCTTCTTCCCTCTTCTCCCAGATTTTTTTTGCTTCTTCCCTAAAGGATAAAGGGAGAATTATCTCTGAGGTTGTCCCCCTGTATACTGCACAGGCACAGACAAACTATCCTGTGCTTTAGAGGAGCACTGAGGTTTCTCTTCAGGTTTGTTCCCAGCCAGCTGGTGTGTCCATATTGCACATCTCAGTGACCCCTGACCCGGATCATTCAGCACACATGGACTCTTCAGGTGATGCTCAGARGTGGGCAGACTCACCTGAAGATGGTCTCGAGCTCTGCTTCCCTCTCCTTTTCCAGCTGGAGCTGTTCCTCTATGACCCTTTTCATCCAGGCCACGTCTGCCACRGCCCGCTCCCGCTGCCCGATCTGCCAGCGCTCCTCCTCATCTTCCCTCTCCAGGAGGGCTGATAAGATTTGYCTGTCTGTCTCCTGGAGAAAAACCACGAGATTAACAACTACCCAACAGCCTCCCAGCCTGTGTGCAGGGCTCCTCTGGGCATTACTGGTGACAGGGTGTGCTCAGCAAGATGCTCCATCTGCTGCTTCCCCGTGAGCTTTGTGCTCCTGTGCGTGAGCTGGAAGGAATCTCTTGATCTGTAGGAATCAGAGGCAGACACAAACCACACACAACAGGTTTTTTCACCACACAGCATCTAGAAAGTATAAATTAATCTCTTACCAGCTCCTCCTGTATCTGCTGTGCTCGTCTCCTTAACTGGACATCACACTGATGCTTCAAAAAGCGACTGAAGGAGGAAAAAAAGCAAAAATAAATTAAAAAAAAACAAAACAAAACAGTACCACACTGACTCTAAAATACCACATGGTACAGCAGCACTCAGGGAGGCACATCTGTGACAATGAGGAACCTACTACCAGGAACAAAAAGCAGTAACAGCACCAGTGCCTCTGCTCCTTGCCTGCTGTGGGCAAGACCACCAACACCCAGATATTTRCATCCTACCACTGCTACCTGGAGTATCTCCTTGTGCCCCAAGTACTGCTGTGGGCACAGAAACAGATTCTATCCAAAACAAGCTCCGCTTGGTGTCCTACCCAAGCTCCTTCCTCCGGTGCTCTTCCATTTGTTTCCTTTCTTCTTCCAAATTCTCCAGCTCCCACTGCTGCTTTAATAAATTCTCTTGTTCCTTTTTCAGCTTTGTTGCCTAAAAAGGAAAACACAAGCACTWAGGGAGAGTACATCAGAGAGCTACAACATCCCAAAGAGCATGCTTGACCAGAGTTTGTACCCTGTTCTGCTCCTCTGCAGGCAGAGAAAACCCTCCCTGCAGTGCAGCCATGGAGAGAAGAGGTCAGGTCAGCCTTGCTGTATTTCCAAGTGAAGCCAAGATTACCTTTGTCTCCTGTAATTTCAGTTCTTCTATCTGCTGAAGCAATGTCTTTGCTTGCTGCTTTTCCAGCTGATTCTTCTCTTCCTCTTGTGTTGTTCTTTCCAGTGCTTCCCCTTGTGCTGTTTTGTACTTGTTATTTTCATAACATTTCTTCTCTTCGAGCTTGGTCACCTCTTTCTTTCACAAAGGAAAGAAAACAGCATCTCAGGCTATCCTGACACAAAGAAACACTTCTGGCTCSGAAAATCCACAGAGCAAACTGCTGCAAGCTGGATGGCTTTGTTAGCAGTGCCCTTCCTGGCAGCAGCCCCCGTGGCACAAGTGTCACCCCTCCACCTGCACACGCATTYCAGAGTCCTCCAAGTGACCAGAACCCCCATACCTTGTTTTGTTGTGTCAGCTGATCACCCCAAGCCTCTCTCACGTGCTTCCTGTGCAGCTCAGACTCTGCCTGGAGACAAACAGATGCAGCAGGGCCATCAGTGCCAGAGGTTCTGTCCCCCAGGATCTTCTCTGGAGCCCCTGAAATCCMAATGGGATCTATCTCTGCAGAGCTGGGATCAGCTGAGTGTCCGAGGTGCCCACCAGGTCCTGAGCTAAGGGTCATTGTCACATGGGAAACACCACAGTGACAGTGACACAGGACTGTGATGTTGGAGCAGCATGTGGGTGGAATAAAGAATGAGGAAGCACCACAGCATGGCAGGTACAGCTGAGATATTAGGATTTATATTTTTTATATTATTTACGTTTTATGCACCTGAGATATTTACATTGCAAGATCTGAAAATTTGCTCAGAGTTTGAACACATTTCTGACTTTTAAAAAGTACAGCTCTGAGAGGGCTTCTTAAAACTATTTGAACTGAAACCCTTTCACTTCTTTGCCTTTTGTTTTTCAAAACTCGGGGCAGTTGCTGTGATGCGAGATGAATGGCAACAGTAGAGATATGACGACTTTCAAGTTAAAAACCGGTTTAAGAAATACCAGGCAGCAGGGACTCAAGAGAAAGCAACATCACCTCTCGGAGYTCCGCGTTGTTTTTGTTCCAGCGCTCGTGCAGCAGCGGCTCAGCAAACTGGGAACACAGAGCTGGGTCAGGTCAGGATACGRGAGCGCTCGGCATCCCAAACCCCGCCGAGGCTGACAGGGGTTCAGGGCACCAAGCGGTGCCAACTCCAGCAAGTCCCGCTGGTATAGCTGAAGCACGGGAGCGGCCCTTCACCGGACCAGCACGGCCGGGCCGCTCCCTCACCTTCCTCCCGCACTCTCCGGGGCCGTCCCGCAGCTCCTGGCTCCGCATCCCGCTCCGCTGCCGCTCCCGCAGCTCCGCCGCCAGCGCCTCCCGCTCCTCTTCCAGCAGCCGCTCCAGCCGCTCCCGCCGCCGCTCCAGCCGCGCCGCCGCCTCCTCCGCGTCCCTCCGCGGGACCCCGCCGGACCGCGGCCCTACCTGGGCGGGGGGACGCGGGGCTCGCTCCATCGCGCCTGCAGGGAGCAGCAGGCGGCGGCGCGGGCGAAGGCGCGGCTGGTGCTCTCCCACTGCTGCCGACGCCGAGCCTCCAGCTCCCGCCGCTCGGCCGCCCGGCGCTCCGGGCCGCGGCCCCACCGCGGCCACASCGACATCGCAACGCGCCCGCCCCGCGACGGCTCCCGCCGAGGGACACGGCGAGACGGGCTCCGCCAGCACGGAGGGAGGCGGGGACCGACGGAGGGAGGCGGGGAGAGAGGGAGGCGAGCAGGGAGGGACGGGAGATGGAGCGAAGGCGGGGGATCGGTTCGCTCCGAGCCGGCCCGGTGGTACCGCCGCGCCCGCAGGATGTGCGGGTACAGCCCGAGCCGGGCGCGGTGCCCGCTGTGCCGGCTCGGAGCGCGCAGCACCGCGGGCTTTGTGGCGCTGTAAATATTTCAGGGGTTAAAGGTTTCTGTTTCTGCCCGCCTTGGCAGGGCACCAACGCGGCACCGCCCGCAGAGAACCCGACCGGACCGGCCGCTCCGTGACCCGGCACAGGCCGGGCACCGCCGGAGGGGCTGCGGGCACCACGGGASAGACTCCGGGCATGCCGGAACGGGCACCGGGCATCCCGAAGTGAGCTCTGAACATCCCAGGACGGGCTCCGAGGACACTTGGGGTGGGCTCAGGGTACCGCAGGCATCACGGAACTGGTTCCTGGCACCCTGGGAGAGGCTTCAGGCATCCCGGGCACCACGGGAATCTGGCAGCGGGAAAGGAGCTGGCACCAGCCGGCAGCCCCCGCAGGTGACCCACACCCGCCTTGTATCCGCACCCGCCCTGCCACCCACCGATCGCTATCTTCCCTACGACCTGTTTTTCCAGAATAACCGGTAAAAACACCGTATTTGGGTCCCTGTCASCGGCAAGTCCGCTCCCCACGCAGCGGACGGGCTGAGCCTCCCTCCGCTTCCACCCYTTCTTCACCTCTCGGTGTCCCYGCTCGGTGTCGTTTTCCCACCCAACCCCTCACTGAGGTGTTTCATCACTGCCGCGCGTTGAGGTTTGCTTTCCATCTGTTCCCTATAAAATATTTATTTCCCGTGAATAATTAACGCCGGCCCGCCCGGCGCTCGGAACGCGGCCGGGGCAGCGCGGGGTCCCGGGCACGGCCAGGCCCAGAGTCTGAGGGGGCATGGGGGGCGTGGCCTCCTCATTGGGCCACAAGCCCCGCCCCCCGCTGCTCCGACCAATGGCTGCGCATCGGCCGTACGGGAGCTCCGCAGCCATTGGTCGGTGCGGCGGGGGGCGGAGCGTGGCGTGGGCGCGCTGCCGGGTCGGCCCCCGCTGCCCTCAGACCCCCCTCAGCCGGGGAGCGGTGAGGGGGAAAGTGAGGAAGGTGYGCCGGCCATGGCGCTGCTGCTGGAACACGAGTTCAAGCCTCTGCCGGCTGATAAGCAGATCGAGACTTTGCCCTTCCTGGAGGCCGTGGCGCACCTGCCGCCGTTCTTCGGTGAGAACCGGGGTGGCCGGGGCTGGGAAGATGCGAGCTGGGACCAGGCCTGCTGCTTGCTCAGGCGCTCCGGGGTGCCCCCTCCCCAGTTCTGGGTGGTGACCCCCCTACACTGATCCAGGGCTCACGCCGGACTTGACTGCTTTGCCGGGGCCAGGGTTGCATCACGATCCTGTCAAACCTGCCGAGCAGCCCGGTTGGGAAGCATCCTGCCGTTCCCTGGAGCAGCCCATCCAGAGGCATCGCCCAGGGCAGGAGCTGCCATCCCTCCCGTGGATCCCACCCCGTGTCGGGACATGGGTGGGTGTCGGCGTGGCCGYCCTCGTGGCACAATGTGCCCGCTGCTGTCCACAATGTCAGCTATTGTGTGGCAGCCCCGGAAGGGCAGGACGTGGGGCTGCCTGCCTGCGGACAGACAGTGCCCGGTGCCGGTCAGGCTGTTCCAGGACCTTCTGCCAGGGCTGTATCCCGGAGCCAGGGGGATTGGAGGTCACTGGTGGGGCCACAGTAGGTGGCAGGACTGTCCCAAGGGCTAACAGCCGTGTACGAAGCTCAGAGATCCTTTTCTAGTCTCGCTGGTGTGTCTCAGTGCCCGGAATGTGCTTAAAAGTTCAACCTGTTGGTTAGGGGAAGTTTGTGGTGTCCCCTGTGTCACCAATGTCTGTCTTCCCTCCCTGTCTCCACAGAYTGCCTGGGGACTCCCATAGTCTACTCTCCAGTCAAAGCAGACCTGACTGGAAATATCAAGGTAGGAAGGGTCTCAGAGAGGAGAATCCCTAAGGAGAGATGCTGTGGGACTGGAGGTGTTTTAAAAGGCTTTTCTTCCCATGGGGACTTGGGGCTCAGTGGTGGCTCATCCTGCCCAAAGTCCCTGCTGCCGGGAGCCAACCCCCTTTTCTGCCCTCAGAAAATCCGGGCGGTTTATGACTCCAACCCTGCCAAGTTCAAAACRCTGCAGAACATCCTGGAGGTGGAGAAGGAGCTGCACGGCTCGGCCTGGCCCAAGACAGGCGCGACGCTGGCGCTGATGTGGTTGAAAAGGTGACTCACAGCGTCGGGAGCTGCTCTGGCCATGTCCCAACGCGTGGGGAGCTGGAGAACACCACATGGAGGCAGCATGGGCTGGGCTGGTCCCTGTGGGCTGGGGATGGGCAGCGTGGGGTGTTGTGTTTGCTGTTAGGAACCTCCTCCTCAGATCTCATGCCCTGGAAATGCACAGGGGAATTCAACCTCAGAGTGTGAGCCCAGAGATTGGACAGGTCAGGACCCTGCTGTGCCTGGAGGATCTGTAGGGGCTGCACCTGACCCTGCCCAGCTCAGCCCTCAGCCCAGGCCTCACCTGGGTGTTCCATCCTGCCCTGAGCCCCATGTCCTGCCCTGGGGACTCCATCCAGCCCTTCTTTCTCTCTTCCTTGGATGAACTCAMAGGGACAAGCACCAGCTCTGTGAGAGGGATGCACTGCTGGGACTGTGGGTTTTTGGGATGCTTGGAAACACTGGAATCTGGGAAGCAGCACCCACTTCCCTGAACCCACCMTCTCTGCTCTTCTCCCAGGGGTCTGAAATTCATTCTGGTGTTGCTGCAGAGCATCTCTGACGGCGAGAGGGATGAGGAGCATCCCAACCTCATCCGAGTGAAYGCCCTGAAGGCTTATGAGATTGCACTGAAGAAATACCACGGCTGGATGCTGCAGAAGCTCTTCACAGTGAGTATTCCCTCCCTCTCCAAGCAYCCAACCACCATCCCTAAGGATGTTCCCATGCACTGACAAGTGTCTGGAGATCCCACGGCATTGGTGCGTGGGAACAACCCAACCCCTGGTCTCTGCTGGGTTTGTGGGAGTCAAACACCCTCTCCCTGTTTTATAGGGCTCAGTCTACGCCCTTCCCTACAAATCYGATTTGCTGAAGGCCTTGGAGAAGGGTAAAGAAGTCAAGGAAGAGGAAAGCATAGAAAAAATCCACCAGTTTCTCACGAGGGTCACTCCCATCCTGGATGCAATTTATGAGATGTACACAAAGATGAAYGCTGAGCTGAGCTACAAAGCCTAAAGCTGGCACAGGGTTGGCACAGATTCAAAAACGTGTGATGGGTGTTGCCTATGTCTTCATCMCTGAGGCAGCTGGGGCAGCTCCCAGCTCTCCGGTGACTTCCATTCCTGTCTGGATCTGCAGTGGATAACGTCTTTTTCTAACCAAAAAAAAAAAAAATAATAATAATACCAATTAACTTTCTATTAAGAAAACGGCAATAAAACAATTGTGGGTGTCACCCTCAGATTTCCCAAGAGGAAGAACAAGTGCTTCTAGTCCCAACTCTCAGATTCCTGTCTTCAGTGGGGCAGGGAATGAMGTGTCCTGCTGATGAATGAAGTGGCACTGGGACCGTGCCTGGACCCCACCRACGGGCACCTTGGCACTGGATTATCCCGAACGATGCCCGTGGTGGAGAAGCTGCTGACTTTCCTGGGTGACCCCAACTCCTCTGGTGCTGGCRTGGGACCGAGCTTCTCTGCTGGGATTTGGAAACCAGGGACTGTCCCCGTGGTGTTTGCGGTGCCTTACGAGCCCCCCTCGCYTCCCGAGCCCCGGCGGGAGCAGCAATTAATAAACACTGACAGTACCCGTGCCTGGGAGCCTCMTTTGGGGCTGTTCATGGGGGCTGTGTCAGGAAGGCTGTTYGGGGAGACTGTTTTAGGGGAAGGTGTTTTGGGGCTGTTCATGGCAGGGCTGTTWTGGGTAGGGAGATTTGGGGTTTTTTTTCCTAGGGGAGCTGTTTAAAGGAGGGTGTTTTGGAGCTGTTCCTGGGAGGCTGTTTTGAAGCTATATCCTGGGGGGGCTGTTTTTTAGGGCTGTTCTTTGGGAGGGCTATGTCAGAAACGTTTTTCCTGGGGGGGGCTTATTTTTTGAAGGGTATTTTGGGGCTGTTCCTTTGCGGGCTGTTTTGTGGCCGGTGTTCCCGAGGGACTGCCCGGGGCCTCGGGGGCGGGGGCCGATCCCGAGGGCGGGTCCCGGTGCCGCCTCCGCCGCTGGAGCCGGGGCCGGGGCGGGGAGGGGCCGCTCTGGGGACCGGCCCCGGGCGACTCGGCGGCGCCGGAGCCTACGGGACTTTCCACGGGACCTTTTGGCGGTACGGAGCCGGGGGAGCGGGCAACCGGGGGGCGCGACCGGGAGTGGGACGGGCCGGGACACGGGGAGCGGGGCTGGATGGAGCCTCCGGTGCGGGGACATGGAAACCGGGGCAGGATGGAGCTCTCCGGGCAGTACACGGGGACCGGGGCAGGATGGAGACCCCAGGTGAGGCTGGGGTCGAGGGCTGGGCTGAGCAGRGCCAGGTGGACCCTTATGGATGCCTCGGTACTGTCCGGACAGCCTGGGGACTCATGATCTGAGCCTGAAGTGCCGGGTGGGTTCCCAGGCTTTGAGGAGGGGGTTGTCCCCGGCTCGGAACCCCCCATGCTGCCCACACCGAACTCCTGGCTGTTGCCGAGGTGAGCACGGGCCCAGCGGTGAGGATGATTTTGGGAAGCAGCTGCATCAATCCGGATGCAAGGACTCTCTGTGGTTGCAGTGATTCACTCCCACCGGGTCACCCTTTAATGTCATGGGAAACGCTCCCTGCTGCCCACCCACAGATGGCCCCGCTCCTCCCGGTGCTGGTGACAGCGTCCGTGCTCCCGTGGTGGACACTGAGTGGGGACACTGGTCCAACTGGGAGGTACCTCGGTGGGAAGCTGGGAAGAGGTGGGAGCACAGGTGGGGTTTGTCCTGGATGCGAGAGCTGTGCCTTGACTCAGTTATTCCATGAGGTGAGGAAGTCTGAAAAACCCAAACCCAAATAACTAACGGGCCAAATCAAACCCCTGTGACAGCACCTTTCCTGGCAGCGCCCGGGCTGACGGCACCAGCCCCGAGTCCCTCATTGCCCACACAAGCTTCGGTCCCGGCCGGTGACAGCGGGGGTGTGACAGCCCGTGCCGTGCCCGGGTTTTCCCCAAAGCTGCACTTTTCCGGCTCCCAGCACAGTTTTTGGACAGATCAGGTGCTCCGTGCCCATTCCCAACCCGCAGGGTCCGTGTGTGCTCGGCAATTCCCCGTGATCCAAGGTCAAACCGGCCATGCGAGGGCCCCTGTTTGCATGAGGTCGGGATGTGGGACCTGCGGGCTTTGGCAGGTGCTTGTGGAATTTCTTGCAGAGACGGGGATGGCAGGGAAGTCAGCAAAGAGGAGAAACTGTCACCTCTGTGTCCCCCAGGGCTGCACTGTCCTTTCTGGGTGTCCCCCAGGGCTGCACCATCCCTGCTGTGTGTCCCCCAGGGCTGCACTGTCCCCCAGGGCTGTGCTGTCCCCACTGAGTGTACCCCACGGCTGCACTGGCCCTTCTGGTTGCCCCCAGAGGCTGCACCAGCCCCACTTGGTGCCCCCCAGGGCTGTACCAGCCCCACTTGGTGCCCCCCAGGGCTGTACCAGCCCCACTTGGTGCCCCCCAGGGCTGCAGGGAGCAGGAAGCGCTGCCTGAACCCCCTGCCCTGTTTGCCCCCCTCATCCCCACGGGAGCACCGCGTGGCTGCCGGACCCGCCGCCTCATTCGAGCCCTTTCCCCGGCTGGGCCGCCCTCCCGACAGGGCCCAGCCTGTCGCTGTGGCTTGTCGCACAGAGCTTCAGCCCAGCACAAAATGATACGTTTCCCTCTGCTTTTTCTGTCCCGGCTAGGCTGAGCTCCCCGCAGAYGGGAGCTGTGCTGAGCCCTAACGCTGCTGGGTTTCGCCGGAGGGTTTTGGAGGAAAGCGGGGCTGGGGGAATGCCTGAGGTCAGTCACCTGTCCTGGAGGTGGCAGGCAGGACACGGTGACACGGTACAGTGCTCTGCTGGCAGCGCTGGTAGCACGTCTCTCCTTCATCTCCACGTGCCTCCGGGCAGCCTAAACCTGTAATTTCTTGTCYCAGCGCTGTTCCTGCCCTCCCGCGGGCTTGCAGCTCCCCCCGTGCCGCTCCCGTCCCCTCCCGGTGCCCAGATCCGGGTCCCACCGAGCCCGCCTGGGTTGTGGAGCATCAGGAGCAGCCCTGGCCCCGCTCCCAGCCCTGCTGCTGTGGCTGCTGCCTCTGGGCGCTTCCCTGGACGCTTCCTTGGATGTGGGGAGTATCCCAAGGAATGTTTTCTTTCCTTGGGCGGCAGATCGCAGCGCACAGGGTCTGCTCTGTGCCCTGTCCTGGGCTGCACCCCGGCTGACCGCAGCGCRGGGGCCGGGCTCGCCCTCGCCCAGCGCCGCAGCCGGAGGGGCCCCCGCAGACGTGAGGGGTCCCCGCRGCGGGTGGGTGGGTGCGGAGGAGAGCCGGGACAAGGCAGCACGGTCCGGGAGACTCCGAGCTACAGCGGGTCCCGCCGGCCCCAGCCTCTGCCAGGGTGGGTGTGGGACCTGTCCCGCCGCGGGGCTCGGTGCCCCGGGGAGAGGATGGGGAGGAATTTTTGGGGGTGACACGGGGTTTTCTTCTGCCAGGTCTCCTGCTCTCGTGGAAGGAGCCGGGGGTCACAGCCAGGCAGGCAAGTCAGTCGTGCCCGTCCCTCCGGGCAGGGACCATGGCAGACACCGAAGATGCTCCGCGCGATGCCGCGGAGGGCGCGGGGGAGGACGGCTCCCTCCAGAACGAATCCTTCCCGCTCTCCTCTCTGGCCAACCTGTTCGAGAGCGAGGACACCCCGAGCCCCGCCGAGGCAGCCCGGGGTGCCCCCGGCGCCGGGGATGGAAAGCAAAACCTCCGCATGAAATTCCACGGGGCCTTTCGRAAAGGCGCCCCGAAGCCCATGGAGCTGCTGGAGGCCACCATCTACGARTCCCCCGTGGTCCCCGCGCCCAAGAAAGCCCCCATGGACTCCCTCTTCGACTACGGCACCTACCGCCACCACCCSAGCGAGAACAAGCGCTGGCGCAGGAGGATCGCGGAGTGAGTGCGGGACCCCCGCGCCCCCCGGTGCTGCGGAGGGTGCTGGGGTGGGGACGGGGATGTTCAGTAGCAGGGGACGTGGGCAGTCCTTTGGGGTGRCTTTGGGCTGAGGTGCCGCTCACAGGGAGCACCTTCCCGTGGCAGCGCGGGGCTGGGGTCCGCAGCCCCCGGTTACACGCGGGGCCGGGAGCGCGCTCCCCTTCCCCCTTACGGGAGCCATGAAAGAGGCTCTGTGCGCCCGGCCGCTCCCCTGGCCGGTGMGGCCGTCTGGCTGCGGCATGAAAAGGCTTTTCAGGAGGGCCTCCGCCCTGCCCGCGCCAGGAAACCGGAGCCCGGGGGGGCCAGCCCGCGGCCGGACGCACAATGCCCCTCTGTGCCGGGCACCTGGGGCGGCCCGCCAGTGTCCCCACCCAGGGGTGCAGCCGGTTAGGAGAGCGGGATGTTCCCTCGTGGAGGTGGGTGGAGGGGGCAAGGAGCCCTCAGACTGGACGTTCTCGGCTGGGGCAGCCGCCGTCCGTCGTGCCCCCATTCCAGGTGCCCGGTGTTGACCGATGTCCCCATTCCCGTGCCCGGAGCTGACCGATGTCCCCATTCCCGGTGCCCGGAGCTGGCCAGTGCCCCCATTCCCGGTGCCCAGAGCTGACCGGTGTCCTCATTCCCGTGCCCGGAGCTGACCGATGCCCCCATTCCCGGTGCCCGGAGCTGTCCCCAGTCCATCCCCCCCCGCGCTGCCGACTGCTCCGACCGGTCTGGCTTCACCCGTGGTGCCGGAGCGTGACCAAGCCCGCGGTGTCCCTCGGGGGGGCAGAGCTGGGGGCCCCAAGCGCTGCAGCAGCGGGGTGGGAGCTGGCAGGGCACTGGGAGCACTGGGCTGCTGTGGATGGGGAGGCTCACAGGTGACCCCAGCCGGGAGGTGTCSCCACGTGCCTGTCCCCTCAGTGGCTGAGCACCCTCAAGCTCGTTGCACAGGTGGGGGAAGCCGAGGCAGCGGCTCCTGTTCCCAGCGCCGGCGTTTCTCCCGCAGGAAGCAGCCGGCGGCCGCCAAGGGGCCGGCTCCCGAGCCGCCCCCCGTCCTCAAGGTGTTCAACAGACCCRTCCTCTTCGACATCGTCTCCCGGGGGTCCCCGGCCGGCCTGGACGGGCTCCTCTCCTTCCTGCTCACCCACAAGAAGCGCCTCACAGACGAGGATTTCCGAGGTGAGGAACCTGGCTGTTCCTCGCCCTGTGTTCCTGAGGGATGGGGACGCACAGCTCTGGCATGGAGAGCCAGGGGCACGAGGGGTTCGCCCTGGCCCCCCTCTCACAGCACCCTCCACCCGCAGAGCCCTCCACGGGAAAGACCTGCCTGCCCAAAGCCCTGCTCAACCTGAGCGGCGGCAAGAACGACACCATCCCCGTCCTCCTGGACATCGCCGAGAAGACGGGAAACATGCGGGAGTTCATCAACTCGCCCTTCAGGGACGTCTACTACCGAGGTGCGGGGCGTAGGGCCACTGCTGGCCCCGCCTGGGTATGGGGGACCAGGGAAGGGASCTGGGGACGCGGGGGAAGGCGGTGAGTGACGGGCGGCGGTGCCGCAGGTCAGACAGCCCTGCACATCGCCATCGAGCGCCGCTGCAAGCACTACGTGGAGCTGCTGGTGGAGAAGGGAGCCGACGTCCATGCCCAGGCCCGCGGCCGCTTCTTCCAGCCCAAGAGCGAGGGCGGCTACTTCTACTTCGGTGAGCAGGGAGCCACCCGGCTTGGGGGGCTGCACCCCAAGATGTCCCCGCAGCGGGGTGACAGGAGCCCCACTGTGGTGCCCGCAGGTGAGCTGCCCCTGTCGCTGGCCGCCTGCACCAACCAGCCACACATCGTGCACTACCTGACGGAGAACGGGCACAAGCAGGCGGACCTGCGGCGCCAGGACTCCCGCGGCAACACCGTGCTGCACGCCCTGGTGGCCATCGCGGACAACACGCGCGAGAACACCAAGTTCGTCACCAAGATGTACGACCTGCTGCTCGTCAAGTGCGCCAAGCTCTTCCCCGACACCAACCTGGAGGCCCTGCTCAACAACGACGGCCTCTCCCCGCTCATGATGGCAGCCAAGACGGGCAAGATCGGGGTACGGTGTGTCCCCCCCCGTATTGGGGACGTCTCACTGCTGTCCCTGCTGAGCCCTGTCACACTCAGTGCATGCACGGCTTCTCTCTGCAGATGCTGGTGGAAACCTGGATGTGCAGCCTGTTAACCTGGCTAATTAACACCCCTTTGCATTCTGGCCCTTTCCTAATTAACCCAGGCCCTCACACAGCCCATCTTCTCCCCTGACCCGCCCTTGGCCTCTGGTGGGGCAGGCAGGGGAGTCATCAAAAATGCCAAAGCTGCAGCATCGCGGAGGGCTGCGGCAKCRSYYCWGSAKCRCYYSRG
>CADDXX010000802.1:231776-244044 GCA_902810485.1 Alauda arvensis
TCAGCCCAGCACCATCCCAGTGCCATCCTGATGCCACCTCACTGCCACCCTAATGCTGCCCTGATGCCACCCTCAGGATACTCAAGTGCCACCCCAGTGCCACCATGATGCTGCCACGACGCTGCCCTAATGCCACCTACAYGTCACCCAAGCACAGCCCCGAGGCCACCCCAACACAAGTGCCCACCCCAGTGCCACCCATCTGAAACCAGCAGAGCCCTAAAGCTGCCCCAAAGGCACCCCGAGGCCACCCCAATGCCATCCCAGTGCCACCTCTCAGAAGCCCTGATGCCATCCTGATGCCACTTCACCAGGACCAGGAGGGGACCCCACCACCTCTGCTGGCAGCTCATCCCAGCTGCCCCTGGCCCCTCTGCTCACTCATCCACAGCCAATTAATATTTGAATTCATTTAAGATATGGGWTCTGTACCTGCTGAGGGGAGCAGGGTGGGCACCCCCAAAGCTGAGTGCCCCATCCTGGAGTCTGCCAGTGCCCAGGAGCCTGTTCTGTGGCCAACAGACCAATCCTGGGAAGCCTGGACACTAACCAAACCTCCCTGTGTACTGCCCCATTTCCAGCCAAACCCACCCCAAATCCAGGGCTCTGACCTGGTGGGAGATGAGCAGCCCCACCTCACCCTTCATCCCCACATGTGACCGATGGAAAAGTGTTTTTGCAGCGATTCCTGGCAKGGAAAAGTGCAAGTCAACAGCACATTTTGGGCCCAGCAGTTAATTGAACTCCTTTTTATGGCACGTACATAAATACACAGAACCATCATTAACCGATCCCTTCYAGAAACTGAAAATGAAAGAATTAATCTTACTTCACTCATGTGTAACCCCTCATGAAATTAAAATGATATTTTATGGGTGTGTACAAAAGCAAAGCCTGGCTGCAGCCACTCTAATGAAAATGCCCTTGGAACAAGCAGAATTGGGTAACAAGAAGCCATTAAATGGGGCCTCATCCCGTGTGCAATTAATGGGTTTATCACTGATGAGAGTCCCCACAGGTGCAGGGAGAGCTGTGGGTCACCCTGGAGCTGAGCCCCTGGCACGGAGCCCTGGCCATCACCTCTCATTAGGGCCGTYCCTCGTTAGTGTTTTAACACCCAGATGGGCCCCGGGAGGGTTTGTGCCACCCCCAAAGAGCCATTTATCACACTGTCCCAGTGGGGCWGAGGTGACAGCTCCCATGGGACCCCTGACATGGTGAAAGAATCCCCAGACTGGTTTGGGCTGCAGGGACCTTAAAGCTCATCCAGTGCCACCCCTTGCCATGGGCARGGACACCTTTCACTATCTCAGGTTGCTCCAAGCCCTGTCAAACCTGACCTTGGACACTTCCAGGGATGGGGCAGCCACAGATTCTCTGGGCAATCTGTGCCAGGACCTCACCTCACTCACAGGGAAGAATTTTTTCCCAAAATCCCATCTATCCCTGCCCTCTGGCAGTGTGAGGCCATTCCCACTCATCCTGCCATTCCATGGTCTTGTAAATAATCCCTCTCCATCCATGGAGGATGCTCATGAGGTTCACCTCTGTGAACTCCCCATGGCTCCCAGCCCCTTTAGGGGGACACACATCCTGCTCCCTGCCACACTCCCAGCCCCAGGCTGSCTGGAGGAGGGCACATGGAAAATAACCTTTCATTAAACATCATCCACTGCTCCGTGACTGCTGAGAGGGGGAGCAGCAAAGAGTTTGGCCAAGCTGAGAGGGGCATGATTTGATTTATCATTTAAATAAAGCTCAGGATTCCTGTAATGCGCCCAGGATAAAATCAAAAGGGACCAGGCTGCTGGAGTTAATTGGACGTGATACTTTCCTGAGGAYGCTGATTCTCTGCAGGCTCCTGCTCCTCTGCTGGAGGCAGGAGGCACAGGCAGGGCTGGAARGGCTCTGGCACCTTCCTGCATCCTCCTCAAGGCATGCCAGGCTGGTTCCTACGGAACAGCCTTGGGAACACTGCTGGCAACAGCAGCACAGCCACCTCCAGCTTTTATCAGGATGGGTTTTGTGGGATGCTCCGGGCCCGCTGGGATGCAGCTGCAATGATGTGGGGGGCACAGAGATGAGGGAACAACAACCAGCAGGAAAGGCCAGGGGCAGAACTGAGGGGTGAAGGCGCCAGCAGCTCCCTGCATGGGCAGGAAAATGAGTCAGCTCACCTTTTACGTGAAATTAATACCAAAATTAATCAGCGGCGCGGGCAGGATAATAGGATTTCACAGTGGTGCCGGGCCAGACGGCCGATGCGCCGAGAGCCAGACTCATTTAATATCGACAGAAACAATGCCAGAGGACAGAAATAAGACCCATAAAGATAATTACTGAGATACTCAGGAGCAAATTAAGTAATCAGAGGCACTTCTAAATTGCGCCTGGTTTGAAGAGCGCGCTCTCCGTGCCAATTCCCCGCCCGGGCGTTCCGGGGCTCGGCCCCGCGCCGGCTCCCGGCCCCTCCACCCTGCCTGCTTCCCACAGGTGCCATAAATAAGGAAGGGAAAATTGTATTCCAAGCCAGCTGCGTGGCCCTGGATGTCACCTGCAATTTAATTTGCGCTGGCAGGAGGCAGAGAGGAGGGAGAACCGCCGTGTTTGCCCGTAATGAGCGGAAACATACGGGCAGCTAAACTTTGATTAAGGTGACCTGGCTGGTGGCAGCCAGTGGTGAGTGCAGCATGGGGAGCTTTGGCTGATCCCACCCATCCCAGGGGACACAAGTCTCTTGGAGGTCTCAGGTGAGCACGGTCCTGCCTGAGGGATGGGGTTAGACCAGTTAAAARCTCTGTTTTCTGGGTATCCTGCACCTGCCAGGGTCTGGGGTGGGGTCAAACCTCTGCCCTCATCCCACTGGCACAACTCCAGGACCCTGGGGYTGGGATCCTCCCAGGACACAGGCAGCTCTCACACCCATGGCACCACATAAGGGCTCCTGCTTCCCAAACATTATTTCAGGACCTGTGGCAGGGTGGGAAATGCTGGAAAGCACCAACCTCCCCCAGCAGGAAGGAGCTCCAGCGCAGTGCAAGCTGCACTGGGGACACCCGGGTGCCCAAAGCCCCACCTCTGGCCTGGGTGTCCTATTCCCTGTGCTGGCCATTGGGGAGCTTCACACAAAGAAATCATGGAATCTAGAACGGTTTGTGGTGGAAGTAACCTTAAAGATCACCCACTTCTCCTCCCTGCCACAGGCAGGCACACCTGCTCTGAGCCCTGTCCAACCTGGCCATCAACACTTCCAGGGATAAATGAACTTCCAGGGATAAAATAACTTCCCAAGAATAATTAACCCTCCTGGCWGGCAGTGCAATGCTGAAGCAACGCCGGGGGTCCCCAGGGGAGGCTGAGCTGTCCAAAATCCATGCCCAGCYTGCCCAAACCTCATGCCCAGCTCTCCTGGCTGCTCAGGGTGCMCAGGTAGAGGGGAAAAAAGCCGTCTATGGGAAAATCCAGCTCATTAAACAAACACCTGGGGGCTGTCACTGCCTAACAAGCAGAGCTTTAGCAGCTGATTTGTCTTCAGCTGGCAATGTTTAAAAATCCAACTGAGACCAGCAGAAAAATATCCACTCCCCTCTTTAAAACACACATTCATCACTTGAGAATCTTAATGCGCCTTTCTCAGCCGGGGAGGTCAAACACGCCTGCCTAAAGCAGGCTCATTAAATATACATTTAATCACGGTTTGGATTGAGAGACAAAGGCTGGGAGAGACAGGTGCTTTGCCGGAGTGACCTTTTGGATCCCATTTTAATGTAACTAGTTTACAGCTTATCTGAAAGGCCAGCTCCTGGGGAAGGCGAGCTGCGGCAAAACGGGGAAAGTAATTAGGGGGGGAAGGGCCGGGGAGGTTTGGGGGGCCGACTGCACCATCCTCTGCTGCCACCACGCTTCCCAGGCAGCTCTGCAACGTTTGCTGAAGTTGGACTTATCAACAACAGAACCCAATTTAATTTGCTTATCTTGGCTCCTTCCTCCCCCCACCCCCCATCTCCTCCCCACTTCTCCTGCTCTTTTTAATTATCAGTTAAATAAACGTCTTTTTCAATAAGGGAAACAGCATCAAAGCAGGGCGCCCGCCCCCGGGGCACTTACACTTGCGTGGCTCCAGCGCCTTGTTGGGGCAGGGGAGGTGCTGGGCTGGGGGGTTCTGGGTCCTCTGCAGGCAGGCCAGCATGGTCTGGGCTTCCCTGCGGGCGCTGCCGCCCCGCACCCTGCGAGAGAGGAGACACACGGTGAGCCAGGGACCTGCCACCCCCTGCCACCACCCCCTGCCACCACCCGGCAGGAGCGCCCCAGCACTCAGTGCCTTTGCTCCTCTAGAGATAAACAACTGAAAGCCTGAGATGAATAGGGATGTATATGAAATAAATATGAAGGTCTCAGCGGGTGATTTGCGCTTCCCACAGGGAATGTGGCAGAGCTGAGGCGCCCCGGCAGTGCCAGACGGCTCCACCAGCGTGCCAGCATGGAGTGACCCCGGCCAAGGTTGGGCAAAGGCAGTGTTACCATCACACTTCGGGGTCCTGGGCTCTGTCGCCAGCTCCCAGCTGGCACCAAAAATCTGCTCGACAAAAGCTGGAGCAGTCAGGCCAAAGTCGTCGTGGTCGCCACGGTGCTGCTCATTGTACATCCTTCCCCAGCCGCTGCTGGGGCCCTGAGTTATCACCAGTTACTGCTGACATCCCCCCAGTGCTCCAGCTGGCACAAGGAGTGATATTCCCACTCGGAGAGGGCAGGGAGACGTGGGCAGGAGCAGCAGAACAGCAGGCGTGGTGCCCATTCACCATGGTTTCAGCTCCTGTGCTGTTGCTCTCTGGCTGAACATTTCTGGGTGGCTGGGGGTCACAACTGGACATCGTGGATGGGTGTCACCACTGGGTACATCACTCCATCTTCTCCGTTGTGGGGGAATTGTGCCCTCCTGCAGCCATCCAGGATGTTTCCCACATGTCCCAGCGCTGGGGAGCGATTCGGTGGCTTCAGGCACGTGGTGGCCTCGGGCAGGCACTGGCAGAGCCTGTGACCACCAGCATGGATGGATGCTCCTCGAGCTGTGCCCAGGGCTCTCCAAGCTCTGCTGGTTTAAATGTCACCCTTCCAAACACCTTTGCAGACAAGGGGACCTGTGCTGCTCGCTCCTGCTCTGTGCCCTCCRCCAGGCAGGGGGTGCCAGGCTCTGGGATAATCCCCAGGATGGGATCCATGCAGGGTGTCCATGCCTTAGCTGGGCTCATCAGGCTCAGGGTCTCACTCTGACTCCCCCAGCAAACCAGGGACAAGGAGAGACTCGTCGGCTAAAGGTGTGAGGAAGAGGAGGAGGAGGAGGAGGGGAGGAAGTCATCTAATACCGAGCAGGTGTCTGGAGAACCCAAATTGTGCTGTTTTCTCCTAATAATGAAGTATTCATGAGTAAAAGCCTTTTTCACTACTTTCTTAAGATACTAATTTCACAACAAGCGCCTTGTTACCATGCAATTATTCCAATCGTGCATTTCTCCCAGATTCCATCTGTCCTCGCGCTCTCTAAATGAAAGACAATCATGTAACCACCTTTCATTATTCACTATTTTACTTTCAGCAAAGGTACCCTGAAAGAAATGATTTCCTCTGAAAGGGACTTTTATTCAGTTTCAAAACCAATTTTCTCCTATTACTGTCTTTAAGAAAAAAAAGGAGGGGGGCAGGGAGGTGTTTTTATTTCATGCATTACATATCCTTTGTTAACGCAGCTCGCAGTAAAAGCAGCCGTATCCATTTTCTGGCTTCGATTTCTGGTAATTTTAAAATATGCCATTACAATCAGGCAGAAATTATACAGTTTGAAAAGAGAATGAAGTGCTTCTTATTCAGAGCCTGAGCGCACTTGACTGCCAGGAGTTCTCCTCTCCCCGCCGGGGACTCGGGGTTCATTACGCAGCCCCGCTCCCGGCGCCTCGGCTCCCCCAGAGCCCGGATTTTCCACGATGGCAGCTGCCACCCCGACCTCATCCCCTGTCCYTGAGGGGTGGCCTTGGCCAAAGCACCCACAGCCGTGCAGGGGGTGGGTGACAGCRCTGCTGTACCCGAGCCTGAGCTCCGTGGTGACCTCAGGGCTGGCGCCCTGCTCGGTGTCACCATCTGGCCGATTAGCGGCGGACGTCACCCGCTCCCTGCGCCCAGGCAGCTCCTCACGGGGACATTGACCCGTGTCCCTGGGGGACACGGGGGGCGTGGGCGGCTCGTGCCACTGCCTAATGCAGATCAGCTCCCTGGTGGTCCCTGGGGCAGCAMAAGGGGAAAGCACCCAGGGGGTCACCGGGAGGGTGTGGATGCAGCCTGTCACAGGAGCTGAGGGCACCCAGCAGGTCCCACGGGTTGTCCCCACCACTGCTCTCTGCGCCCTGCCACRCACAGCCCAGCTCCCTCCCGGAGCCATCCCGACCCTGGGCACGGATCCCCATCGGCAGCAGGCGGGAGAGGCGCGGGAGCCACACGCCAAAGTGAATAAAGGCACCGATTAATCCAGACCCTGCTGCTGCCCCCCTCTCCCGGCGTCTCGCAGCAGAGWTGATTTTTCCGACAGCTACGCTGCTCCTCACCCCACCTTCGGAGGCACGCTCAGAAAAGGGAASGCTCCGGTGCCACAGCCCCAGAACAGTGTCCATCTGTCCACCCCAGCACCCTGCCAGGAGCCCCAGAAGGCCCGTGGGAGAGCGGGTGGGCGCCTGGCACAATGGGCATCTGTGCCACGCTGGCATTTTGCTAATGCTGCTCCCAAAAGCCCCTGAATCAGCTGATGGGAATTGGGCGCTGGGCTGTCCAACGCTTAGCGCCGGCTTAGTTAGCTCCATCTGCATTTGAACTAATTCCAATCAGCAGGATCCGATTTAGTTCAAGYTGCTCTGGCTCTTGCGTGGCAGGAAAGGCAACACTCAGCAGTTTTGCTGGAACGCCCGGCCTCTGCCCAGGCTGTGCCCATGGASCCACCATCACCCAGCTGTGGGGCACAGTGGGGTCCCTTGGGGACATCTGAGCCCCAGGAGCCCCAACCCCACATCCCACAACTCTGTCATCAGAGAATCACAGAATCTTTTGGGTTGGGAGGGACATTAAAGCCCATTCTGTTCCACTCCCTGCCATGCACAGGGATGTCTTTCACTAGACCAGGTTCCTCCAAGCCCTGTCCAACGTGGCCTTGAACACTTCCAGGGATGGGGGAGCCACAACTCCACCCTTCCCCTCTCCCACCRCTCCATCCTGCCCCACACCCAGCCAATCCATCTCGACATCGCACTATTTATAATCCCAAGGTCTTTGTGACTTTAATAAAAAACACCACCCTCTATGTCTAAAGCCCCAGTGATGGGAGGGTTTGGCACCTCCTCTGACATCAGCAGCTGATAAGTCGGGCTTATCTCCTCCGAGAGCCCTGCGAAGGTCCCTCCGGCGAGATAAGGCCAGCGCAGCTGTCGATAGAGGCTTTCGCAGGCGAGGATTTAGATAAAAGAAAATGTGACGGGAGGGGGGAGAAAAGAAAAAAAAGGAACTTTTAAAGTCTCAGCCTGAAGTGGGTCTCTGCAGCTGCYGAGCTGTGGCAGGGCAGGGACGGTGAGGGACAAGGTCTTGGTCACCATCCAGGCTGTGGTGGAACACTGCCAGGTCCTTCCCCAGGTGTTATTGGGGTGTAATCCCACAAAAAGGGAGCTTTTGGGTTAGGGGAGGAAAGAGGGGGCAGGACCAGGGATGCTGCAAAGCTGTTTGAGTCACACCATGGCCATGTCCCCCCTGGCACTGGGTTTGGCACAAGGACAGGAGGTGAGGGGTCACCCCGGCTGGGAGAGGCACAGGAGGCTCCTGACAGTGCCAGACTGACACATGGACAGTGTGGGGCGAGGCCAAGGCTGGCAGCAACCAGAGAAACAAAGCAAAACCTTCACTGGCCCCTGGTGTGCAGAGTACACCCAAAGTACAGCTGGGAACACCCCTGTCCCTCGTCCTGGAGGAGGGACAACCACACCAGCAGGGAGCTCCCATTCCTCACAGCCTTGGGGACATCAGAGCTCCCTCTCACCACACCCCATCACTGCCACCACCACTGGTCCCACGGACATTGATTTCCCACCCTATGCTGAGGGTGAGGAGGTGCCAGAGGAGGAAGGATTCCCCTCTGCACACAGAGGATGCCCACCCCGTTGCAGGGTGAGCAGGATTTCAGCTGCTGCTGCYGCCTGGCRCTGCAGATTTAGRGGTGGAGGGGATGCAGCGATGCCACAGCCCAGCCCTACAAAGGGGTGAGCACAGRAAGGTCACCCCACTGTGGCATTCAGGTAAAATAAAACCCAAAGTTTGTCACCAAAGGCGCCGCCGGTCACCCCACGACCTTCCCTCGCCCGACCTTCCCTCATCCCGCCTGGCTAATCCGCTCCCCTCCGCGTGCTCCAGCCCCGGGCCTTTCAGGGGGCCCTGTTAATAATTAAATGTTAATCTAAAAAGCAATTTTAGCTGCAGTGCTGCAGATCTGGTTAGAGATTACATTAGCATGTAAGAGTCAAGGGTAATTTTCTCTAACCCCTCTTGTGATCTTTAAAACCCGCAGATCTTAAAGCAACACCAGCTCCTCTGATTAAAATTGGAAGCTGGGGTTTGTGATGGATAATGATGCTGGAAGTGATTATTTTGCTGCTCGGGGTCTTGCTGGGATGTGGGGACTGTGGGGGGCTGGGGGAGAGACCCAGAGCAGCCAAGTGGCTTCTCCCAGCCCATGCTCTGTGGAAATGCTGGGAAGGTGCTGGGGCGAGCCCTGGACCAACGCTGAGCAGAGCTGTGACACCCTGAGCATCCCCATTTCCCACTTTTTGGGCTGCTGTGACACCAGGATGGCACAGAGCCCACCAGCCGTGGCACAGTGCCAGGGACAGAGTGGCACTGGACCAGGACCCTCAGTGCTGGCATCCTACAGCAGCATCTCATGTTCCCTCCCATCCTACYCAGAGATGAGGTTTCTGCTCTCGTGGCAGCCCCAAGGAGAAACACCCTGGACTGCTCAAGAAAGTCAACATCAAAAAACACACCAAAATAACCTTTTGCTCACAAGCAGGGCCAAAGGAACTGGGACAGGGCACGGCAAATCACCTCCTGAGCAGTTCCAAAGACSCCGTGGAAGAAATACGGTATCAGATGTGTCCGCAACGATGGAATTTAAAAAAAACCCCAACAATTCAAGTGCTGCTGAGCATTTGCAGACGTCCCCGCGCGGGGCTCGGGCGGCCTGGTTAAATTTATGTGTCAGCTTTAAGGAGGCCTCTCATCAAATGAGCTATTTTGGGCAGAGATTAAAGATCTATTTTCGCTGCGAGCGGGAACAGCTCTCGAACAGGTTAATAATGATTCTGGAAAGCCAAGCGCCTCCAGCACCCCGGGGCACGAACCCAGAGCCCTGGGTGCTGTTGAGGGAGGGGGGGAGAGCTCCTGAGGGCTCCCTGAGCCAGGAGGATGGGGGATCACAGAGCAGCATCCCCCCCAGCCCGCTGCCATCCTGCTGGGGAGGAAGGAAGCCCGCGTGCTGCGGCGGGCGCCGAGCAGCCGTGGGTAATTGGAAGTGGCAGACGCTGGCACGGCGCTGCCGAGAAGGTCATTACGTGGGACTGGGAACAAAATGCCAGGAGCCAGGGGGGAGCGGCCCCGTGTGCAAAGGTCAGGGCCCCGCTCGGGTGCCGGCGGTGTTTTTTGGCAGGGCTCAGCCCTGGCTGCGTGCACCGAGGTCCCGGCAGGGCCAGGGCGCAGCGGGCGGGCAGGATCTGCCAGGTCCTGCCAGACGTGTCCAGACGCRTCCCCTCGGATGTGGCACCAGCTCCTGAGAGCAAAACCTCACCGATGTGACACGGTCGTGCCCGTGCCTTCCTGCTGCACACGGATTGGGAACAGGGGGTGGGGGGAGCTGTCTGTCATGGATGCTTGGGATGCTCATGGGTTTTAGTCCCAGCCCCAGCACAGATCAGCCAGCAGAAAAGCCAAKTGGCTCCACAGAGCAGCAATTAAAAGCACTCTGGACCCCAACAAGCCCAGGAGCCAAGCCCAGCATGGGCAACCACACCACGGGCACTCACAGCATCCACGTCTCCACCTGAGACCCAACAAACCCAGCAGTGCAGAGACCAAAACTCCCCATCACACCTCCTGTCCCATCCTGGCTCACTCCTGCCTCATCCCAGGGGTTTGACTGTCCCCTGCAGTGCCAGTCCCTGTGCTCCCATGGCCATGGTGCCCCATCCAGCTGCCCCACACTCGGCAGCCGGGCGCGCTCCRCTCCGTAATTACAGCCCCAAGTGCCGGAGCTGTGAAAGAATCTGACGAAGGAATCCAGGGTAGATCACGCTGCTGAAATTACTATAATCAAAGGCTTTCACAAAGGCTTCAAATGCAACCAATTACCCTGAAAGGCGAGGCAAGAAAGAAAACAAATTAACATGTTTGCACAGAGCCTCGGCGCAGCGCACACGTCGCCCCGCGCCGCCCTCGACCCCGGCCGGCCACTGCTCTCCATCCTCAGCCCCACTCCCCATCCCTGGCTACCCTCCCTGGCTACCAGCTCTCCATCCCCACTGCTGGGCCTTATCCCACATCCTGCTCTGCTCACAGCTGCACACAAAGGGGCTCTGTGCCCGTCCCTCGCCCCGCAGCCGCCCACTGCCCCGCCGGCACACAAAAGCCCTGCCTGTGCCACGGCCRGCTCCAGCGCAGGCTCAGGGGCTTGCCAAGGTGGCCTGGGGAAACCTCCCTGGCTCCTTCCCTCCTCCCCCAGCGCTGGAGGGGTCCCCAGGCCAAGGGAGGGGAGGGGGGGTCCTCACAGGCACCCATTGAGTGCAGCCCTGTCACCCACAGACAGCTAGGGAGGATTCTCACAGCAGGGACCCCCCAACCCTCCCCTCCTTACGTTCCACTTCGTCTGCACTGCCGGTCTGGGGGGGGAAAAAAGGGGGAAAAAAATAAAAATCAACTTCCTCCTTTTAATATTTAATGCGAGTCCATCACCCTCGGTCTATTTGGTAACACAAAGCTCTGGAGATTTAAACCCTTCTCACCCGGAGARATGGAAATGAATGGTGCTCTTTAATGAGCTGGTTCAGCAGAAAAGATAGATTTCCAAGATTACTGTAGGAATTCTTATAATTGATGTGTACTTTTGTACATGGGATTATACCACCATCCGGTCAAGTAATTCCGGCTCTTCCCCCCCTTCTCCCAAGCTCACCCTGCTTCTTTTGGGGTTCCCTGGGGAGAAGGACCRGGCTGTGCCCTCATGGGGAGAAAGCAACTCAGGAGGGGGAGAAAGAAAAAGACAAAGAAAAATGAAACAGGTTTTTTCTTATTTAGCCGCACACAACCTAACGCAGCCACCAAAGGAGAAAATAAGGCATCTCTCCAGTTCTCCCTATTTGTTTTACAAATCCCTACTTTCCCCGCCGATCGGAGGCCGGATGAGCCGCTGAATGCCGAGTAATTAAAAGGAACAGAGAACAATACTCAGCGCTGCCGAAGAACACGGAGTTTCCCTCAGATGTTTATAGCGATTGTATGAAAATGTACCAGGCGGGATGGGGAGAGCTGACAGCCGCGATTGGGAGCAGCCGGGATCGGAGCTGGCTGCCTCCCCCGCCTGATTGGCATTAATTGTGCGCGTTTGCAAAGCAGAACGGAAAGTCTGACACGAGCTGCGAGCCAACATTTCTTTCTAATAGTCTTAATGATTACACGAGAGCTGATGATCATCGCGGGGTGTTAATAGCCCGGTGAGCGGCTCCRCGGCTGCTCCCGGCGGGGACAAGCGGGGATGTCCCAGCCCAGCTCCCCCGGGGTGGGCTGGGGTGCGCTGGGATGAGCTCAAGCGGTCCCACCGCTGCCTGTCAGGCTGTAAAACTCTGTGACAAGGGGACAGGAAGGACAGGGAAGGGGACAGGAAGGGCACGGAGGGGACATCAGCCCCTTGCTCCATCCCCAGGCTCTGCCCCATCGGAGGGATGGCAATATCAGGAGGGAGAGCGTGGCAGACACCGAGCCCCCTGTGCAGCAGGAGTGTCCCCAGTCTGAGACAAGAACTGAGCCACCCTGCTCCTACAGGTGCCCCACACCAGCAGGTACCACGGGAGGAGCTGGGGCTGCTGCCCTGGGGAGCGAGGGGAGAGACCGCCAACACCCCACCGAACAGCAGAGCCCGTCATTAACAGCTGATTAATGAAACCCGAGTTTCCCCGGCTTTTTACAAGGCTGTTTTTCC
>CADDXX010000802.1:252006-265888 GCA_902810485.1 Alauda arvensis
CCGCCGCCGCGCCGAGGGGGGCTGCGGAGCGCCGCGAGGCCTCATGGGAGTTGTGGTCCTGCGGGCGTGAGGGGAAATGTGGGGAGCCCCCAAGGGGGACACCGAGGTGACAAATCCGGAGCTAACAGGGAATGAGAGGCTGGGGCTCCCCTGGCCACCCCAGAGGCCATAGGCACAAGGGAACCCTGAACCCTGTGCACTGTGATGTCCGAGCGACCGCTGCTGTGGTTGAGGCTGCCCCCCCGTTAGCACAAGTCGTGGAATCCATTATTGCTTGCCCCAAATCCCTGCCRCAGGTCCTTTTTGTCACTTCACGCGTGCGAGCGTCTGTGGGAGAGGGGCAGCCCGTTCTCTCTTGTCCATAGTGGTCCCACAAAGGCATGTGAAGCTCCAGAGAACCCCCTGAGCAGCCTCCGGGGCTCATCCCCTCCCCGCATCCCTCCTCCCTGGCTCATCCCCTCCCCGCATCCCTCCTCCCCGGCTCCTGCCTCGCAGCACTGAGGTTTGGCCACTTTCGGGGAGATCTGACTTCTTACTGAGTTTTGAAGAGTTTTGAGTGGATCTTGCTCATTTTTGGGGTCTCTCCGCCTCCTCCRCCCACGGACGCAGCAGCAGCTTTCCAGGCATCCACGATCAGGGGTGAAAAGGGGAGAGCTGACACCCAGGACCCGTTTTCCAAACACGCGAAGCTGCTCCAGTCACCACTCCTGATCCAGTAAATGCTGAAGGCTGGGAAATTAAAATAATAGCTGGATCTGCTTTCAGGAGAGCGACTCCTCTGTGCAATTATAACACGTATTATCCTCCCTGTGAAAATACATTATATTGAATAAATTCCCTCTCGGAGCAGGGCTATTCATACTGCTCATTTGTTTCAGTTCAAACATTTTTAGCTCATCTCTCTGGCAGGTTCTGGTGCAGTTTTATACCTTCTCTGCAGCTTATTTATCTGCTTCCCCATGTTGCAATAGAGGCCGGCGATAAGAAAAAAACCATTACAGATTTGCGAACAGCGCTTAGATTTTTCAGAGATAATTTAATCAAAGCTATTAGGAAGGCAGGAAGAAAGATTGCTCCTTATTCAGGAAAAAAAAAAAAAAGGATATAAAAAGGAGCCTTCATTCTTCTCAGAAAATGTTTTAGCCACCTGAAGTCAGTCACAAGGACTTGAAAGGGTGATGGTGTCTTTGCCAGGGAAGAGATCCGTCCCGGAATAGCAAACTTCAAAAGGTGGGTGTTTTGGCACTGCCTTCAAGGAGATACTATTAAGCAGCTCTGACCTCCCCATTTCCATCCTTTTTCTCCTTTTTTTTTTTTTTTTAAGACTTTACAGAGGAGAAACACTTTTGTGATTCAGAGAACCCGTGAATACTTTGCCGGAACATAAATTTCCCCCAGCGATGTTGGGAACACAAGGAGAGCCTTAATCTGCTAATGAATGAGCTCTGCAAAGTGAGACCGGCCCCGCTGCCGCTTCCAGAGGGATTGAATTGCAGGGAGGAAGCTGGAGGAGAGAGATTTTTAAAAGTCCTTCTGCTTTAGCACAGATAAATAATGCATCAGCCCGTCTGGGGTGGCGGCGGGTGAGTCCCTGCCCTGAGGCACCGGGGAGCCCACCCGAAGTTTTCCATGCTCCAAAAACAGGAATAACACAGGATTGTAGTGACAGGACAAGGGGAATGGCTTCGAACTGACAGAGAGTAGGTTTAGATAAAATGTGAAGAAGAAATTCTTTTCTGTGAGGGTGCTGAGACCCTGGCAGAGGTTGCCCAGAGAAGCTCCATCCCTGGAAATGTCCAGGGCCAGGTTTGATGTGGCTCGGAGCAACCTGGCATAGTGGAAAGYGTCCCTGCCCATGGCAGGGAGTGGAACAAGATGAGCTTTAATGTCCCTCCCRACTCCAACCATTCACTGATTCCCTTCTCTGATTCTGTGCTCTTTCAGGTAACAATATCCCTTTAATTTAATATCATTATTTTTGACCGGCACTGGCAATTTGAAGCATGGAGTGTCTCCATCTCTCATCCTGACAAATGCACACTGTAGTTCTTTGCCCAAAATGTCACTCTGCCCTRGCAATGCCTGGCCCTCGGAAAGAGAAAGATTTCCCGGGGATTAAAACCGGGCCATTACTCTCTGCTTTAAATGCATTCAAGGTTCTGAAAGCTGTATCTGCTCTTGTTCTTTTTTGTACGAAAAGTTATTGACTTATCAAGGTTAAAATCCATTCCGTATGGCCCAATAAAACAGGGATATCTCCGCATCCGTGCTGTCATTTGCAGGTCCGTTTTCATGGCAACAGGGCTCTTTTCTGCACATTAAACGGTTCAGTTGTGCAAAGTTCAGACATTACATAAACACAGAGGTAACAACAACACAAAAAAAAAAAAAAAATCAATGAGCTCATAGGCATGGAAAGAGGAGATAGCATTGATTGGGGCCGCCGTCGATATTTGGGATCGCTGGCTCCTGCCCCGTGCGCAGCCCTCCCGTGCTGGCAGCGGGGACACAAAGGGATGATGAAGGACRCGGAGGGGGAAATGGCACCTTCACCTCCCTGCCAACTCCTGCAGCTGTGTTTAATGTCCCCAGGGCACAGCAAGGGACGCAGGGATGCCCACCCACCCCGCTGAGGTTTATCGGTGCTGCTGTAGCTCCAGTGGGTCCTTCCCATGGCTGGGTCTGGCTCACAACCCCATTTCCCATTCCCACCGAATCCTTTGAGGTTTCCCCCAGCTCCCAGCTGTTTCCAAATGCAGCACTCCAGGGCATGGGGGTCTAAGAGGTGGCTCCAGGCAAGGACAGGAGACATGGGGGACACAAACACTGCCCCGGCAGCAGCACACTGAGGACAGCACTGGTGGGGTGCAGGGTGTTGGGGCAAGGGGCTTTGATGCTGATGGGAGATGTCAAGCTTTTTGCTTCCCAGTCAGAGGGGAGAGAGAGATTCCGGCGTTAAAATGCTCGTTAGAGGAGAGACACCAACATCTGTTGGGAAAGCAAATGGAGAGCAGAGTGAGACGGCCAGGGGCAGCCAGGCGTGAAGAGGAGGAGGAGGAGGAGGAGGAGAAGGAGGAGGAGGAGGAGGAAGGAAAGCAGGAGTGGGGGGGGTCTCTCCAAGCAGCTGCTGTGACACAGAGGATCTGCTGCCCTTCGCCCTGTGCCAGTGCATGGGATCATTCCTGGATCCCAGATCTCACCAGAGTGAGAATTTGCCCACAGAGACAAACTGGTCCCTTACAGCTCCTTGCTGAGGACCTCAGAGCCAGAAGCTTCCCTGAGTGCTGGGGCCAGGCTGGGAGAGCTGGATCCAGGGAGCACAGAGGGCACAGAGGGCAGGTGGCTGATCCAGGTTAAAAGGATCCTGTTTGGGCAAGGAGCTGTGTCCAGCAGCATCCTCCCTGCTGTCCCCCAGGTGCCACTGCCGTGGGTGGGCACAGAGGTGGAGCTGGGCAGCACTTGGGGGCAGCTGCCTCTGGTGCTGCAGGGTCAGCAAGGCAGAAGCTCCCGTGCTCTGTGCTTGCTTCCCCCCCGGTTTATTTATAGATTCAGCAAGTTATTCAGCTGAAAAAAATCCCCATTCCTGCGGCCAGCAGTGCCTATGTCCTCTTCCCAGTGCATCAGGCAGCATTTTCTGGGGGACACTGGCAGCCCCACGAAACCACCCTGGCGTCTGCAGGGCCAGGGGGTGGCCTGGGCAGGGTGACARTCCCCAGGGTGCAGGTGGTGACACAAAAGCCACCCTTGACAGCAAGCCAGGATGGACCATCCACGGTGAGGGGATCAGGGTGTGGGGTGAAGGGTGGGCTGGATGGGGTGAGGGGCTCCCTTCCCAGCCCCCAACCCCCTTGACTGCGACACCAGGAGTGAGTGCTCGCCGCCAGCCCGAGTCTATTTTTATTCCCTGCTTAAAAATATCCCCGTCCGGGTCACTGGCACATGATGGATCATCRTTCCTGCGACTCCCCTCAGGGTCTTCCCAGCTCCAACACAAGGAGCAGAGTCCAGCTTCCTGCAAGAGCCCCCTGCACCCTTCCCATCCTGTAAAAGCTCTGAGGGGAACCACAGCCTCCACGCTGTGGGGGTGCAGAAATATCCACGTGCTCCTGGAGCTGGAGAGTGATGAACAGCAGCCCCARCCCTGCCCCAGCATGGCCCTGTGCCAGCTCTGCATCCTGGCAGTGACCAGGAGCATCCCGAGGTCACTGTGTCCTTGCCCTCTGCTGTCACTGCCCTGCCRGTGGCCAAGCAGATCCTGCACCTTYTTCTTCCCTCCTGATGGTATTTTTTGAAAAATTCAACCTATTTCACCAAAATCTTGGGTGAAAGCTGCTGTGAGTGGGGCTGTGAGCATAAGGAGGAGCCAATTCCAGCCTGTGGAGCATTYTCTAGTCCTGAGCCACCCGAGATATAGCACTGACTGGCAGGTGATTTGGTTTTATCTCACCTGGGGATGTTTCATACCTGGCACAGGGCTGTCCCACAGCCTCTTTGTGGTCCAAAGCATCACTGGGTGGAGGCAAGGCCAAGAGGCTYCAGGGGGGTTCCCAGGCTCCAGCTGCAGAGTGGACACTGCAGAGCAAAGGTGCCGCTCCCAGGGAGGGCTTGGTGGGCACAGCTGGGTGTTGTCCTTCCCTGCTGTGAGCATCTCCTCCTGCCTGCTTCCCCAGGGCCTCAGAGCCCATCACAGGGAATTCACCAGCTCCTTGGCAAAACATTTTGGCTCTGTGAGGGACCAGTTCCTGTAAAAGGACATGATCAGGGCCAAGCCTGATGGTGCTGCTGGGCTTGTTCCTGCCCCACCCTTGTGTGTGGTGCTCCCTATCTCCCACACACACCAATATTTTATTTCCCTCCCACTGCCCTCTAACCAGTTTCCTTCTGCCCCAAAAATCTCGATTGTGGTGTTCAGCTGCGTTTCTGGAGCAGTGCTGGGATGTGCTGCCAGCCTGGATTACAGGGTGCTTCCTGCCAAAGGGGGCAGCCCCAGTTAGCTGAGCTACAGGAACGAAAGCAGAGCGAGCTGGAGATTCCCAGGAGATCTTCACCTTTAACTTATTTGCTTCTTTCCCCTCCAAATCTGCTGACATTTGGAAAAGGGGAATCGTTGCAATTTGCTTGTTTCAGCAGGTTCCCCCTCTCCCCTGTGCTGCTCCCAGCTCTGCTAGGYTGTCAGCAGCCCCAGCACCATGGAAGGCACCGACTGAGGTGGGAGAAGGAAGGTGAATGATCCCTGAACCTTCCACAGAGGGACAGAGCAGTGCCCAGGGCACCAAGCAATGCCCAGTGACTCCAAGCAGTGCCACACTGTGGGACCAGAACCCCTGTGCCCCACATCGGGGCTGCCAGGAGAGCTGGCACAGCCCCTCAGCCTTTCAGCCGGGGAAGCACCCGATTCAATCCTCCTGACAGTCAGGAATTTCAAATGATTTATTAAAAATGTATAGAGCCAGGTTGTCGGTGTCGCTGCTCTGATAAGAGCGTCGTCTCCCGTGGCAGCCGCCGGGTTTGTGTTCCCCTCACTCAACCCGCTCCAGGGGGAAGGATCCTTCCACTTGCATATTAATTTTTGTCACGTTGCTGCACACAAACCCATCCAGGYTCCATGAGGTGCTACAGCTGAGCCATGACCTCTGGAAGGCATCGTTGAGTCCCCTGCCCACACCTCTRTCTGTCCCCTGTCCAGCCTGGCCAAGGCAGGGTGGCCAGGACAGCRCCAGGCTCGGCTCCTCCTGCCCCCTCTGCCCCTTTTGGCTTCTTGGGATCTGTGGGTCCCTTCCTGATGACCCACAGCACCCAAGGAAGGTTAATGGAGGTGTGGAGAGCACAAGGAGCTCCATTCCCACGTGGTATATTCCAGAGGAGAAATGAGACATCTTGGCATTGCCCATTGCCCCCACAGCAGATGATCAATTTAAATCAGGATTTTCCCCTGTTTTTTCAAAAACCACTTTCTCTGCAGCACCCTGGTTTTCCCTGGAAGCCCAGCTGGCAGCACTGAGCATACCCAGCCCTGCTTGGGCTATGATTATTCCATGGGACCATCCTCACCATCCTCATCATCCTCAGATGGGGCTGGGGATGAGGCAGCCGGGTCTCGGTGACTGAGCCAGCACATCCGTCACCAGCAGCACGGCTCTGCCTTTGTGTGACACCAGGACCGTGCAAATCAGGCTCTGTGTGCCCCCGAGCCAGGCTCTGCATGCAGCCAGCCCTGAAATCCCTCCTGGAAAAGGCACAGCACTCTTGGGCRAGAGCCTTGTTGTTCCAGGATAACGGGAGCCTGGCAGGGCTCCCACACGAGGGCTGCCAAGCCCAGGGGATTGGCAGGACCACCCCACCTCCTGTGGCATCTTACTCCCTGATCTCACTCCCAAAACCTGCTCCCAGTTTCCCTTTTCTGGAAGTCAGCTCCCAGCACCCAGCTCTCAGCAYCCTGTCCCCAGGAATGTGCTCCCAACATCCTACTCCCAGCATCCCGCCACTCCCAGCCCAGTCACACCACCCCCTCTCCCAGTTTTGAGGCCAATTATGGCTCAGAAACTAGCACGGTGCCCAGGTGTGCAATCCCAATTAAGCTTTGCTTAAAACCAATTAACCACCATTTTAAGTTTTCCATTTTGGAGCGGGTTTCCATGGGACAGCCTCTGTCCTTCTGGGCAGCTCGGAGCTGCAAAAGCAGAGCTGCCATGGCTTGGGAGAAACACTCGTGACCCCACCCCATCACCCCGGGGTGGCTCCGCAGCTCTGAGTCCCTGTGGATGGTGCTGAGCGCCGGGRTGGTCCCTGTCCCATCCCTGGGGACACACGGGGGACACCCACATGGGGCTGACAGCCATGRCGGGGTGCTGGAGGCCTTGGCTCCTGCTGCATCGCACGGATCCCATGGGAATAGGGAGGAGGTGGCAGCTCTGGATGGTGCCACCTCTGGGCCCCGGGGCCAGGGGGCCCCGCGCTTGGCTGAGCTTTCCGCCGGTGCCCTCCCGCCGCCGGCTTTGATCCGCACGATGCAAAGAGCAAAGGCAGCGCCTTTGTGCGCCGGGAGGCTTTGAWGTCTCCCAAAATGGGGCACAGGGGGGTGACTGGCCCCTCTCTACCGGCCCAGCCCCACTTTCGCTCCCTGTTTTATTTCCTTCTTCCCAATTAGGAGCCACCTCCGGCAATAAAACCTGTAAACTTTCCCTAGCCGGGGCTGGCGGCTGTGACACCTCACAGGACCCCCTGGGGGTCCCAAATCCTCCCTCCCACCCTCTGTGGCCTCACTGATGTGATGCCCCAGCACAGGATTCCCAGTGACTTCCCCAGGAACGCTGCCCCTGCTCTGGGTGGCAACAGGCAGGTCCTTCCCAGCGGGTGACGCTAATTATCTCTGTCCTTAATTCTCAKCTCGTTTTTAATTTCCCGTTCCAAAAGCAGACGCAAAGAGCGGCTCTTTTCCATCCATCCCCCCCTTCCCTTTCGGTGGCTCCGCTGAGCCCCGGGAGCCTGAGCGGAGCCCGGTGGGGACGTGTGAGCCTGGGCTTTTTTTTTTTTTTTTTTTTTTTTTTTTTGTGCGCCCCATGCGCATTGATCATTTCTGGGAATCAGGCTGTGTTTTTTACTCTGAAGCATCCATTATACACAGCTGCTTAATTGACGAGCGCTGCCGAGTCACCTCGGCTGCCGGAGTAAAACAGCCTAAAAGCTCCAGCGCAGAGGAAGTCCGCGCTTTATAAATTGATTCAGTGGGAGAGAGAGAGAGCGAGCGAAAAAAAACATTAATTACAGATGCTTCTGTGGGCACTGTTTTATGGCAGCGAGACCAGGATGTGGGCAATTCTCCTAAATGTGCTGATTAGACAGCACTTCATGTCTGGGAGCACATTAAATGGGCTCTGTAAAGCTATTAAAGATGCAGCGCCATAAAGAATTGACAAGAGCAAGCGGCAGCGGCGCAGCCCCGGGCTCTTGCCGRGCTCCAACCCAGTTCCTGCCCCATTTCTACACCAAGACTCCTGCCCCGAGCTCCAACCCAGCTCCTGCCCCAGGCTCCTTCCAAGCTCCTGCCCATTTTCTGCCCCGGTCCTGCCCCAGGCTCCTGCCCAGCTTCTGGGAATTCCTGCTCTTCAGAGGACAAGACCCCCTGAGACCAAACAGAATGAAAATCAGGGGGTTTTGGGTGCTGCTGTGGCTTCACCCACCCCGGGGAAGGAAGGAGGGATCCGTGCCGTGGCTCCGGGATCTGCTCCGGAGTGACCCCGGCTCGGTGGGGCCGGCCGGGCGTGCCGTGTTAACACAGCCGCAAATCAATTTGYCAGGACACAGCTCACCAATTAGCGCTGCTGGGATTATTACTCATTTGCGCACTGCGGGTTTCGGGGAATTCATCAGGGGCTCACGGGTAGCCGGGACAGCAGGGGTGGGCAGGGTGATGGCAGCACCCGGGACAGCTGATGGTGTCCTGGAGCCGTGCTGGAGGCTTCCAGTGTTTCCCTGCACCCAAGGGGATTCGGCCCTTGGAAAACACCCCAACATAACAACTGTACCCTTCCCTGGAGCCCCACATGGCCACCCACACCCCAGCAGCGCCAGATCTTGGCTGTGGTGGGACATGGAGCGGAAAGARGTGGGCCCAAGGCAAAGGGACACTTCCCACATCATCCCAGGGTGGTGACACTGAACGGTGTCACCGAACGGTGTCACCCAGCCGCGGCTGGTCTGGGGAGCAAGTGGGGCCCTGGTCCTGGCATGGCAGTGGAGGCACGGAGGGAAGCGGTGCCAGGGATTTTCGGCACCAAATGGGTCACCCAGGCGGGACTGGGAGCAGGAACGGACTCACAACCTGTGAGCAAACAGGATGTGAATTCACAATCTGGGCTTTCAGCTAAAACAGCGCTGTTCACTGCCGGGGGGATGGGAGCATCCCTGGATCCCACTCTCCTGCACAGGGACTCCCACCTTCCCTGGGACCCTGTTCCAGGGGGATCCATGTGCCCTGGGGCCCCCCAGCCCTCGCCCCGGGCTGCCGGGCTGTGGATGCCGCTGGGAGCTGGGAGCAGTGTGCGGTGCCAGCTCCAGCCCGCCGTCCCTCTGATGGATAATCGATCCCTCCGAGCCGGGGAGAGACACCCTGTCCAAACGCATCAGGCTTGAAATGCCAACCTCCCTAATGCGATTTTACAATCTCCTATAATCGAGTGGCAGCGAAACTTCCCCTTCCCCGGGCTCCCCTCCCGTCGCAGGGCACGTGGGTTGTGGCTGCATCCTCCCCCTCCAAAGCCGGGATGTGGCCTCAGGGTGCCCTGGGCTGCCAGGGGCAACCTTCTGCCAGCCCCCAGGGCTGATGRACCCCAAAATGTGGCCGTGCTGATGTCCAGCCATCCCAAATCCACCTCCCCTGCAGCTGGGTGAGCACCSCTTGCCTTCCCAGCCCCCCAAAATYGCAAATGAAGCCCCGAGCAGCGCCGAGAGTATTGGGAACCTTGTACCCCACCACAGGCTCCACAACCTCTCCCAGGATCAGGGGAAGGTGCAGAGCTGTCACTGACTGACAGCGCTGAGATCCCAACACCTTTTTTTGTGGGAACAAAGCCACAGCAGCCCCTTGACCCCRTGTAAACCCCAAAGTCAGGCTGGGGGGCTGCAGGGGGGYCTGGCAGGGCCGTGAGGCTGAGCCTGCCGGGACCCCCAGCGCGGCTCAAGGTTAGTGCCGGTAATTAAGGGCTGGGATTTGCATGCGGCAAATGACTCCAGCTAATTACAGGTTTAAAAGGAAAATGATCGGAGAGAGGATTGTTTGCAAAATTGGGGCACGGYGGAGGGAGGGAGGCGGAGGAAGGGACGCTCAGCTCGGCTCTGGAGGTCACCGGGCCGGCTGARCCATCGCCCCGCACATCTGGGGACAGCACAGCTGGGTGGCCGTGGCAGGGGCTGGCAGTGCCACCACTCCCGCAGGGCTGGATTATCAGGTCAATGAGCCCCGAGGGATGCAGAGTGACCCCCAGCTCTAGGGGTGCTCCTTTCAGGGGTCCCCCAGCCCCAGGCCAGGCTCCCAGACCCCTCCACATTGGGCAGAGCGTGGAATTGTAGCTGCTGGGCCCCCACCAACTTACACCCCACCTCCCCCCAAAAAAATAGTTACAAATGCCAAGGTGCTGAATTGATTCATTTAATTTTCCCTTCTCATTTGATCAAGAGCAGGGTGACATTTGGCAAAAGTTGCTGATGAGGGATTGAATGATTAATTGTCATGACAACCATTCCTGGTTAATGACAGGGATGAGATTGTGCCGGCATAAAAGCCGGAGAGTGGCCTTGAGTGCCGCGGTGCTAAATTACCAGGCATGTCACTGTTTGTGCTTTTGGTAAAACGTGGCCATGCGTTTCTAATGAGAGGTTAACTGTGTCCCCAAAGTAATTACAACTGATTGAAGAGGTAGTTAGTAATTAGAGGATTAACTGTAATGAGTCTCACCTGCAGCTGTTGCCATAGTTACAGTATTTTAGATGATCGGAGTTAAAATAGGACGAGGTGCTGGCAGAGGTGGTTCTGCCCCTTGGGGCATCCTGGGGGCTTGGGTGGGCTGGTGTCCCCCTGCACCCAGCACCCCATGGGCTGTCCCATGGGCTGGGCTGGGCACGGAACTGCCAGGGAACATCCCAAAGTCCCGGGATGCAGGAACAGAGCATCCCCCYGCCAGCCCTGGGCACCGGGGTGGAGCAGCAGGTGGGGGCTCCAGGGCTGGCTCTGCCAGCAGGAGATTTTCAAGGGCAGGAAAGTCACCAAAAAAAAAAGCTTAAATCCTCAAATTCTGACAGCCAGGGCTGGCTCTCTCTGGGAGCTGGGAAAGGGGGAGCACAAGCAGSGATGGGGATGTCCCCAGAGCACTGCTGGCATCCTCCAGAGTCCCCCGATCTCACTGCACCAAGGTGCCACCTCCACTGCCCAACCCGAGCTCRTCCCAACCCTCCTGATTCCCTGCTTTCACGGGCTGACAATTTACAGGCCCATGTAAAACCTCCAAGTACAGTATCTTTAATTATTCCATCCATAAATGATAAGAGCCATTCATTTCAGGGCTCTCATTACGAATTTATGCCCCTGTTTAATGTGCTCACTAACAGCAGACATCCCACAGCTCGAGGAGAAATATTGAGCAATCCTTTCTGGAAGAGCCGAGCGGATACCACCAGAGCTATTTTGGACTSGGGAAGAGAGAGATGGGCAAAGCTGGGGGGATTGGGCTTTAAAATGAAGAGTGAACCCTTCTCCCCAGGGAGGTTTGGGGGGCTCCAAGGGCAGCTGGCTCAAAGCTTKTCAATCCAGGAATTCTGCTGCTGTTTTGTTCTGGATGTGCTGATGGTTGGAAGCGAGCTTCATTTTGATATAAGTATAAAAATAGAGCTTTGTGTTTATATGTATGACTACAACCAGGGGAAGGCTTTTGCAAAGGCTTAACTTGAAATAAAATTAAAAAAAAAAAAAATTTGAGAAATCCCAAATATTCACATTTCCAAGCAAACACCCTGAGTTGGTTTGACCTTTTGCATTTTTTTTCCCCCTGGATTATTTTCCAATACACAAAACCCGTGTGCTCCCAGGCTGGAATCATCCCCTCCCACACCAATTGCCTTTGGGAGCTGCCACCTCTGTTGTCCCTTTTCCTGGGGACATTTGCCCCGTTTTCAGTTTCCCAGGATTTCAAGGCATTTCCCCTCCTTGCCCTGTCCTGCTGGTGATGTCCTGAGTCCCACAGGTGGGGCCACGGTGATGGGGAAAAGGAGTGTGCAGGGTGATCATCCAGCCCCCAACACCACATCCATCAGCCACGCTGGTGTTTTCCAGCCATCAGGGRTGGAATYATGGAATSCCAGGCTGGTTTGGGTGGGAAGGGACCTTAAAGCTCATCCWGTTCCAYCCCCWGCCMYKRGCTGGGATMCCTTGCACTAGACCAGGTTGCTYCAAGCTTSTCCCCAAACTTTGGGCCAGGATTTGTTTTTATGGAGACTTTCAAACCACTTCTGCTGAGCCTGGAGGGAAAACACACCATGCCTGCTGTAAACTGGCAAAAAAACCCCAAATATAACATAATTAATGGGAATATTGGCTCTCAGGTCTTGGAGGTTTTTTAACAACTCTTAAATTTAGAAGCTGCCAGGGCTCCTTTAAAGAGGAATTAATCGGAGGTGCTGTAATTGCCCGCGAGGAGTGGCCTCTGTGAGAGATAAGTTCGTAATGAGCTGTCACTGCCGGGTGGCTTTGGAGTAGGAACACCCAAATTAATAAACAGGGATAATTGGCTGTGCCCTCCCTCGGGAAGCTCTGCTGGTCCCTGCAATCCCTGCTGGAGCTGGAGCTCACTGGGTGTGATGATGGAGGGATGGATGGAGGGATGGAGGGATGGATGGATGGATGGATGGATGGATGGATGGATGGATGGATGAAGGGATGATGAAGGGATGATGGGTGGATGGATGGATGGATGGGGAATGGATGGAGGGATGGATGAAGGGATGGATGGATGGAGGATGGATGGATGGAGGGATGGATGGAGGGATGGATGGAGGATGGATGGATGGATGGATGGATGGATGGATGGATGGATGGATGGATGGATGGATGGATGGGGAGTTGTCCAGGTGGGATGTTCCCTGGAGGGGATGGTGCTTGGTTGGTGGGATCCCAGATGCAAAGGCTGATGTTTGGGATATTTGTGGGGTTGGATGCTCACTGAATGGGATACTCACCTGGATGGGATACCCAGTGGATGGGACAGCCCCTGGACGTGCTGCTCTCCAGACAGAACAGCCCCTGGATGTGATTCTCCCCAGGGAACGCTCCCCAGGCAGGACACCRTTCTCCCTGGACACCTTGGGATGCAGCGTGCCCTGCTCTCCCTCCCCTYCCCAGCCCAGCTCCCTCCTCTGCCCTGGGCTGCTCCAGCCTCCAGCACCCAGAGCCTCCCAGCCACATCAGCTCCACTTCCCACTGAAATTAAAAATATAATTCATGGAAACCCTTCCACTTGTGTTGGGCTCAGAAAACACCAGGCTCCCTCCCCCTCCTTTTTAATAACATCCRAACTGTGGAGCTAAACTACTTGACAGAGGCCTTTAAATATGTGCAAATATATATTTGCACTCGGTTGGGTTTTTTTTCTTTTCCCTTTTTCCCGGAGGCTCTTCCATTAGGTAATATTTGTTGCCAACATTAATTTCATTAGATTTTCATGGCATTTTAATAGGAGCCCCGGTGGTTTTTTGCATATATTAGCATGCGGGAGGAAGGAGAGTCACCAAATTAGAGTAAAAAAAAAAAAAAATCTGGTAAAGGGGAAATTCCTGGGAGTGGGGGAGAAAAGGGCCTGGGGCATTCCAGGTCTGGCGCTTTCCCCTTCGGCTCCGGAACCTGCCAACCCTTTAATGAAGATATTTCCACCCTGATTGTCAGCGCGGAGCCTGATTAGAGCCCGAAACGCGCGTGGAAAGAGCTCGCAAATTAAATACGTGTTGATTATGCAAACTCGATCCCGGGTTTATCCCTCATAAATAAGGCATGAGCCGGGCTCGGCTCTCCGAGGGCGATATTTATTGTATGCAAATCGGGCACGGGGCTGGGAGGAGAAGTAATCAAGTGTTTATCAGGCGGGGACTGCCAGGAGCTTGGGAATAATCACCCGGGAAGAGCCGGGAATGGGCGGAGGAGGAGGACGGATGGATGGGAGGGCGGACAGGACCGAAATGCCCGCGGGCACCTGCCTGGCACCGAGCCCGGGGCAGGGTTTTAGGATGGACAGGGGTATTTTGGTGTCTAAAGGGTTATTTTAGGGTCTATAGGGGTATTTTGGGGTGTACAAGGGTATTTTGGGGTTTATAAATTGGCACCGAGCCCAGGAGCTGCAGG
>CADDXX010000802.1:266193-279440 GCA_902810485.1 Alauda arvensis
TTTTCAGGTGTACATGAATATTTTGGTGTCTAAAGGGATATTTTAGGGGGTGCAGGATTATTTTACTCTGCATGGGGGCATTTCAATGTGTGCAGGGGTATTTTGGGCTGCCAGGGAGCGTTTTAGGGTGTACAGGAACATTTTTGGGGTGCACAGGTGTATTTTACCGTGCTCGGGAGCACTTTGGGGTGCACAGGGATGTTTTGGGGTGCACAGGAACACTCCGGTGTGTACAGGAGTATTTTACTCTGCCCAGGAGTATTTTGCTGCACGTAGGTGTATTTTTAGGAYACAAATCGGTATTTTAGGGGCGTTTTAGTGTGCACAGGGACATTTCACTGTGTTACAGGTGCGTTTTAGGGGTTTTTCACTCTGCACAGGGGCATTCCATCACCCGCAGGTGCCCGTCCCTGTGCACAGCTGTGCTCCCTTCAATTCCCAGGAGCCGGGCTCCGCAATGTCCAGCGCTTTCCGGAGCTCCCATGGGCTCCCAGCACGGTGACAAATGGCATTTAAAGTTTTTAGCAAAGCCAGCCCTGGCAGCCTGTGTGGTCCTGCCCCTTCGGGGAGCTCTGGCAAGGAACCTGTGATGATGATAAATGCACCCAGGGTGGGTTTTYYYTTTTTTTTYCCCCTTTTTTTCCCTTTCCCCCCACATCATTTTATAGGAAATACATGTTGGAAATGAAATTGAAATGAAAATGAATAAATATTTCATAGAATACAATTACCGTGGCTCAGGACCAAGACAACTGCGGCAGCTCCTGCTGCACACAGCGCCTTTGCAATTCAGCCTCAAAGAATTGCTCTCCGGGCTTTTAATCTGCTTTTTTTTATTTTGGCCAACACAAATAATCCCCCAGCCCCCTGGCAAGGCCTGGATCCAGGCATTCCCCATCACCTTGGGTGCACTGCTGGGTTTGCCACCCCATTGAGTGGCAAAAAAAAATCAAGTTAAATTAAATTCTTCGCCATAAAAGTGAGAAGGAGTGAAAAAACCAGCAGGGAACAACCTGGAAAGGCTCAGCTCCAATAAAAGGTGACTCGGTGTCTGCCCTCTCCCCGCTCCCGTGGAGCCAGGGACAAACATCCCGAGCGCCGGGACACGGCGTGGTTTGCAGCCACCGCCAGTCAATGGAGAAGAAAAAAAGAGCTTTTTCCGGAGCGCAGCGGGAAGCGGAGGATTTATGGGAAACAATTTGGTGGCGAGAGCCGCGTTTGTTTGTTTGCTTTGGGGCTGTGACAGCAGCTGGGGCTGGGGCGGGCTCAGAGGCCTCATCCCGAGGGATCCCGGCGGGATATCCAAACTTCTCCTGCTCCTGGGGACCGCATGGACCCGTGGGTGCCCAAACCAGSGCTGGCTGGTGCTTCCTAAATCCCCACGGAGCATCCTCTGACACGCAGGGGGGACACTCCTGGGGGAGCCCCGGACGGGAATTCTCCCCCATCCTCCCCATGCCAGGCTTTCAAATCCAAGGAAAAGCTCACAAATCCCCCCTCCAGCCATTCCCCAATCCCGGCTCCCCCTCCCCGGTTCCCGCTGGGGCTTTGATGCCGGCGGGATGCGGGTGGGGGGCGCGGGATGCGGGAGGGAGAGCGGGGATGCGGGAGGGAACGCGGGGATGCGGGAGGGAGCCCCGGGATGCGGGAGGGAGCGCGGGATGCGGGAGGGAGAGCGGGGATACGGGAGGGAGCGCGGGGATGCGGGAGGGAGCGCGGGGCCGCGGCGCCGCTTTGAACAGGAATTACAGGGAAAACTCAACAAAATGGCACAGCCGCGGCGGCGGCGGCGGCGTCGTGTTCTCCCAAAGCAGGAATAAAACAGACGCGCAGACGGTGCTTTGCAAACAATTTAATTTGCCTGATGCTTTGATATAGATGAGGATGCGGCGAGGCGGGCGCGGGGAGAGATGAAACGCGCTGTCGGAGGCGAGGGGAGGGGGGCTGAGCAGCGTGAGATGTGCCGAGCTCCGTGAGAGATGTGCCCGTGAGAAGTGTGCCTGTGTGAGAGGAGCCCGTGAGAGATGTGCCCGTGAGAAAAGAGCCCGTGAGAGTTGTGCCCATGTGAGATGTGCCCGTGAAAGATGAGCCCGTGTGAGATGAGCCCATGAAGGATGAGCCCATGAGAGATGTGCCCAGCAGAGTGAGATGAGCCCATGTGAGATGAGCCCCAGTGAGATGTCCCCCTGTGAGATATTGCCCCTATGAGATGTCCCCCTCTGAGGTTGTGCCCCTGTGGTGGCTGCTGCACCGTGTGAGAGGTGCCAGTGGTGGCCAAAAGTGACTCTGCCCCTCTCTGACCTGGTGAAATGACTACAAGCTCCTGCAAGGACCGGGACTGCATCATGAGCGTCACAGGGTGCAGGGACACCACTCCAGTGCCACTGAGGGACACCCAGCGCCACTCAGGGACATCCAGTGCCACTCAGGGACATCCAGAGCCACTCAGGGACACCCAGTGCCACTCAGGGACATCCAGAGCCACTCAGGGACATCCAGTGCCACTCAGGGACATCCAGTGCCACTGAGGGACACCCAGAGCCACTCAGGGACACCCAGAGCCACTCAGGGACGCTCTCTGTGGCCAGGGCAGTGTGAGACTCCACGCTGTGACAGCAGCCAGGGCTGGGACAAATGCAAAGACCTCATCCCAAGCGATCCTGTTGGGATACCCAAACATCCCCAGCTGCGAGGGCACAGGGGCCAGTGCCACCCAGCCCTGCCCAATGCCCACACTGGGCTGGGTGTGTGAGGAACCTCCACCCCTCACCTCCCACCCGACCCAGGCACCAGTCCCAGGGTGACTCCACAGGGCCAGGAGAGCACCCTGAGCATCACCCCGAGCTCAGGGACACAGGAGCCCCTCAGGGACACCCCCGGTGCCACCCAGCCCTGCCCCATGCCCACGCCGGGGGCTGTGGGAAACCTCCACCCCCGGCAGCTCGGGAGGCAGGGCTGGGAGCGCGTGAGGAGCGCGGCTGTCAGATATGGGGCACGCTGAAATATTAATGGAACTAACATTTCAATTACCTTTTATCTGTACAGGCTCAGGCTGCGGCGAGGGGGGCTGGGGCGGGCCCCCCCCCCTGCGTGCTGTCACCCAGACATTCATGCTGTGCTGGTTCTTTTTATTGGTTTTCATCACTTTTGACATTGCCAACAATGAACCTTGAAGTAAATTTTCAGTAGTGACTGTGTCAGTGGAAAACCGTCTCCCTGTCATTTTTCTAAATTAGGCAATGATTCGAGTCCTCGGGGCTGGGGCGGGAGGGGGGAGCGATGGGGCTGAGCAGGGGGAAGGGGTGGCCATGGGGAGCCTCCTCCGGGCCCCCCCAGCACAAACGCCAGGACCTCAGCAGGACAGGGGACTGTCACCTCCTGCAGACGCCCCTCACCTCCCTCCTGAAGCTGCAAAACCAGCCCTGAGCTGCTCCCAGATGTGCCCCAGTGGCAGGGCTGTGCACCCTGGCCCCCACACGGCACCTGTCACCCCCTCCCCGCCGTGCCAGCAGGCTCCAGCCATCGGTCACCTCCTAACCTGGCACTGCCACCCCTGTGTGACAGCCCTTACGGGGTGTAGCTGCTCCTCAAAGCGGGGCTGGCTCCCTGCTCCCGGCATTTCCTTGATTTGCTGGTCCTGGGAGCGCTCAGGGCCACCATGGCTCCTCTCCATGCCCATTCCACCCCTCGGTGATGCCGGGATCACCCTCCCGGCGTGGCAGAGCCTGGCACACGGGCACACCTCACCTCTGCTGGGCTGCAGCCCCTCCTCGCCCCGGGGCGGGGTGGGGGGACCCAGCAGAACTTTAATTTTAATGTTCATTGAGCATGTAAAGGGGGAAAAAAAAATCAATTTAATAACCTCTCTTCACAAACAGTGCCTGGAGGCTGCTCGGCACACGCGGCGGCTCCGGGAACTTCACAAAGTCTTTTTGTGCCGTTATTTATGGCGGGGATTAAACGCAGCCGGGGGCGGGAGCAGCCCCGGTGTTCCCGAGGGGAGCTGGGGGTGCTCCAGCCCCGCATTGTGAGCACGAGGTCCTGGAGATGAAGCCCAGAGGGAGCAGAGGGTTGTGAGGGCTAATATAGATCACCGGGAGAAACTCCCTCCCTTGGCTTTTCCAAAAGGAATGCTGCTCCTCCATCACCCACTCCCCAAAAGCATCTTCAGGCACCCTGAGGATGGGGCAGGAGTGAGTGGGGGGCTCTGTCTGGACACCCAGGGAGGATTTTATTGTTGAGCTCAATGTGATTCCTGGAGAAATCATTCAGCAAATGCAGCTCGATGCAGGGCAGGAGCCCCGGTGCTGCCGTGGGAGCAGTTTGCCTCCCAAAATCCAGCCCCAAAGCCGTGGTGGAACGATGGGCACCGTCCCCATCCCCGCAGCACCGCCCCCACCCGCGCAGGAACAACTGTTTGCCATCAGCTTTTGATTGCAAGCTTCTTGTCTGCAAGTTTCAGCATGGTTACAAATCCCAGTGTTATTCAAATTGCATCAATTATTCAATTCCTGCTGCTGGGAGGGTGATGGGAAGGTGGCTGGCGCTGAGCAGCACCCACCCGGCCTGCTTGGAGGGATTTCTGATTCCCATGGGATCCCTTTGATCCTGTTAACCTGTGCCTTGGGCTCCTGTGGAATCAGCGAGCTGCTCCAGAACCGTTTACAAGTTCATTTCCAGAGGCAATTTGCAGTGGGAACGATTTGAATAAACTTTCTGTTGACTTTGCGAGCGATTTCTCCAGCAATTTTTTTCCAGCCCAGCACCCGGCATCCACCTGGCATCCACCTCGGTTGGCGGCTCCAACAGCGGGGACAGACGATGCCCAAAGGTCCTGTCCCCACCTCATCCCATCCCCGTCCCAGCCCCAGGGCAGGGCGATGCTCCAGAGCTTCCCCACCACTTCCAGGGGGAAAAATCCACACCCAGCACCATCACCCCAAGGTGCCACCAGCAAAGGGACTGCCGTGGGTGCCACCATCAGCCCCGCAGTGCCACCCCCTCTCACCCCGGCACGGGTGTGGCACAGAGGGACGGTCCCTGCCCTCGGCCCGTCCTGCCCGAGGAGGTGTCACCGTGATTTGTGGCACCGCCCGGGCTCTGGGGACACCGGGCCCGTCCCCGCGGGGGCTGTGGATGCCGCCGGCTCTTCCCGCGGGGCGCTGGGGGGAATAAATCCCATTTCTGGGGGCTCAGGGCCTCACCCCCAGCTCCTCTGGGGGCTGACGTGGGGTGAGCCCACCGCAGCATTCCCGGGAGAGGAACAATCCCAGGTTCCCCGCATCCCCTCTGCCTCGCTGCCTCCTCCCTGCTCGAGGCTGAGATTCCCGGTGGGATTGAGAAGGAATAGGCGGGAATGCTCCCGGGACTTGCCCGCTCCAGCGTTCACCCAAAGGACCCACCGAGGCTGAAATATCCCCTTGATGCTCCAAATTCTGCTCTGCACACCTCCCCGCTTCATTTTATTCTTCTGCAGGAAACCAGGGCCCGGTTTTGCCCGAGATCTCCAATATTGATTCTTTCCCACTGGGAAATTGTATAAAATTCCAGAGAAGCGACGCGGCCGGCGTTGGAAGCCGCAGAGCCAGAGCCGCTCAGAAATTGCCTCAGTTAAATGAAATCGAAATAAAATCAGGGACGTGGATGAGATGCAGAGGCGGGTGATGGCACCCGGGTCCTCACCCGGCCCCTCCCGCCCTGCTCCATCCCCATCCCACCCCGGCATCCCCACCCTGCTCCTGCCATCCCCCTGCCGCTGCCTCCCCTCAAATGGGGGCCCCCCGGTTTCTTTGCTCTCGGTGACTTTTTCCAGGCACGGGGATGATTAACACATCAAAAGGCTGTTTTGCTTTGCTTAACAATATTATCTGCTTAACTGCCCCGTTAATTGAATCAGGCAGCGTTCGTTTGTGCGGGGGGGAGTCACCCCAACAAGTCTATTTTATTTTGATGACTTTTGTGTCCTATTAGTGGTTTTTAATGCTGGCTCTGCCTCCAAGCAGAGCTGGGCAAGGAAAGCGAGGACGGACGTGGAGAGGCCCCGGTGTTTTATCCATTAAATCCTGGCTCCTGGATTCCCTCCAGCGCCTGAGGGCGAGGCTGGCACAAAGGGCAGGGATGGGACCTTCGGGTGAGGACAGAGCCATCCCTGCTGCCCTGCGAGTGCCAGGTGAGAGCCTCGGGTGCCCTCGGTGTCCCTGAGTGTCCCCGGTCCCTCAGGGGGCTGTCGGGGCAGATTCAGCCAGGAGCCAACTCCCTGCACAGCTGGCAGATCCCGCTCCAGGGCGGGAGCAGGGACAGCGACAGGGACAGGGTCAGCCCCCGGGGATGTGCTGGCTGGGGTCCCTCAGCGGGACACGGGTGGGCTGTGGGGATGGCTGGGGGTGGCGTGGGCACTGGTGTCCCAGTTCCAACCCCTCCAGCTCAGCGTGGAAACCAGGGAACTCAGCCAGACTGGGAGAACGGCCCCGGGGGTCCCCCCCAAAGCACCCACTGAGGTTTTCCCCAGCCGGGCGCTGCAGCGGGGCCTCTGAGACCCCCCTGGAGCCCCCCCCGGGTCGCTCTCCCCCTTCCCTCCCGAGGCTCCTACGCCTGAACTGCACGAAATCAGATTAAGGGCAGCAGACAAAGCCCCGCGCAGGAATCAACACCGCGGGGCGGGATGGGGCCGCTGGAGGAGGGAAGGGCTCGGGAATGGGGTGGCTGGGCTGGACACGGAGCCCGGAGGGTTTCCAGGCCCTGCTGCCAACAGGAGGAGACGCAGGGATGTCTCAGGGTGATGGGGACATGCGAGGAGGGCAGCTGGGGACAGTGACCCAGGGGCAGCAGGTTCAGGCACTCACGGCTCGGTGGAGCCGGGGTTTTATCTTTCCACTGCTTCCACATCCCTGCTCCCCTTTTCCTCGTGTCCCCGGTGTTCCTGCCGGGCTGGGCTGGGACAGGCTGGGGACAGGCTGGGTGATGCTGGGAGCGGAGGAGACGGGATCGCTGGAGAACCCAGACAGCAAATAATCTGGCTCTGAAAAGAGCTGCTGATGCCTCATTAGCAACTTTGAAAAGCATCCGGTGAAAAAGCCTCTGCCCTTGCGCTGGGGGGTTTCTGCTCATTCCTCCTCTTGTCCTTGATTAATAAGGACATTTGCATGTAAATTGGCTCCTGGATCCTTCCCAGCGGTGCCGGCTCGGGTCTGGCCCCACCTGAGGCTCTCCCGGTCTGCACCCGCTGCCCTGCAAGGTCCGTGTGGCCCCGGCACGGCCTGGCACGGCTCGGCATTGTCCGGGATGGCACAGGGAGCTGGGACACGGGACAGGGACACGGGACAGGGACCTGGGACAGCGATGCAGGGCAGGAACACACAGCTGGAGCACAGTGTTGGGACATGCAGCTGGGACACAAGACAAGGACACAGAGCTGGGACACAGAACAGCGAGAGGGAGCAGGCACAGGGAGTTGGGACAAAGTGTGGGGACACAGGGAGCTGCCAGCCCAGCAGTGCCCGGATTCCTGGTGCTGCTGCCCAGCTGTGTGAGCAGCTCCGCTGTGGATCCTACGGAGGCTTTTCCAGCTGCTGGAACACGCTCCCGCTCCCGCCCGTGCTCCCCTGGGATGGCATTTTCCAAAACAAACGCATTTGCTGGATGCAAATGGGGAAGTGCCTCTCCGCCGGGCGATCCGTCTGCCTGCTCACGTCTGTTCCCCACATCGTGTCGTTTTAAAAGGCAACATTTTGTTCACGGAAAACACTGCCTGGCTCTTCCCTCTCCTCTCTGCCAGTCTCGTCGGGTGCGGGGCAGGACAGGGGACAGGGGACAGGCCGTGTGCCACCAGCGCTGCCCGTGTGCCACTGCTGCTGCCACTTCCACAGCAGCGGTGTGAGGAGGAGGAAGAGGAGGAGGAGAAATGGCCCTGAGTGTGGGTAGGTAGAAAAGCTCACCCCCTCAGCCACGGCAGGGAAAGGGGACAGCCGGGGGACAGCCGGGGGACAGCCGGGGGACAGCGGTGTCACTCGCACCCTCCCGTTGGGTACAGCCCCACCACCATGGCAGGGAGCTGCTCCTCCGGGGTCCTGCAGGGCTGGAGGGGTCCCACCCTGGCTGGACCCCCGCAAGGCACAGCCAGGCTCCATCTGCACCCCGACCCAGCCTTGGGGAGCCATCAGGACAAAGCCATGTGCGCAAAGAGCCACCAGCAGTGACAGCAGGGACTGGAGGGAAATCAGCAGCAGGAGAGGGGGACTGTTTCTAGCTGGGCACGGCGGTGCCACCGCCGCCGGCGTCACTGTCACCGCCCGCCAGCCTCCCGGCGATGGAGGGGGCCCGGCGCCGCGGGGATGGCCGAGAGCCAGCGCTGTCACCGCTCGGGTGACGCCGATTTCCCAAAACACGGAGCGCAGCGAAGGGGGCACAGCGAATTCCCCCAGCCCCCCGCTAAATCAGCAGCCGCCGCTTAATTGGGCGCATTTCTGCCCGCCTGAGGTCTCTGCCAAGGAGGGAACCTCGGCGCTGCCAGCCTCCCGTGCCCTCGGTGGGGACAGAGCGGGGACAAGGCTGGGGCCACCCACAGCGGCCGGGCTTGACCGCATCCCTCACGCTCGGGTGTCCCCACGCCGGTGCCAGCGCCGTGTGGCCGTCCTGCAGCAGGGGCGACGCTGGTGACGCGGCGGGGGTGACGCCGGAGCGAGCCCCCCGGTTCGTGTGGCTCCCAACCTGCCAGCGCGAATCAAAGGAGCTGCCACGCACGGCGCAGCCCTTTCTTCTCATATCACTCACACCACTGCCACGCTGCATTGTGACAATGGGCTGTAATTAAGGTGTCAGCATATCATTTAGCCTTTTCAATATAGAGCCGGGAGACAGGCTCTGGGAAATCGGGAGTCTTCTCTTTTCATGAGGGATGTAAAAAAAGGGGGGAAAAGAGGAGAAAGTGGAAGGTGGTGGTGGCTTGGTAAGGGTAGGACAAAAGGCAACCTCGGTGGTGTGGGGGGTTCTGGAGGGTGCAGGTCACTGGGCTGGCACACAGCTGTGTGCTCCTCTGGGACCACCCAGCCCAGGAGGGAGAAGGGACCCTGCTGGAGCTCTGGGAGCATCCCTAGGGGGATGCAGGAGCCACCAGCACCCGAAGAAAGGGACTGGCAGTGCCATGCAGGGCATTCCAGGTGTGTCCCACCTGGAATGAAGTCGTGCTCAGACGCTGCTCCTACCTCACGGGAGCTTTGCAGAGGGACACACAACGAGCTCATGGCATGACCAGTGACAAGGGACGGGACCACGTGTGCCATGAGCAGCACCAGGTTTGATCAGTGCTGCATCCACCACGTTGCCATCCCGGGGGCCATTTGGGGCCCTGTTGGGGCCATCCCGGCCCTGTTCCTATTTTTCCCAACTCCCAGCAGTTGTTACAGAGGGAGCTCCCGGCTGCATCCCCCCAAAAGCTGGGGGGAATGTGTCCCTGCTCCCCCCAGCATCCCCTGGGCACGGCAGCGCTCCGGGGCCGGCTGCGATCCAGAGGGCAGCGAGCGAGTTCAAGCCCATCAATAATCCCTGATGGCTACAGAAAGCGCTTTCCCGAGGAATAAATTCTTGCCGCATCAAAAGGAAGCTGCAAATCAATGCGGGAATCGCTCATTCTGAGCGATGGGAACTCGTCTCGCTACAGTGGGAAGCATTAGCTGGGAACGGGAGGGAACGAGGGGCCGGGAGCACCGATCCCTTCCAAAAAACTAGGAACTAAAATTGATGATGGGCACAAACAGGAGCGGGATGATCCATCCCGGTGCCCCTGCTCATCCTGCTGCTGTGCCAACCCTCGGAGCATTGGCTGAAAACTCCTGACCCTGCTGCCTACCGGGGCAAATYCCAAATTCCATTTGTGGTGKKTTTTTTTATTATTATTTTTGTCTTTTATGAGCCCTGACAACTTTTCCGCGCGGCTCATCCCGCTCGGGCCGGGCGCTTCAAAGCCGCAGCGGTGGTCCCGGAGCAGCCTCCGCCTCCATCCCCGCCTTTGTCTGCGGCGGCTCCGGCTCTCAGGGCACTTTGGGAGAGATGGATGTGCGGCCCCGCCGAGGCAGACATGTTCCAGGCGAGATCCTGGGAAGAGGTTTCCTTAGCAACAATAATGAAGTGTGAGCGAGAGAGAAAAAGCTCTCCCGGCTCTGCTCCCTTCTCTGGGGACTCCCAGCAGGTTTGGGGACCCCGGGAGGAAGGCATTCCAAGTGTCTGGGATGAGTGCTGGAGCTGGAGTGGAGATCCTGGCACCGGGATCAGCCGGGAGAGGGGATCTGGGTGTGCTGAGAAGCCGAACCAGAGCAGGAGTGGTGACCCCAGCACCTCCTGAGCATCCCATGGAGCAGCCTCACCTCCCAAACCTCCGAGTTGCCTCCGCTCAGGAGGACGGAGATGTGCCATGGACGCAGCCCCTGAATCCCAGCTCCAGCGGGAAACCCTGACACGGGTGACCCCATCCCTGGCAGCACCAGGGGACACCACCGGCCTTGGCAGCTCCTGCTGGGATGCTCGGGAAGCGGGATGTGGTGTCCGTGCTCCGGGAAACGCCTGCTGGAGCAAGGCACTGAGTCAGCTGTGCCAGGGCAGCCCCTGCTCCGTGCCCCGGGTCCTGCAGGACCCTCCCGACCCTCGGGGAGCTCCGGCTCCTCCGCTGCATCCCCGCTCCTCCAGCCCCGGCTCCACGCCCCCTCCTCCCGGCCCCGCCGGCCGGGGGGATGGCACTGTGCCTCGAATCACAATTACAGTAAATAAATCCTATTAGAAGGACTTTTACTACCGCATGCTCCTCATTACAACCCGCCCGAACCCCCGGCTCCTGGGATCGGCCCGGTAATGAGGCCGGGATGGATGGATGCGGGAGAATTAACGCTGCTACAAGTTAATTTGTTTTTATTAGCAGGCGGAGACTGGCAGGGGGTAGGGGCGGGGTGGGTGGGTGCCACCCCGCGGGAGCAGCGCGGGGACGAGGATCCCTCGTGGCACCGGGGTCACTGCGTGTCATTGTCCCCTCTGGCCCCGCCCGGCTGCTCCCGGCCTTGGGGACAGCTCTGTCCCACCCCGGGGTGGGACGGGCAGATGGCAGCGAGGAACCAGCTCGCTGGACGAGGTCACATCTCATTAATAAAGGCTAATTAAAAGTAAATCATCAAAAAAGAAAGGCTGGTGTTGTCTGAATAACCCACGCAGGTGCTGCTGGTAATTAGCTCAGGGCTGTGACAGCTCCTGCGACACCGAGGGGGTCACCAGGAGCTTCCCCATCCTCATCCTCAGCCCTGTGGCCACTGAGTGTCCCCTCGTGGCCCCCATGGCACCGAGAGCCGTTCCTGTGGGAACAGCTGGGCCTTCCTGAGGCTTGGAAAATATAGATCCCACCGTTAATAATACATACATTTATTAAAATTAAACCAGCGGCAGATATTACATCCAGCGGCACTGAATTATGGATAGACCTCAGCCCAACCTTTGTTTTTAATTAAAAAGCCCCCTTTTCAGTAATTCCATTAAAGCAGCAGCTTATGTTTTCCTCCTCTCCCCCCCCCTTCCCGAGCGCAATCCGGCAGCGTTCGGGTCGCGCTGATGAAAACGGCTTTGAAGTTTCATGAATTGCTGATGTAATTGAATAAAAATAATATTAGGGGGGAGAGAAGGGGCGGGGGGGAAAGAGAGAGAGAGAAAGAGAGAGAGAGAGAGACTTTTCTCTAAACCTAAATCCTAATGAAATCACCTTAGTGCGCCGAGCGGAGTGACAGCGAGCCGCTGGATTTGTGCATATTCCCCTAATCCTAAACCCATTAGGCTCCATGAGAACCACATGTTGCAGATTACAGCCGGGAAAAAGGCTCCCTCAAAACCCCAAACCTCTCTTTAATTGCTGGGGGGAAGAACAGAGACCCCCCCCGAGGGCAGGAGGTGCAGCTCAGGCCGCCCTTGCCAGCAGCTCATGGATGCTTTTCTCAGGGAATGAAGGTGCAGAGCTTCCCGATGATTTTGCTGTGTGCTGTCATGAATGGAAATAGGAATTTTTGCTAAAGAGCAGCCGGCCCTGGTGCCCCCAGAGCCCAGGTGGCTGTGCTGGGAAGGGGACCATGATCTCTGGGATTGGGAAGGGAAAGAAGCTGTCTCTGCCCATGGGACAGGACCCTGCTCTAGTGGAAGGTGACCGTGGCACGGGGTTGGAATGAGATGATCCTTAAGATCCCTGCCAACCCAAACCATCCCAGGATCCCTAGGACAAAGTTTCCTTTCCTTTCTTCTCTCTCTCCTAATTCCTTCCTCCCCAATTTAAGCTCCTCTCCAGGATAATGCAATAAAGACATGAAGCACCTAATTTTCGGTGGGGGACAACAGACGCCACGGTGTATTTACCCAGTCAAACCATTATGAAATCCTACAATTAAGGCTTCAATCAGATAAAATGCAATTACATAACACGATCTTATACGATATAATTAAAAACATCTGCAATCAAACCGAAGCCGATGGTACAGCAATCCTTAATCAGAAATCACCCAGCTCCAGCGGAGGGGTTCCATCTCAGGATCCAGCGGGACACGGTGGTGCCTCTGAGGGAGGATGATGGTGGCCACGGGGAGCTGGAGGGTTCCTGGGCCAGCTCATCACGATCCCTGCCTTGCTGTGCCCCCAAATCCACGCCCGCCTCCCCTCAGCAGCACGGTGGCACACAGAGGTTGTGTCACTAACAAGGAAGGTGTCCCCAGCCCCGCCGGGGTCTCAGGGTGGCAGCCCCTGCCTGCCAAGCGACCAGGGATTCTCGCTGGGAATGGGAACAGACATCAACAGCCACTTTTGGCTGTGCTGGCCGTGCCAGTCCCCCCACCCTGCTGTGGCTCCGGGGCGCTGTGCCCAGCCCTGGCGTGTCCCCGCAGCCGCCGGCTGGCACCAAATGAAGACAAATGGGCTGGGTGACACATCAGCATCCATTACCGGCAGCGCCGCCTCGGCAGCGCTGGGGACGCGCCAGAGCCGGCGGGAGGAGCGGCAGCACCGGGGCCAGCACCCCAGCCGGGAGCTCGGGGGTCACAGAGGGTCAGCAGGGTCAGCCTTGGGCTTCCACACCCCTGCCCTGAGCCCACCTTGGCAAGAGGAGGAGCTGGATGGGATCAGCACGGTCCTGCCACGTCCCCATGGCTCTGAGCCCCTCACTCCCTGCTGCCCCAGCTCCTGCCCTCCCTCACTGCTGCCTCTCACAAGGAGTTTTTGGGGCTGCACACAAGAACCCC
>CADDXX010000803.1:0-17049 GCA_902810485.1 Alauda arvensis
TGTAAATTCTTGCTGAAGGACATACAGGTGTCTCAGAAGTCTGCTCAGGATATTAAGCTTCTAGATATCAGAAGTGGCAATTGATAGATTTTTGTGACTCCTACATAACCTACTGCTGTGCTTACAGAGTTAAAAGTGGTATTTCAATCTAAACTTTTCACCTGCAGATGTGAAAGCCCTTTAGGTAGACAGTGCCAGTAACTTTTTTCCCCATATGTGAATTAGATTTACTTTAAGGTCACTGAATAAGGAAGGAATGGAATGAAGAATCAGAATTCCCAATATGATGACCTGTTTGCTGCCTTCACAAAAACATGGATCTGTGTGCCAGCAGGGCTGCTTTAGGATGTCTGAGGATTGTTCTGCTTTCATCTGAGGGATGAAAACCACTCAGAGCCCAGCCAGTGTGTCTGGTGCTAATTGATGTGCACTTTGAGTTTGAGGTTCTTTCAAATATCAGAACAATTCATTAAAAGCAATGTTTCATCCTTAAGGAAACAAACTGTGTTTTAGCAGCTCCTTTCAAAAACTTTGGCAGAATTGAAGTGTTGATAATCAGTGATGTTTCCTACCTCTCCTGGAAACCTTTTGTCTGTTGTCTTTAGATTTCTTTTGTTACCAAAGCTTTAGTGGTTTCACACAGCATTTATAAAAGGGAGTGCCCTTCAGGTGTCTCAAGAATCACCTGCAGTATTTTTTCTGTCTGCCAAAAGAAACTCTGTCAGCCCAGTTTGGACTTGGGAAAAATAATTTCTTTGCTTTTTTTCCCAGTCTATGACTCAGTTATGGACCTTGTACTGAAAGCTGCAGAGGGTTTTCCAGTGACTGTGTGTTCAAATGTATGTGGTTTGTGAGGGGGAAATAGAGGGGTTATGGCAACTATTCCTCCTCTCTGAAAGCAGTATTTGGGTCATTTGGGGCAGGACAGACTGTGCAACTTCAAGATTACAATTCTTTTATAGATCCAGGAAGATCCAATAAAGATGTTTCACATCTTGTCAGGCATTAGGTCAGGATGGAAAGTTTGAAAGTTGAATTTCTCTCAAGACGCCATCAGTATAATAGTCTGGAAACAACAGATTTGGAAATGTCACTAATCCCATGACTCAGCAACATTTGATAAAAATATTGAGTGATCTCACTGGGCAAAACTTGATGTGGAAACCATGGCTGTGTGTGCCTAGGGATTTGGGTTGATGTTGTCACTCACCTGGGTGGAAGAAACCACATGTAGTAGGTGTTTACTGTGATGTAACAGAGGGGAAAGATGTGAGTCACCCACTTTTGTAAACTTGGGTGTAAACATGGAGTTTGACTCATTAGAGCTGGAGAAGTTTGTCACACCTGAGATGATTGTTTAAAAAAACAATAAAAAGTCTTGTTTCAGAGAGCTCCAATCATAGGATTGTTTAGGTTGGAAAAAACTTCTAAGGTTGAGTCCAACCATGAACCCAGCCCTGTCAAACCCACCACTAAACCACGTCCCCAAGGGTCATATCTATGTGACTTTCAAGTACCTCCAGGGATAGTTACTCCACCACTGCCCTGGGCAGCCTGTTCCAATGATTGAAAACTCTTTTGGGGAAGGAATTGTTCCTAACATCCAATCTAAATCCCCCTGGCACAAGTTGAGGCCATTTCATTTTGTCTTGTTGCTTGTTACATGAGAAAAGAGCCCGACCCTCCCTGGCTGTCCCCTCCTGTCAGGGAGTTGTGCAGAGCCAGAAGGTTCCCCCTGAGCCTCCTTTTCTCCAGGCTGAGCCCCTTTCCCAGCTCCCTCAGCTGCTCCTCCTCAGCCTTGTGCTCCAGCCCCTTCCCCAGCTCCATTCCCTTCTCTGGACACGCCCCAGCCCCTCAATGTCTGTCTTGAAGAGAGAGGCCCAACATGGGACTGTGCATCCAGGTGTTTAATGGTCAGTGTCCCACACTGGAAGGGTTGTGCAGACTCTTGCTTCAGTTCTCTGAGTTTCCCCAGGCCTGCAGGAGCCTTTCCTGTGGGTCACATTTTAAGGGTGTTCACATCTTGTGGTGTTTCTCACAGGATGCTGAGGCACCTCCTGTTTGAAATGGACCCTCCACCTCCACAGCTGATTATTGTATTCTGACCTGATTGTTTTCCCTCCTAGTCCTAGCAGTGGGCTGTTGTCTTCAGTGGAGCTGACCAGTGAGAAGAAAAGGAGCCCTTCTTGCAGAGAGGGGCTGGTTTGAGGGGAGCTGGAGAGCCTGACCAGCTCAGGGCATGGACAGCTCTGTCTGGGAGCACAACCACAGGAAGCATCATGAGAACCAGAAGAGAAAAGCCCTGAACCTGCTGTCAGGAGCAGGAAACCATCAGTGTTGCTGCACTCCCTTGGAGGAAACATGCTGAAACACAAAGCTTGTTTCTTACCTTTGTGAAAACTGCTGAGAGGAGAGTTTGTCCTCATTTGCCATTTCAGTGCTTCAATTTCTTTCTTCTTTTCTTTTTTCTGGCAGTGCAATAAGGAGCTGTACAGTAAGTGGAGCTGTTCTAAAATTATTTAATTTTTCATGTGATGTACAAATGTTGAGCATTAAATAACTGATTTTGGCTGTCTTTTGAGCAAAACTGATTCTATTTGCTGCTGCTGTATTCATCATTTCCATTTGTCCTCCCAGACTGATGGACAAATCTGTTTCTGCATTGCAGCTGTTCTCTCCCTCCCAATATTTGTTGTCTCCATCTCAGTACTTGTGTGTCAGAGGAATTGTACAAAGCCCTTTTCTGGTCTGTCAGGACAGAATTTTCATTCTTTTTCCTGTCCTGCAAGACAATGACAGAGATAAACAAGAGAGAGGACTCTGCAAATAATCAGCTTCCCCCTTTAGATGTGGGAAAACAAGCAAATGGAATCAACAAATCAAATGGATGCACATAAAGTCCTAACAAAGTAAATTATTTCTCCGTTTGAGGTGGGGTATCTGGTTTAATTAGGAGATGTGTCCTTGCTCTGAGAAACCCTTTCTAATGAAGGTTTTGATAGCAGCATTATTGACTCTTGTCAGGATAAATTGATGGTTTCAAATGAAAATAAAGTTGAAATTTTGTCATTGTTTCTAACAAGTGGTACTTATCCTTCTCTACCAAAAATGTAGATAAATGCCCTGTAGTGTTACCTCAGTTCAGGATTCACTTTAACCTGTGTGGCTTCGCATACATTTGAAATAGAGAAGATTTCAGCAAAACAACACAGTTTAATGTCATCAACAGGCCTTTACTGAAGAGAGAGAAAAATGCCCTGGTATGGAAGAACCCACAGCCAGATGTTCTGGTGGGTGAAGCTGAGGAGTCTGGAGGGCAGAGCTGTGCCTGGGCAGTGGGGCATTTCTTGTCCTCAGGACTCTGTTGCTTCCTCTCCTCTCTTCTTTCCTTACAGACTCTGATTTTGTTACAGGAGTCCATCCTGCTCCTTTTCACAGAGCCCATCTGCACATTGGAGAGCTTTATTCAGACAGAAATAAAAATTGGTCTGTGTGCTGCTGTGACAAATTTTAAAAGGCCATTACCTCAAGGTCTGCTTCTTGGTGTCACTTTATGAGTGAAACAATTGGATTATTTTATAACACCTGAAAATTTAAGAAAACTTGCTACAACCCAGCACCTGCCCTCCTCTCAATGTGTGCATGTTAAACCAGTCTGTTAAACCAGTGGAATTTATGGATGGTCTTGGGTGAGGCTTCCTTTATTTTACACATCCCTTCCAGAGTCCTAGGAAATGGAGCAGGATTTGCCCCAGCAAAAGCACCATGAAAGGAATCTGTCTCATCTGCTGTTTATCAAAGGGTGTTTGAAGCTTGGTGCTTATTTTCAGCACCTGGCACACATCAGTGTTTTCCTCTGTGTTTTATGGTCATTTAGGTATTTAAAAATAACAGGGGTGGGGGAACTTTACAGAGAGCCAGTTCATGGTCCAGGATGAGGAGGAGCCCTGAACTTCTATTTTTAATACCCCAAACTTAAACTGTGCAGGAGCATTTCCTGAATAAATATATTTGAGGGGTGAAAGCTGTAGCTGTCCTTTGTGGGCTGTGAACTGGTGTTTCTCTGAATGCCATGGGCTGACAGCCCAGCTTTAATTGCAGCTGAGGGAATCACCAGAGCTGGAATTCTGCCAGTTCCACAAATTATCTGTGTAGCAACAGCTTCACAATTGTCAGTGTGGTGTGGGCTCCTTGATGTGCAGGAGCTTGAGTGGAGCTGTTCCACCCTGGCTGCCAAAGTGGTGAGACCTGAGAACCCCCAGTGCCCTCCTTGCCAAGGTGTCACAATTCCTTGCACATCCCACTCCTTTCCACAGGCTTCCAGCACTGGCTGTGTGGCCAAGCACGTGGCTGCACAAACAGGGCCTGCAGGGCCATGTCCTTCCACACTTGGCTCTCATTTCAGGGGGAAAACACAGTTTGGGACATGCAGCACTGTTTCACCTCCTGCCCCACAGTGGGGATGCTCCTAAAATCCCTGGTGGATGTGCTCCCACGGGAGCACTGCCTCATTCTCTGGCTCCTTTCAGTGCTTTTGTTTAGGCCAACAGCATGATGGGGATCTATTTTTAGCACAGAAATCTGTGAATACCATCACAGAAAAAATGTTTTTAGCACAGAAATCTGGGGATACCATCACAGAATTATGTTTTTAGCACAGAAATCTGTGAATACCATCAGGTCAAAATTCTAAGCTCCCCAGTGTTCCCCTTCCCTGCCCCACCAGGTCAGATTTCCTGTTTGTATCCTGCAGGCAGGGCAATGCTGATTGTGCAGTTCACAGTTTCTAACATATTCTGTGTTATGAAGCAGATTATTTTTGTTTTCACTCTCTCAAGGGGGGGCACAATCGATATCAAATTGATACTGGTGCATGGGAAGTTCCAGCTGAGCTTGAGGAAGAACTTTGCTGTGAGAGCAGTGGGTGAGCAATGAACTGAGTGTTCAGAGGGTGTGTGGAGTCTCCCTCACTGGAGGTATTCCAGAACCATCCTGCAGTGCACAATCCCTGTGCAGTGTCCTCTGGGATGAAGCTTGAGCAGGGGTGTTGGACCAGATGACCCCACTGTGCTGCCATCCAACCTGACCCATTCTGTGATTCTGTAAAATGCCATTGGAGCTGTTTGGAATTTTAACTTCCCTGTTAGATTTTAATGTAATGAAATCTTTCCATGTTTTTTTCTCTGAACACTGTGGTTGGAGGTGTTTTTCTTCAGTAACTTCCAAGTGGACACAACAGAGAAGCCTTTCTGGTGGTGTAAAGCTTGTGAACATGTTTACATGCCATCTGTGTTTCACATCAGGGGTGGCTGGACTCTGTGTGTTCCTTCAGTTTCCCATTGTATCTGAAACCCAGCCTGGCTCCAGTGACACCCTGGGGCTGCTTCAGGCTTTGGAAAAGGTGCATGTCCCTTCTGATCTGGCAAAAATAGTTCATCTGTCACTAATTACTGCAGCCATGTGCTAAGGCTGCTCTTTTTTCACAACTGGAAAACATAATCTGAGGTCTATTTATTTCCTTAACTGCAGCCAGTCATTTGGAATGGCACTTTTATTTGCTCAGCTAAACTTGAAAAGCCCTGCGCTCTCTTGCTTACTTAAGCATCAGTCTTTAATTATAGCTCTTCAACCCACATCTAAGGCCTATGTGTACCCTTTGGGCACTTTAGTTTCAGGTTGAGACCAGTAATAAATCACCTCTTTGGGCTGTTTTAGGATTAAGTGTTGAACAATGGATTGAGAAGCAAGATCATTCCAACCCCTGGGCAGTGCAAGTTGAGTTTTATAATGTAATTCCTATTCATGCTGCAGCTGCAATTACTGGGCTGTTGGAAGATGGAGCTGTATTTAGCTTGAGTTTGGCTTTAAATACCCTTGTTTAAGAAAGGTAAGTTAATAGAGGAGTGTTTGAGGTAGCAGTGAGTTTTCCTTACCCTGGTGTTGCTAACCAGGCTCTCAGTCAGCACCAGTTCCTGGGCTCAGTGCAGTGGTGTGAAGGCAGATCCCCAGCCTGTGAAATGGTCCCTGGAGGCCCCAACACTTGATCCCTGTCCCAGGCTGTCCCTCCCACTGCAGTATTAATGTCAGCAGCCAGATGGCAATTTATGGGGTTAGAGGTGGCCCTCTCCAGGCAGAGCTCTCTGGAAAAGGGCACTTTTTTCAGTATTTCTGCATTGGTGCCACTGTTTTTAATACACCCTGCTGCTCATCACTGGTATCCTTGCTCTTCCCCCAGAAATGCCCCACTGATGTCAATATCTCATCCTGACCTTTTTTGTGTTACAAAGGAGCAGAACTGAGCTTGGGGTACCCCTGGCCTGTTGAAATCCCATCAAATCCCTCACCCTGCTCTCTGCCTTTCTGCTGTTTCCACAGAAAATGATCTATTTTTTTTCCCTGGGTAACGACAATTACGCGTGCAATTCCTGTTTCTGCTGTGCTGCAGCTGAAAAATCTCCCACACTGCTGAGATGGTTGGGTTGGGAGCCCTGGGCCAGCCTGGATTTCTCCTGCATTATTACACAATGTTATCTTAATCCAGGGGGATTCCTCTGTGCAGCTGGAGGGGTGCAGCAGAAATCCCCTGATTATCTGCTGTGCCTGGAGTGTGGATGCTGCAGGGCAGAGCAGGGATGGGGCTCTGCAACAGGGGATTTTGGCTTCTTTATCAATAAGCTGTAAAGCTCCTGGAGTATAATGTGTGTCAGGCTCTGTCAAAAGATCCATTGAAGGCAGGACTTGAAGGCTGACTTTGAAGTGTGCTGATTACCACTAAAATTCTCTTCAAAACGAGCTGCCAAGCCCTAAAGTGTCTTGAAAATGTCTGCTTTGGGGAAAAGGCTCACTGATACATTTTTTTAAAGCTTTTATATTCTAAACCAGAAGTAACTGCTGGGATTCACCAGAGGCTCCTCTTCTCTTATGTGATTAAATCACCTTTCAAGCTTCTTTTGATAGATTGACCTGTCTTTTCCCCTTCGGAAGAGGAGTTGTTGTATTGAATCTGCATTGATTTCCATTTTTGGAAGCACACAGAACAATTAATTTAGTACACAAATGCACCCATCAGGTTACAAGCTGTGTTAAAGTAACAGGAATTTGGGTCTTCTTCCTGTAATGAAGGTGTGTGAAAATGTGCAAGGAAAAAGGAGCTCTCCCAGGTGCTCTGGAGTGCTGCAGCTGTTTGGCAGCAGCAGGAGGCAGCCCCTGTGCAGGCTGCTTCACTGTGGGGTGTTTATGAGGAGTAAACATGCAAAATGTGATGTTCCTAATGAATATCTGTTTCCTTTTTTTCTAAAGGAGTGCTTCCTGTATTGCTGGTTAAAATCTTAAATTGGAACCATAGAATGGTTTGGGTTGGAAGGGACCTTAAAGATCATTTAATTCCAACCCCCTGCCATGGGCAGGGACACCTTCCACTACCCCGGGTTGCTCCAAGCCCCATCCAACCTGGCCTTGAACACTTCCAGGGATGGGGCAGCCACAGCTTCTCTGGGCACCCTCTTCCTGTGTCTCAGTACCCTCAGAATAAATAATCTCTCCCTAATATCCATTCTGAATTTTCCCTCTTTCAGTTTGTACCCATTACTCCTTGTCCAACCACTGCAGTTCCTGAAAAAAAAGGTTTCCACACAAGCTTCTCTCCTTGCAGAATTATTGTTATTTAATAGTTTTGTGCCATTCTGGTTGTGTTGCTTCTGGTGCAAGGTGACTGAAAGACACCAATTCTATGAGTTTTGAGGAAGTTTTTGCCTCTGAAATATCCTGGGGAGGGTCAGTCGGTCTCAAGTTGCACACCTCTGTAGCAGCTTTTGGATGAAGCTTATTGTTTTTGCTTTCTCTAAAAACATGTTTCTCAGTGTATTTTTTTTTTTTTTAGTAGTAAGAAGTTGTAAAGGTAGAAAGTGGTAGATTTATTCTTTGGCTTTATCACCAGACTTACAGGTGTGTGCAGGTATTCCCATATATCAAAATACACTGCACAGCCTTTGTGCAGTAAAAAACACATCTCTTCATGCAGCATCAATGGAGGCTGTGCCTGGAATAATTTATTTTTTGTTAACATCTTTATATGGCTTTGGATGTGTAGAGCCATTTGAAATAAACCACTGAACCAATTAAGCAAAATGCCTTTGATAGGATTAAAATGTCCCAGTTTGTGGCCAGCAGCAAAGATGTGGTATCTGCTGGAGCTTGTATGGCTGAGGCCCCTGAGCAATGCAATTGTTTGCTGCCTGCACTCATCTAAGGAAGATGAGGAAAAGTAATTTTTTTATTTTTAATTCAGAGATACAGGCAATAGCTTCTCTGAGAGGCTGAGGAATAGGCAAAAAATTTTTCCCTAAAGGCAGACTGAGGAATTTTAAAGATAGAAATTATGTGGAAAATATGGAAATATGAAAACATTATGAAATAGAATAAAATAATTTTGCTTACAAAGAAGTAATAACTTTTGGTTAAAAAAACTAAATGCTTTAGAGATTTTTTTTTTTATTACCAGCAAAAAGGGAATTTCCTGGGAAGAGCAGAGGGACCATTTTCCCCCTTCAAAATGGCACACCAAAGAATTGGAAACAAATACATCAGGAGGAGTCAGTGAAAACAATTTTTGGGTATCTTTTGACAGTGTTGAATTTGAGATGAAAATTTGGTTTTGAGTCCTTGTTCAACATTTCCTGGCTGTGGTGAGGACCCAACACTGGCTGTTCTTACCCCTTTGTTTGCTGCTTTGTGTCAGGAGCTTTGTGGTACATTTTCAGATGGGCTGTGGCTTTAGGTTCTTCTCAGTTCTCAGCTTGTTTACTCAATGTACTCAGTGCAGAGCTGAAACCACCTCTGAAACCCATTTTGTTTTGCTCAGTGTGAGCTGAACACCTTTGGAAATCGGTGGCCTGACTCTGTCACACAGAAAACATTGTGTGATCTCCAGCCTTGTGCACTCCCCTGTGAAGCCAAGGAGGAGCCCAGGGCAGGCTGAGCATCCCCTGGCCAGGGAGCAGCACCCAGGTAAAACTTTGGGCTCCTTGCGTGACCTGGATAAAGGAAATTTTTAAAAGTCAAAGTCATCTTGCTCAGCACATTCACACTTTCTTTCTCCTGACAAGACAGGCTCTGAAGGTGCAAATCTAATGGAATCTGTCGTTTTAATGTCAGAGATTTTCACCCTCTCATCAGTGTGAGCACGGGCCCGTGGGGAATTTGCAGTGTGAGCTCTGAGCTCTCCATCCTGTGAAGAACCTCATTCATTAACCAGAGCCAGCTGCACAAAGCAAATCCAAAAAGCAGTGGTTTTTTAAACCACAAAATTACATATTCAAAGGAATAATACCCACAAACACACAAACTTGTTCTCCTTATTGACCAAATCCTACACCACAGGTTTCTCACCCCGAGACTGTGATATAATCTTAAATAATTTGTCCAGATATTAACAATTTTGAAGATGAATTAGAAATCTACATAGTCTCAGATCCTATGAAGGTTCTTACAGAAGTCTGTAAGAAAAATACAGGGAGTGTGTAAAACAATTCTCCATCTCACTGAGCCCAGCTCCTCCCAGGGGTGGTGTAGCAGAAAGCATGAGATTATTAAATACAGCCCATTTCCACTAATTTATAGTCACTTCCTGCCTCTCTGTGTGCACCAAAATAATCCATGCTCACTACTAAGCACCTCCTACACTACCCAAATATATCAGGAGTAATGCAGCAGGCACCAGCCCTTTCTATGATTCTGTGATGCTCYTGGTAGGAAAAATGATGTAAATTCRGCCATGTTTTACTGRGAACTTTCAGAAACTTCAGATTTCTGCATTTGGCTTTCTATTTTCTGTAAATATTTACCTGACTGTTCAGAGCAAAGGGGGTGAGATGAAGACCTTTAGTCACTCAGGCAAAAAAATTCCCCCAGCCTTCAACCTGCACCTTGCCATCCTCTTGCTGGGACTCTCAAACAGGTTATTATTGCTTTTTCTCACAGGGAAATTTTTAGGAAATGGAGTAATTTGCAAATTTGCAGCTGAATGCTTTCCTCAGCTTCTTTCCTTCCCTCAGCTCTGAGACAGACTGTGCAGCATTCCATGAGCAAAATCCATGTCTGTCTTTTCCTGCTGGAGGGGTGAGGCAGGAGATGCTCCAGAGCATCCCTGCATGATCCCCATGGGCAGGTTGGGCACTGTGAGGACCTGCTGGGACCATGGGAGGGGGCTGAGATGGACAGGGAGAAGGAAGGGAAAGGAAGTCCTGCATCATCTGCACAAGAAACTGCATGGCCAGTACATGTGGATTTGTTAATTTTTGGTGTGGATGGTGTCCAGGGCAGGTAATGAGTCTTCTTTCTGTACCTTTCTGTTCCTTTCTATACACTGATTAAAACTTCTAAAAATTGCAGAACAACATGTGGATAAAAGTGGAATTCTATCCTCAATTTCATTGCACCCATATTTTATGGAAAAAGCTGGGGTTCTTTCAAATTCATCAACATTGGTTAAGCACTTTATGGAAAGAGTAAGTCAGCATTCTCCCTATGAAATCTTTCATTTCCAGATTTACTTGTCACCAGAACTTGGCTCATGTACAGTCGTGCCACAGGCTGTAAATACAACAGAAATGACAAATGTCATCTCCAGTTCTGCTTCCTGTGCYATGGGCAAGCAGGAGCAGATGTTGTAGAAGGCCAGTCCATCTCYKCTCCATTTTCYTCCCCARTCCCTCTGTTTGTTCCAGGCTCTTTCCACATGGAGTAACTGGTACCAGTTTGGTACCTGCCTGACTGGAGGTTTAACTGAAATTTAGCCAAAGTGTGTCTAATCTAAAAAAATGCCCAAGACACACATTAGAATTCATTCACAACCCTCCCCTTTCCTCCATGCTTGACACATTTGTCTCTTTGTCATAGTATTAAAATACAGTTCTGCTGATTTGCCTCTGGAACTAACTGTACTCTCAGAAAACCCTCTTTCCTTAATCAGTTTTCTAGATTTTTCTATGCTATCTGGGTTTTTTTTTAAAGTGTTCTGTCGTTGGAGCTGCTTGTTGCATTCTAAGATGTAATCACATCTTACCTAGAAAAAGGTTGAAAGAATTCTGCAGGCAGAATAATGGAAACATCTTTTTGACTTGGTAAGTTAATGCACAATTTCACCTTTGCACTTGTACAATGGCTACATCAGCTGAACATTTTTTGCTGTTGGTATTTGTTTTCATTAGAAATGTGAGGTGATGTGACTTTCCCTATTATTATCTGGTTTCTCTTTAGGGGAAAATGTCAGTGTGACCTGATTAAATTAACATTCTTGAGGCAATTTCTGGCTGTGAACTTTTCTCAGAAAAAAAAGTCACCCATATGTGCTGATCATCTTGAACTTTAGCATGAATTAGGCATGCCCTAATTTTGCTGGCAAATTTTTAATTAAGAAAAAGCCCTAAATTATGCCTTGCAAAGCTGTTAAAAGCCAATCACAAAGGTATAGATGGACAAATGTATCTTTCTTTTAGTGTTTTCTGTGATGACTTGTGAACAGTAATCTTAGAAATATTTTTGTTGTATTTCAGGATTCCAAAACCTTAAGAAGATTGAATGGGTGGTATAACAGATACAGAAAATCACTAGTTAAATAATTTTAAAATTGATGTGGGGTATGAGGAGAAAACATTGCTGTGAAATCTCTGGGACCCTTTCATCAAATTCTGTGAGAGCAAGGAAGAAAAAATCACCTGTATATTTCTGCTTAAGAGTAGTCATTACAGGTTTACAATCTGAAATAAGAAACTAGGATTATAATGCCATAAAGTGTGCAGAAAAAAACAGTGGTGCACAATCTCAACCTCATGTTGTTGGCAGACTGTAGATTTTAGCCAGAAAACCTTTCCAGGCTTGAACAGACCTGGATTTTACTGGGGGTTTAGAGAACCATACTTCAATAATGAATCAAAATAAAATGATAGGACATCTCCCAGCTGTGCACAAAGGCAGGTGAGTGTGTTCCAGGGATGCACTGGAGGCTGCAGCTCCCAGGGCTGGGGTGGAGTTGCCAGGCAGAGAATTAAACACATTATCCTGGTAGAAATGGTTCAGTGGCTGGTCTGTGTTTGCTTGAGATATGGCAGAAGTTTTCTTTTCATGGCATAGAAGGGCCAGGGACCTCATCAAAGCAAAGATCAGAATAGTTTAGCAAAGTACCTGTAAATATTCATTCTTGAATGAATGCCTGGCTCCTGTATAATGGTTTGAATTCCYTTAAAGCTCTTGGGAGTGAAGGAAAAGCACTGAGTGCTTCACTCACACCTGCATTTTTTTTCCCTAGAGTTTCCAAAGTAGCTCTGTACTTCACTTTTATTACAATTACTCAGAAAAAAAAAAATCGCTGGATAGAAGTAGAAAACTTTTCTGTTCTTATTCCTAAAAGGAATTGCCAGTGTGCTGTTTCAGTTTGAGCTGTGCTTCCTGGTTTTAGTCAGGTCGAAATCATGAATTTAATAATGGCTTCTGTCTTTTTGTCTGTAAAAATTAATGAAAAGATGCTTTTTTTCTAGAGAAAAGCTCAGGGACCTTGGAAACGTGCATTGCACCAGCTCCTTCCAGCACATTAGTGTGCAAATGTGCAGCTTATTTATGTGGGTGCCCTTGAATAATCTAAGCATGTTCAGCAGTGGCTGATTAGTGCCTGATTCCCTGTCATGATGGGCCTGAGTCTTTTTTGAACACCTTTCCTTCAATAGGAAGGTGTTAATCATTTACCAGTCCTCAAGGGATTGCTCTCAAACTTTTAAAAATTCCAGCTGTCGTTCCAGTAATGATCTTTTATCCTTCTGTGCCTTCCAGGGGACATTGTTTTCAAATACTGTGCTTGGACTTCTAATGAGGTTCTTTATGAAATAATTATTAAATATTTTTCTGCTTATTGGATACAGGTTTTTTTCAAGTTCCAGTTTGTGTTATAAGGTCCAACCTCTGACTGGGAGCTCCCAGCATCCCAGCAGAGATCCTAACACTGGTGTGTCACCTTTTAGAGGGAGAGACTGCAAACAACAAGGGATTTAAAATAAACAAACAAATCCTTCCTGAACATTTGGAATGGCTGAGGTGAAGGCTTAGCCACCATCATGGGTTTGCATGCTTTCAAATCTTTTATTCCTTTAGGAAGAAAATGTTTTTAGAGCATAACACTTCAGGTTGCACATTTTTGACTGCAGCTTTACTCAGTTGCCAYGTGGGACTTTAGGCTCTTGTAATGTGAAGGCTCTAAAATTAATCCCCTGGGTGCAGAGGGCTCTTACTTACACAGCATTTTCTCCATCCCACTGATGGTGTGATTTATACTGCAATAAGAACATCATGAAAGAGGGGTTTAGGAAAAAAAATTGGGTCTGTTCTGATTGACCTGTCCAAGACTGAGCCAGGCTCATCTGCTCTCATGGCCCTGAGTTCCATCCTCACCTCTCTGTGCTGTGGTMACCCAGGGCTCCACCTCTCCTTTGGTCTCTGAGTCTCAGTGAATTTAATCTGTTGGGAGTATTATTTTAAGYAATTTCAYTYCCTYATTTGGYTTTACTCACCTTTTAATTCTTATTCTGCTCATTTTATCATCTCCCAGTTAATCTACTGTGCTCTCAGAATATCAACCATCTTGTTAAAAATAAGCTATCATAGTAAATGATTTAAAACAGGCTAAATTTACTTATATTAAACATATACTTAATTTCTTAGATATATAATCAGAAAATAGATTATCTGCTTCTTTGCATGTTGAAATAATGAAACCCCCACCCTGAGCCACAGTTTGATTTATATAAAATCTTTTCAGATTTAATGACTGCTCGTAATTTGAGGACAATAACAGCATTAGCTTTGCAACACTTGGTGTAGTGTGAACAAGAATTAGTCATTAAGAAGTGATTCTATTGCTTGTGGAGAAAAAGTACAAATAATGCAATGCCTGTTTCAAGAATTAGGCAACTTTTTTGGGTGTTATTAGGACATATTCTGAATAAAAGCAGAGGTACTTTTGTTTCCTCTCATATTAATGATTAAAAAGCCATTAAAACCCAATTTGTCCTTATTCAGAACACTTAGACTGCTTTTTCTTTTCTAATTAATGCTGCAAAGGTTCTTGATCCTGCTTCCCTTACTAAGAAGTGAGGAAGTAGCTCTTTTATTAGAAATGCATTGAGAGAATCATAGAATCATTAAAATGAGAAAAAAACCTTTAAGATTATCAAGGCCAGCCATCAAACCAGCACAGTGACTAGTCAAAAAAAGGAGATTTTATTTGCAGGAATTTTCTTTACTACCTTTGACACCGTGTGTAATATTGCTGTGGGGTGACACAAAAATGTCACTCAGGATTATTGGAGGACATTATTTTAATTGCTGTCTTTAAAAAGAACTTAAAATAAGGAGTCCAATCTCTTACTGACTTTAATATTTAAAAGGMCAAAGTGCTCATAAACCCCRTAGACTGGGAAATTAAAATGTCAATATTTTCTCAGAAACTGGGGTACTTCTGCATTTGTAGCTCCATATATTCCCATCTAACTGTCACAGAGACAAAAACCACCCTTAGTCCTAAGGCAAATATTGCTTTTGACTGATTTAAGCCACCAGGAACACACCAGATCTGTACCTGTGCCTGGTGCCCATCAGGTGCAGCTTAAACCAGCACACTGTCTTGGTTTGAAAAGACAGGTATCTGCTAGGGAAAGCCAGTGCTCTCCCCTTGCAATGGAGACTGCAAACCCCCTCCCACCAAATTATTATAAATTTGAAATTAAGGAGCTCTCAGGTAAAAAGATGTGGGAATGGGAATAACAGGGGTTTTTTAGTAATTTATATATATCTAACAAAGCAAGCAAACAAACAAACAAACAAACAACTACAGCACTAATAATAAGACAGAATCAGGAACCTCGAGGGACCACAAATCCCAGGGCAGTCTGATCTCCTGCTCTGAGACACCAAGCTGTAATGGTGGGAGATCCCAGGCTGGTGATGAGGCAGATGAGCAGTCCTGCAGTGGTGACTGGAGCAGTAGAGATGTCCTGGCAGGACAGGGGTGTGAGGTCAGCGTAGGCAAAAGCCGCAAAAGCGACGGCGGGGACAGGGTTGGGCCCACTCCAGTGGGACAGGAGGAGAGCTCAGAAATCCCCGGGCACACGAGCAGATGGTGCTGGGTTTTCCCAGGAGCGGAGTCGATGGTAACGGTGAAACTCCTCTCGCAGCAAGCCAAAAAGCCTGGGTGTCCTCTCTCCTCCAGTGCCAAGGGGAAGAAGTGCCCACACCCCAGCTCCCCTGTCCCTTCGGTCTTTCCTTCCCTGGTTTCTTTTGTCTTTGTTAAGTACCGACAATCACCCAGTCGTCAGTGTCTTAGCAACTCGAGGGAAAAAATTCCAAAGGCAAAACAAAACAAAACAAAAAAACAAATCTAACCCCCAACACACATGCAGGGTGAGCTGGCAGCAGGAGCACTTTCAGGGTCACAGCAAACCTTTGGTGCCAGCCAGCATTTCCATTGTGTTAAGAAACTCTGGTCTCCAAAATAATGTAGCCACATCCAAGCTCCCTTTTTGGGAACAGTTCCTGGCCCACAGCTGGGGTTTCTTGGTTGGACCCTGGTTTGTCTTGGCTGGAAGTGGCCAAACACTGAGCTGARGTGCAGATTCAGTGCCAGGGAAGGATTTCCCAGCAGGGATGTGGTCAATGAAATCTCAGTCACCCTAAAATCTGATATAAGTGGAAATGGGGTGATGATGTAGACAATGTCCAAGGACAAGGGAGTTACTTAGAAAATCGTGTCAGGAACTGCTCTCATGTTTTTTCCAAGCTTATCTTGACATCGTCTCTTCCCATCATGGTCCCAACACAACCCTCGTTCCACTGATGTAAAAAAGCTGGGTGGTCTCCTAAGTTTTATCACAGAAATCTTTCAAAAAACACAGAGAAAATGAATCCCTTGGGTATGGGATATACATACAAATATATAAAATATAAACCCTCACCCTGGGTCTCATACCTATTACAAACATAGTCAAGTGGGGAAATAGGAACATTTCCTTTGTACTATTTTACAGAAAAAATAATATTTTTTGAAAGCAATAATCTTCTGCTGGGATTATATATAGATATATATATTTACTAACTACACTTTTAATTTTTAATTAATCCACTTGAAATGGATCAATGATGAAAGCTCCTCAAGCTGATATTTCACATCTCCAAGCACATCTCCAATGCTTTCTAGGTGGCTTGAGAGACTTACAATTTTTCTTTGTGGCATTGAAGGTAATTCTGTTCAGGACTGGGGTTTTTTTTGGTGGTAAAATTGTTMATTTGATGGCAGAGCCTTCTTACCACTGACCTGCCTGCAGAGACTTCCCTGCCCCCACACCTGCCCTTGCCCAGCTGGGACAATCCCTGTTGGCAGTGGGCACAACCCAGAAGAGGCACAAAGATCTGCAAAACCCCTCACAGCTCCTTGGTTTTCCTTCCAAGTCAGTAGAGCACAGAAAATCAACTCCAGCCTCACACTTGTGGGACTGGCAAGGTGAGGAGACTGGGCCAAGGACTAAAATGTGTAACATGCACAGGGAAGCARCAGAGCTTGGGAAGGGAGTGAGCAGAGAGGGGAAAAGGCAAGTGAGAGACAAGGCTGAGGTGTGGAATTGCACAGGGAGATGAAAAGAGGAGATGTCTCTACCTTGAAACTTTAAAGGGGATTTTGGGGATCGTTGCATCATAGAAAATGCAGTTTAAATGAACCAGGATGTATTTTCAGAAACTCTCCCTCTTTCTTTTATTCCTTTGAGCCTCTTTCATCTTCTAACCCATTTTACTTCAAGACTTTTCTCTCTTGCTTTTACCAGATTGAAAATATTTCTTTCCCCCCCACTACCTTCTACTGCTATTGCTGCACTATTCTTCATTTATTTTCCTTTTCATCTCTTTTGCAGCCACTCCTTCTCTTTTCTCTCTTTTCTCTCTTTTCTCTCTTTTCTCTCTTTTCTCTCTTTTCTCTCTTTTCTCTCTTTTCTCTCTTTTCTCTCTTTTCTCTCT
>CADDXX010000803.1:19871-30122 GCA_902810485.1 Alauda arvensis
GGAGCAGCCCATTCCTGAGGGACTGCAATCCATGGCGGGGATCCACACTGGAGCAGTTCCAGCAGAACCCCAGCTCGTGGGAAGGACTCACACACAGTTTATCCTGGGAYCTGGATCTGTCTCCTGGGAGRGGAAGCCCACACTGGAGCAGGRGRAGAGTGTGAGGAGTCTCTGAGGAGGAAGGARCAGCAGAAACACCATGTGATGAACTGATCACAGCCCCCTTCCCTGTGCCCCTGCTGAGGGAAGGAGGGCCAGAAAATCCAGGGTGAAGCTGAGCCCTGGAAAAGGGGAAGGGTGGATGAAAAGTGTTTTGAGATTTTATTTTGGTTCTTATTACCCTGCACRTTTGCTGAGCAAGGTATCTGCCTTCTAGAGGGTGGGGCACTGTGGAGAAGGTTTAAAGGGTGAGGGCAGTAGAGCTCCTCCAGTGTCATTCCTACAGGGAATGAGCACAATTGCTCCATGTGTCAAATCCCATCACAGCACGGATATTTAAAGTATCCTTCACAATGGTGTGAGCTGATCCAGCAGAGTCCATGGCTCAGTTAACTCATCCTGGCAGGCAGAAGATGAGGCCCAGAGGAGAGGATGGCACCCACCTCACCCAGCTCTGCTGTGCCTCAAGCTTTTACAGGCACAGTGTTAATTGACTGTGCCAAATGTCCCACATTTGACTGGGGGGTTTGCACAGCCTGGCCCTCTGATGAGTCCTGGCATCTATTTCTGTGACAATGATGGGAATAAGAGCAGTTTCATTGGACACATCCAGATGGATGAAGCCCTTSCACTCAAATCCCCTCCTTTCATTCCATTTCTTGCAGTCAAGGATGAAATCRTGWAAGCAGAGCAGGGAGTTAATTTTTATCTCAGTTGATCAGTGTGACATTAAGCATCAAGCCACAATTATTATTCTTTTAATAACCATGTGAGTAAATGCACTGAACATTTCAGACTCCCTGCCCTTGGCACATGGCCAGGTTTGCTCTGCCCTGGTGTTCTTTGTGCTGCACCAGGATTATCCCACAGTGCTGAGCAGTGAGCATGGTGCTGCATGGTGGGTGTTGAAAAGACACCTTGCAGTGCTGTGGTGTGTCAGTAATGGAAATGCTGCCATTCTGATTTATTCTTTATTTGCTGTTGCATGAAATCAATATTTTTTTAAAAAAGCTGCTTTAAAAATAGAAAGAAAAATTGAATGAACTGGTACACTGAGGGATATTTTTCTCCTGTACCTTTATTTTTTCCTGTATATTTTTTTCTAAAAAAAAAATCAATAAAGTATTCAGTTTTCTGTTCTTGCAAGCATGTTCAATATTGGTTTTTTTCTCTGTTTCTCATAGCACTTGCCACTTATGTTCATTCAAGCCTGGGGAGACCAGCAGTTTCTTAGTTTTCTTCCATCAGTGGAAYATTTTCCAAACTGTGGGGACTTTTTCCTCTGAGATTCCTGAAAAAATTATTCRACAATTTGAATCCTTGAGTCTCACATCCTCACTAAGCCTGAACTAGTTCACGAGACTGTTCACAACATTCAGCTTCATCCTCAGCCTGGCCTGGCACAATCAAAATCTTCTACAATGCCTCAGTTTTGTGGTTTGCCTGGGGCTATTTTTACACTATTTTTGTCAGTGAGCTTCTTTCCCAGCCATCTATGAACCCTTACTGTGCCAGGATTTTCACTCCCATGTGGTTTTTTGCTGGGATTTTGCCATRTGTAGTAAGACTGAATCTTACCAAATATGAACAAGTCTAAAGTTTAAAGCTACTGGACAGARACTGCCATTAAAAAATAACCCTCTTACCTCCCTTCTCATTTTGCTGTTAAGATTTTAGTGCCCTGACTACTTTGCTGCTTGAGCAAGGAAAGCAAGCCAAGACCAGTGAAGATGGGAGCTGAGGACAACATCAGTGATCTGTTACTAACAAGGACAATGTCACCACCTGCAATRAACAGGGGAATAAACTCAATTTCCTACCATTGCCAGCTCTCATGAGTTGCTAGCCATGATTTCTGCAAACTCTTTCCTAGAGATAAGTGACATGACCCAGAAGGACTTTGATTTATATTTCACATCTACTGGGTTTTGGGTCTGTAGCAACTTTCAAAGTCCTCTTTAAAGAAATGAGTGTTTGGAGAAGAACCATGTTCCTGCTCTCTCCTAGTGCCAAGGGCTCTGGATGATGCTCTAAATTACATCCATTTTTTCCTTCTTTTCCACCTTTCTTTGCCCTTTTTTAGGTCCTTGCCATCCTGAGTTATGCTGCTCCCTTTAACCCTCACTAAATGCTGGTGTTGATTGCCCTGCTCCATGTTGGTGTGAAGAACTGGAGGTGAAAGGACACCAGGTGTGACCTGTCCTCAGGACTTACACCTCCAAAGCAGGCAGTTACATTGGTCTCTTCCTGAGGGTTTGGAGGGCTCAGGGCTCCCCATCCCAAGAGCTTTCCTGGTGTCTGCAGCTTTTTTGGCACACACTGGCAGTTTGGAAGACTTTAGTTCTTACCTAGAGTGAATTTCCTCTTTGGAAAATCATGTACTGTTCACCTCTCTCTGCCAGGGTTCTTCACCCCCTGAATAAAACATGGGATTAACGATGAGTGTGTTCTGCAGAGCAGCCTCAAACCAGCTGAGCATGAAGCTCTGTAAATCCTGCAGTGAACTGGCCCCAAGTCATTGCCACACAGGCTCTTTGATGGTGCAGCCTGGGTTTGGGTCAGTAGAAATTCCCTTTCTGGAGTTCCATGAGTCCTCCCTTTGCAGGCAGTGCTTTTGGGCTGAAGGACCTGGGTGTGCCCAGGAAGGGTGAGCTGACTGGAGCCAGTCTCTGCCCAAAAACTGGGCTACTTCCACTTCTTTCATAAGGCAATGAGAAAACAAGTTGCTTTTCCTTTTTATGTAACCATCAGAGAGARGTATCCAGCCTTACTGTGAGACTCTGCCCTGGCTCAAAGGAACCTCAATATTCCTGGAAATCATTTGCTGCTTCTTATCTTTTACCATTTTAGGAGAGAATCCTTTTTTGTCTTTTACTGCTGGAACACAATCCYTCCACCTTTGGCAAGCATAGAAAGATGCCCATGAAATCATGACAATATTTTTTCTTAATGAAACCAAAAGAGTGTCATCATCTCTATTTATCTTTAATACTAAAAAGTCAAGGTAAATAATTTATTAAAATCTTTCAGTGATTTCTGCAGCCTCCTAATTCCCAGCCCCTGCCAGAAAGGTGATAGGGTAAGTGTTGAGTAACAAAGCATCTCCAAATGTTTGCTGCAGTATTCTTTCTGTGTCCAGGACTGGATTCAATTTGCTGTGTTGCCTAGGAAAGTGGTTCTTGACCAGAGCTGMTGAAAGAGAACTGACTCTGAGATTCAGCTGTACAGACTCAGAAATCTGCCTCAGTAAAGAAAACTGAGGGTCAATCCCTGTGTTTCATCTTTGCAAATTTCTTTTGCAGGCTTCAGATTTTATTTTGCTGCARTGGGGATTGAAAGGGCTCCAGTTAATGTGAACATTTTCTGTGTTCAGGGTAGTGATGATGATTTGCACACACATCTTTTTACCATCCAGCCCAGCCTTATAAGTGCCTGGTGGTGCTGGTGAAGAAAAGTGAAATGCAATACTGAAAGAAGCTTTTATTACCTCTGTGAAAGCAACTTTTTGTACTGCAGATCTTTTTCCTCTCTGCCCAGAAAAGAACAACTTGATGAGGAAATGCACCTTCAAGTCTAAAAGCCTGCCCTGTTCTGTGGTGGGGGCGATGCTCAGGATTCCAGCTGTGCTGGCAGGAGGGACCTGCAGCGTGTGACAWGTGCTGTGACAGACTTTGCCTGCCTCTGGATTAGCCCCTTCCTCTGCCTGCTGCACTCCCTGCACTCTGGGAAGCTGCYTGGCTCAGGCAGGATGCTCCAGAGAGGGAATTGCACGGGGTGAGATGGATGATGGACAGCAGCACCACCGGGGAGAGCAGGAGAGGGAGGAACAGCGCAGAATCCCGAGYCTGGGAGTCCGAGATGGGAAGGGGGAGAAGGAGGGAGATTGGCTCCTACTGAGGAACAGAATGGTTCTCCCCTCTCCCTCTTGAACTCTAAAACTTGAAACACCAAGAGCACTGTGGATTTATGCTTTTACAGATCACTGTGGTCCAGACTTTGAAATAAAAGCAGCTGTGGAGCTCTGGGGGTGATGCTCTATGCAGAGTTCATGAATAAGGTAAGTCCTTTTTCTCCTGTTCTGATAAGATGCTGGAAGTGTGGGTATTTACATGCACAAGAATWTACAGGTGCAAAATGGCAAACACAGATAAACACCAGGGTGCTTACCTTACCTATTTTCACTGTATTCTTAATTTRGGTCCATTTTCATATTATCTTTGCTCATACTGAGTTTTTCAGAGAATCCTTTTGATTGCTGTTCTGTTTTTCTTCTCCTTTCTGTGGAATAAAATGTTTCATCATAGGAATGAAGATGTCAGAGTGCAGCCTTCTGAAATGTACCTAAGAAATTCAGAAAAAAATTCTGAAAGTTTTGATATTGCACAGTGTCATTTATTCTTTTGTCTCCTCCATCCCTTCTGAAGGCATTGGAGTCTCCAGGCACATGTGATATAACCAGGGATGATTTCATGATGGAACAGGACTGGTCAGTCCAATGCCATTCTGATCAATAATGTCCTTTTTGGGCTGGTGTTTTCTGAAATTCTGCCCAAATCTGGCACTGTCTTTATTACAGAATGAATTTGGAAGAGCACCGATCATTTGTGTCTTTGGGCAATACCAGGAGGCTAAAACGTGGATTGATTTGATATGATTATCTGATTAGTATTGATTTTATGCTGATCATTGGTTAATTTCAAACTAAGAAATTAAAATTAGCACCCCAAAACATTCCCTTACAACAAGAGAGAAAGCRTTTGCAGAAACTTTGCTCACAGACAGAAGGCAACTGCCTGGAGTTGTACAGGTCAGCACAGGGTTGTGGTGGCACTTTGCACCAAAGAGAATGCAGTTCTTTGTCTTTAGCAGAACCCTAAGCTTCATTTAACAACAAAATAGCATTGAAGTACTCGCCTGAAATCAGGCATCAGCAAATCCTTTTGTTTTCATGCATTTGGAGAGTGTTTCTTTGCTGAGCTGGCTGCAGACACCCGCTCTGTGTGCCTGCCTGCACCCCAGCTTGCAGTGCTGAACTTCCTCCATAGCAAACAGGCAGCAAAAGGACAATTTTAATATCAGGGTCAGCCTGTAACAAGAGGAGAGAGATCCTGCAGAGAGGGAAAGTTGCATTCCCAGCCCCTGGCTTGTGATGTGACTGCACACAGATGACTAAGCCGCTCTAATTGAGTTTATGAGCTGGAAAATAGCTGAGGATTTGGTTACTCCAAGTGTTGTGTTTTACATGAGGAAGGATCAGATGAGATTTCATGTGCTGGTCTGCCAGGACTTGTTCATCCCTGGGACAGTCAGGTGTTTGTGTGCCTCCAGGACGTTTGTTTAGTGGACAAATGGGCAGAGATGTCAAAGCAGAGCAACAGGATTTCCTCTGCAATAGGAAAATTCTATGGAAAAGTGCTCCAGGAGCCTAAACCAAAAAATTTCAGGTGCTTTATCTTGCAATCTGGCACTGCCTTTCTCTTTTTCATCTGGTCTTGTTTTCGTGGCTTTCCCTTGTTGCTTGTTCTCCAGTGGTGCTACAGTTGGGGTACAGATTTCGTGGTTAAAATGCCACTTGCTGGGTCACTGAGACCAGTTTTTGTTCCTCTCTAATTGATGCCTGGCTGTGACTGCTTTCCATTTTCTTCTAGACAGCCTCTGCTGATTATGTAGCTCCCACATTTGAGTGGCACATGCTTTTTTTCACAGGTCAGCCTTAGGGAAGCAGGAGTGTGAAATGCTGTGCTGTTGCTACCAYAGAAAGATTCAATAAAACCTTTAGAGCCTCTCCAGGTCCTGTGAAATGTCTGACTCTGTTTCCTTAAGCTTTGTTTTGGCTCAGGTCTACAGAGACAGCCAGGTTCCCTCTGTAAGAGAAGGAGAGGGGTAGAACCAGGTATTTGTCACATTTCTTTGCTGTAGGAGGTTCACATCGTTGGTCTGGTCACTCCCACGACTCCCAGGAAAAAATATTGCAGGGAAAATTGGCCCTTTGTGCCCCAGACAAGAGCAGAGGTGAGTGACAYGAAATTCATGATCCAGGTGAGCTTAAACATAGATGTAAGGAAATTCTGATGTGTCAGAGGGATSCTTGGGAGTACAGAGGGAACACAGATCTTTTCCTCCTGAGTGGCTGGCTGCCATCACTGAGGAACTTTGCACAAAGTGATCAGATCTTGTAACAAGGTTGTTGCCTAGGATGCTTTGCAGTTAGGTTGGGTTTGTAGCCTAAAGCCCAAGCAGCAGGAAGTCTTTATTGTTGTTTATCAAACATTTACCTTTACATGGTTCTGAATTTTGATATCCCAAATTGAGTTGTYTTCAGTGCTTCTTAAATGCCTTCTTTTCAGCAGAAAAATAATGTTTGGYTTTGAATTTGGGTTCCTGTGAATTTATCTGATTGCTTTCCTCTCACCTTCCTGTATTTAGATCTCTTGCAATTTTGTGGTACATYATCATGGTGAATTGAAATTTTTTTKKAGTCACTAAAAGCACTTTTGATGCCCCATTCTTGCCAAGTCCATATTCTCCTACCTTTCTCCCTGTGTGTCACCTGTTCAAGGCATTTGAATTTCCCTTCGTTGCACACAGCCCTGTTCATAATCCATTTTGCAYTAACAAGGCTTTTATCAAGGCTGAATGCAGCAGRTTATTGGATCTGCACTAATTACACCCCTRAAATACTRAAATGAATCCCTATTATTGTTCTTCCCGAAAAGGATCTACCTAGATCAGATATTAAGGATTTGGGAGGAAGATGAGCCTCTCTGACCTRATGATGTAAGTTGTTTAAGAAGTGTGTGATCTCAAGTTTCTTTCTTTGAAAATTYTGATTAACCTCAGGAAAAATTTACCTCGGGGGGCTGTGAAATTTCTGTTATTAGGAACAGTCTGGAAACTCATCTGTAACAACAAAACCAGGATTTAACCTGCTGTGAAATCAGATAAGGGCTGAAGGAAGTAACCCATGATTTGCATGGCCCAGCACCTTCAGATTCAGAATCTATATCTAATATCTATATCTAATGGCAATATATATATATATATTGCCATTTTCAGGGATATCAGCAGGCAAGAGAGCATTATTTGTTGTTTTATGGAGCTATGGGAAAACAAACCCACAAATAAATTGAATAATTTAGATAACTTCAGGCTTGTGGATGTTGTTAGGTGTCCTCTGGATATTGAGAACTAACTGTATGAATTTTGAAAACAGTAATGCTTGTGGTTTTTCACATCAAACATTGAAAACATATCAGGCTGCTGAGACTGATCTGAAATTTCAATTTTGATCTCTTTATTGTAATAAATCAGTTTTCTTCTGAAGATGCTGTCCTGGGGAAAATAACCCCACAACTTCAGATCTCAGAGTRTATCTGCAAAATCTCAGCCTGTTAGAGCTAAGAACTTTATTTGTACTTCATGGTATCTCCCCATCCCTCAGGACACCTTGTGGTTTATAATAATTTTCCAAACCAGCAGAACACACTGTTCTYGCTCTGATCACTGGCTTGGGAGCCATTGCACCAGAACACATCAGTCCAYTGGCCCACCTTCTCCTGTGGATGCAAATTCCTTCTGATCTTCTTTGGAGGAGGGGAAGGGGTTTAGCAATTTGCTGCAAATTCCACATCAAGCAGAAGAAGGGATGAGAGTTGGCAGGACCCAGGGTGCTGCTCTGTGCTTGGTCCTCCAGAGCTTTCTGCTCCCTCAGAAGTTTAGGGGAMTGTAAGAATTTCCTTCAGAAGATGGGAAAACAGGTGCACCAGGATGGAAATGTGGGCAGTGGCAACGTTTTGGTGTSTGGTGGAATGTAAATGGACAAAAGCCCAGCCAGGACAAGCTGTGTCAGTGGTTTAGAGCTGCTGAGGCAGCAGTTACCCTGAACTTGCCACCTTCTCCAGGTGATGCTGGAGAGGGATATGGGACCTAAAGGCCTCACAGGTTCCTGGGCCTTGGAAAATCTTGTGCTGTGCCTGCTGTGATCCAGCCACTGAGGGGTCTGCAAAACCCTGAAAGCAGATTTCAGTGCCAGATAAATAACGGAAATAAACCAGCTGGGGTGGGGTGGGGTTGGATATCAGGGAGGAATTCTTCCCTGTGAGGGTGGTGAGGCCCTGGCACAGGCTGCCCAGAGAAGCTGTGGATGCCTCATCCCTGGAAATGTTCCAGTCCAGGTTGGATGGATCTCTGTTGGGGTTTATTATTTCCTGATTGTATTGGTTTGTTCCAAGCTACCCCCTTTTGCTGTTTGCCCTTGGTTCTGCCTGSTCTGCCTCCCTGATGTGCCCTCCCCTGGCACCTGCCCGTCTCCCCAGAGCCTCTCCCCTCTTTCCAGAAAGTTCCCTGAGCTCCTGTCCCTCTCGCTTGTGCCCTCCCTGGGCACCTGTCAGTTTTCCCTAAACCTCTCCCCTGTTTCTGGAAAGTTCTCCCAGTTCTTCTTGGTGATTTGTTGTTTCAAGTTTGTCCCTCCCTTGGGTTCTCCCCATTGCTCCCAGTTGATGCCTGTCCAGATTGTAACCACACCCTGATCCCTCCTGATTGGTTTGTTGTTCCAGTCCCTCCCCCTGTTAAAAGGTGTTGCACACCCTAGAGAGGGGCTCCTTTGGGCAGTCCCCTCTCAGGGTAATTTGCCAAGCTCAATAAACCCTGAGAACTCAGCCCCCCAAAGGAGTCAGCCTCTTTTTCCAACGGCAGCAGGAAGGTTTCTACCACTCTTGCACCCACCGGGGTCTGTGTGTGTCCTCGACCCACAGATCGTGGCAGGGTCGCCTCTGGGCAGAGCCAGCCCTAGAAGAGAGGGACCACCTGCAGATCTCTGAAGCAACCTGGGCTGGTGGAAGGTGTCCCTGCCCCATGGCAGGGGTTGGAATGAGATGGTCTCTAAGGTCCCTTCCAACCCAAACCACTCTCTTCTGTGGTTCTGTGATAAATGACAGRTAACAGTCAGGTCCTTTTGGTTGCTGTCACTCATTTCCTGCAAATCAGGATGGTTTTGGCAACTCTGTGAAAATTCCCTGGATTTGCCTTATGGCAAATCCATAAAAACATCAAGTGCCTTATGGCAACAACCATGATTTCTCCCCTGTCCTTCTGTGCCCTCCTTACAGGAGGAAGAGGTCAGGAAGGCAACCACTGTCATGTGGTTGAGTTCTGTCCTGGAAGAGGTGGGGATGGTGAGGGCAGCCTGGCCAAGCCATGTTGAAACACCCCCAGTGAGAGATGAGGAGAACAAAACTGATGTAGGGCTGGCAAAGTTGCATTGATTAGGCCAAACAAGAAACCTCAAATCACATTTTTTTTTTCTTTAATCTCTGAAGTTTTGAGGCTTGATATTGAAATTTTATAGTGTCTGAGTTAGGAGTTTGTATCTCTTGAGGTTGGCTATAGTGGAACAGTTCCATTTGAAAGAATGTATTATTTAAAAGTGGAATTGTTTGTGTATTAATTAAAGATGAGTGTCTGCAGCATTGATACAAGCACAAACCCATTTCTAATAATCAGAGTGAATTGGTTTCTTTTGTTGTGGTTTTAAATCTGTTTTCACAGGCACTGGGGGCCTTCCAGCACAGAATGTGCTGGAAAGAGGGTCAGTAGCTGGGCTGGATGGCAGCCTGTGGTGCAGTGCTCTCTGTCCCCAGCTTTGGRCACTGGGGACAGATCAGTGTGGAACCTTTTGGCCTTCTGAGGCAGCAGAACCAAAAACAAACCAGTCCTTGATAACTGGATTGTTTCCCAGTGCTTGTCCAAGTGTGCCTCCCACACTGCATGAGGCACTTATGTCACAAAATACCTTTTGGGAGCCTGTGTTTTAATCTATGGTTATTAACAATCAATTATAAACAGGCTTATAATTTATTTTTTTCTTTATCTTTTTCTATTTCCTTTTTAGTGCTTGAAAAGTGCACAGCCTTGGTAAAATGAAGTCCTCAACAGCAGCWGTTTTGCTCTGCAGATCCACTGCTGTGGGTCTGCACTGCCCAGGAAAGTGAAAGCGGCTGCAGACACTAAATTAATATTTTTAAAAATTATTGTATGCTTTTCAAAGCCTGGTCTTTGAAAGTCTTACTGCATAGCATTGAAACTTGAAAGGAA
>CADDXX010000803.1:39267-60848 GCA_902810485.1 Alauda arvensis
AAACTGATCTGAGGACAGAACTGTTCTACAAAAAAACTGGGCTCCAGGGGTGAGATGTCAGAAGAGAAGGCTAAATACAGGGTGTACAGTGATTCCTTGACACTTATTTCAGTTTTGATTCATTGTCTTGTCCAACGAGTTGTGCACAAAATACCAAGATCTGTCAGTCAGTTCTGCCTYTGTGTTTCTCATTCACTACTTCACATCCCCCCTCCTACTGTCTTACTGCTTTTCCTCTGACTGATGTAATGTAATCTTTTCCATGGTGGAGGTAGCAGTTTTTATTGTTGGAGTATTTATTCTATTTATGTTTCTATTTATTTTTAATTTCTCTTCTGCTTATGTCTTCATTGAAAAAAGAATTCAGAGCAGCAGAGGTGACAGACAAAGCTGTATCTCAGTGCTGCTCTTGGTATTCATACACTGCTTTGAAGGAATCCTCACTTTCCACACACATTTCTTTTTCTTTTGCTCTGCAGACAGATGTCTTCACTGAACTGCACAAAACAACCCCCACTCTTTTTTCACTTGGCTAAGTAAACTTAGTTTTAATCCCAGGAAATATGTGTGATGGATGAATCCTCCCTATGTACACTTGTGATATTCACTGTATTTAGTGTAGATTTATCCTGTTCCAAAAATTACCCCTCAGGTGTGAAACATCTTGAAAAACACAGACATAATCAAACTAAGGCAAGGAACAAGAATCAGAAATTTCTGGTGAAAAGCCAAAAGCCAGCCATAAAGGCACAGAGTTCTGTGAGTAATGTGAGGAAACTGGAATTATAATTTTAAAAGGTCTCATAATAACTTTGATTTTGGGCTTGTGAATTCATTGTATGCAGTGGCCTGGGCCAGGACAGTGCAAGACACAGCTCTGCTGTACTTGTGTGTTTCTGTACACATCATATCCCACATTTAGCTCTAAATTAGCTTAATTTCTAAAGTGTGTGTTTTGCATTGCATTTTATTTGGTTAATTGCTTTGCCCCTGTGTGCATAACAAACTTCATTAGTGGCTTTCATTAAGCCAATTATGGTCTTCCCATATCCATGTAAGTGCTRTATTTGCATATTCCTTGGATCTATAATAAGGATATTAGGAAAAAAGGATATAAGGAAAAAAAATTCACTGGAAGAATGGTTGAGCACAGGAATGGGCTGCCCAGGAAYCTTTAAATCTTTAGCCCTGGAAGCCCAGAAAATGAGTGGAGTTGTCCCTTTGTGGTGTGGTGGGCATGGTGGTGCTCAGTCAAAGGTTGGACTTGATCAYCTTGGAGGTCTTTTCCACCTCAATGATTTCACGATTCCATTTCTGTGCTTTTTTTCATTAAGACTTGTGATTCAGGCTAAACCTGTCACATTTTCTACTGAACTGCATTCCCTACTCCTTTGCAGATCCCTTCCAAGAAACTGTAGCCCCTCCTGAGGATGGCCTGTGGGGACATCCTGRCAGCAGGGACAGGGAAGCAGGAGGTGGGAAGCCAGGGCTGCTTTTGTGTATCTTTTTTGCACTTGAGCTGTGTAAGGTGCAAATGAGTTTTAAATTTCTTTCAGAAAGGGGAAGAAGCTGGACAGTGACTGAACCAGGCTGGATCTTATCAGGAAACTCTGCAGAACTTTTAGGGTCAGGGTGGTTTTACAGCTGAAGTATTGTTGTTTGAAACAGAAAAATAATTGTTTTTTTTGTCTTTGAAGGAAATCAAGAGTCTTGACTAACTAGTCTGACAAATTCTGTGTGAGTGCATGATCCTTTGTCCTGAATAGTTCATTTCCATGTGTAGCTTTCTAATCATCTAGGAAAAAAAAAAATCAGGCTATGTACATGGTTATAAGAATCCAATTCTTTTGTCTCTGCCACTTCCCCCACCAGCTTTTTCATCACTGCCTTGATTGATTCTCTGCACAGCTGGGCAGGGTGACAAACAACGGAGCAGGGACCTGTGGCTGTCAGCTCCTCTGAAACCCCTTGGCAAGCCACCACTGATTTACAAACTGCTGTGCACACTCCCTCAGCCTGTTGTGAAACAGCTCAATTGAAAACAAAACCCTGAACTTTATTTTTTTTTAATTTTCTCTGATGGTTTAGTGCTGCTCTTAGGTTGGAGAAGTGGAACTTTATTTCTCCAGTTGGCTCCTTGTAAGCACTTTCCCCTCTCATTGTGTGTCTCAGCCTTGCTTTGTCCCTGCAGGTGTCACTTTTTAACTTATCACATCCTTGGCTCTTTGTTTGTATATATGCAACAGTGCCACAGTGCCACGGACAGTTCTCCTAGAAAAAAGCCTCTTTTTTAGATCTAAAAAGTCTTTTCCCCCTGTTTCCAGCCCACCAGAGCTGGGAGSCTGCAAGAGCTTCAGCTGATTGCTGGGAAAGTCATTTCACAGCAGRAGAAATGGAGCATTCCATGCCTCATCTAAGGAGATTATAAAGTTTTGATCACCAAGGAGTTTAAAAAAGGTTCAGATAAGCAATTTTCAGATGCAGGCATAGACAAAAGGCAGCACAAATTATCCATGGACCCYTTCCAGCCATGGGATTAGGAGGTCAGTGGGCTGGGGCTTTCTGAAACATTGATATTAATAATGAGCAGTGGTTTCAGAGCAACTTGGCAACTTCAGAGCTGCTTGGCTGATAGAGATGTCTCTCTAGACTGCCAGTCAGTTGAAAAAGATTCAGGAAAATGTCAAATGCTTTCAAAAGGTATTTCAAACTGGATGCTGGCACTCTAGTTATCCTAAATATCACTGGGGAGGAAAATGRCATTAAGAGAGAAAAGGATTAAAATACATGAAAAAATGCTCACAGCTTTGAGATTCATTCACTCAGCTGCAAGGAAGAAAATTACTCATATGAATACTTCTATCTACTTATAATTCAGATTAAACTTGCAGAGCCCTAAGAGTAGGTTGTTCTTAAAATTTAATTCAACAAGGCTAAATCAAATTTGATGAGAAAACCTAAAATCAATAATAAGCTAGCTTCTGTCCTTCTGTTTATTTTGTAAAATAACATAGAAAACAATACTGTCACTATAAAAATAAAAAGTTTCCAATAAGTATCACGCTAAATACAGAAAAATTCAAAATCAAAGTATTTTTCTTCTGACTTTGGCAAACTTTTGGTTCCTCAGTCACTCTTATTTCTTGACAAATAATTTGGTTTTAGCATCTGGGAGCCATTTCTCCCTCTATCTCATGGATGTTGCCAGGTTGGATTTCCTGATTTTGTGGGCACCCTTGCAAGGGGATCAGGCCATTGGTGGGCCAGAGTAAATAACAAAATACCCATTTAAATACTGGATTATTTATTACTGAATTACCAAATTAATCACTGCATGATTAAATACCCATTTAATTACTGAGCTTCATTTGCTGAGGTCTGGCCTGCCAGGAGAACCTCATGAAAATTACGTGGCATTCAAAGGTACAACATTTGGAGAGGGCAGCATTGCTGGGGTGCCGTGGTATCTCTTTGGAGATAACCCTGGACTGTGTTGAGCAGCTGTTTTCTCACTGCATATGCTTGGAAGAAGGAATCAGAGAGTCCTTGGGTTGTAGTTTGAAGATGTTTATTTTAGAAGCCTTATCTCTAAGTTCAGTCAGACCAGCGTGGTGTTCACAAGCAGCTGGAAAAGTGAATTCTCCCCGCCCCGGAACAGCACCTGGGTTTTTATAATCTAAATTACGTTAACATTGTTTTCCTCTAAAATCCAATAACTAAAATCCAAGTCACCCAGTGAAATCACACCTTTACCCAATGCTAAAAAATCATCACCCTTTGCAAAGAGGAAGAGGAAGAGAAAAACAGGAAAATGTGCTTTTATCACATTGATCTGCCTCCATCTTTGCCCCATAATAAGTATACAGAAAAATCTAAAACTAATATTTCTGCACCCAGTGATATAATAAAAAACACACCAATCAAACCCTTGTGTTGTCCAAATCCTCAGACAGCTTTGGCAGTCTTCTCCAAGGTGTCAGATCAAAGCCAATGCTGTCTTTCAAGCAGGCCATGGGAGCTCAACCCCCCCGTCCTGGCTGCTGCCCATTCAGGAGACCCAGAGGGATACTCTTGTCTCCCACAATGGGGGACTGGGGAGTGCTGGGGCCTTCTGGAAACAGAGATTGCCCCAGCAGAGCCCCCTGTACAAGGCAGCACAAAGGGGGACTCATGGTTTATCAGCAGAGGAAAGCTGGGTTGTTTATGACTATTTTTGGAGTTGTGTGATGAGTTGGCCTCAGCAGACAGCCAAGAATTCGGGACAGCCCTCAGAGTGGGACAGGGAGGAAATAGAGAAAAAGCAGTGGAGATGAAGRCAGGGTTGGTATAAAGACAGGAAGATCCATTCCCAGTTACTGCAGTGGGCAAACAGACTTCTTGAGGGGAATAAATTCAGAATCATGGAATCACAGAATGGTTGGGGTTGGATGGACCTTAAAGATCACCTCGTTTCAACTCTAACTGTTAAGCTTTGGAGGTTGGAACCATGTGATGAATTACTGATTTAGATAGTGAGAAACAAAGGTGTCAAACCTAAAAATACTTATGGAAAACACCCTTCCTCACCCTTTCCTGGGCTGAACTTCTCTTCAGCATTTCCCTCAGTGCTGTTGAGGGTCCCTTTCATGAGGCAGTGGCAGCACAGGCACTCTTTGCTCTTCACTCTTCTGCATTTCCCTCCTTCTGATGTGTCTCCCCTGATCTGGTGTGGGGCTCAATGGACCCTGGTCCCTTTGGCTTTTTCATCTTCTTGCTCTATGAGAGGGATGCTGTGTGTTGTCCCATGTTTCCACAGCAAAACTCTTACTCTGACCTTAAATTCTTTCCAACATGACTTAGTGAAGACACATTTTCTTTAAGGGAACTGGAAACCCTAAAATTTTCTGTACTGATGTGAATAATTCCATGGCAGATGAGCCACTTGCAGTGCTGGTAGCTGTGGGTCCTTGGGTGATGATGTGAAAAAAAATATGTCAGCCAATATGAGAAGGATCCCATGCACTGAATTCCACCTGGAAGTTAAAATCAGATTAATCAGATTTATTTTATAATTTTTCTTTCTTATGATAGAAATAAATTTTAATGTAAGATTTAAGATTTAATAATAATATATTAATTTAAATTAACTAGAATTTTATCCCTCAACATTTAGAGTATTTAATAAAGTTGAAATTGGTCAGATTCTGGTTCCGGTGATTACAGAGAGCTGAATTTCATTCTTGTGGCTGTATAAATGTTTGAGTTGAAACTGTGTTGGCCAGGGCAGAGGGATTCTGGGGTTCCTGTTGTGAACATTCCATTGATGGCTGTGCAGGCTCAGGTGGTGGAAGCAGCATTTGCTGTGGGAGGGATGTGTGTGCAGCCAAGGTCTCCATGAGCTGCACAATGACAATGAGGGGATCACGTCTCAGACTGAACTGCCCAGCCCTAGGGACCACGGCTTCAGGCTGAAAAGATTGTGGAATTTCACAAGGAAGATGGAGTATTGCTGTTTTTGAGGATGGTTCTAATTTGAATGTTATTGTGTTTTCCATTATTACAGGGATCCTTTCAACTCTGGGAAATGGGTACGTTATTTTCATGTCCTCAAAGCGAAAAAAGAAGCTGAGACCTGCTGAGATAATGACTGTTAATTTAGCAGTGTGTGATCTGGGCATTTCAGGTAATTTCATGGTTTTGTTTTCCCTTGTTTTTACTATCTCACCGTTCTGCCTGGCAGCAGCAAGGGACATTTCTCTGGGAGTCATGGGAGCACCGAATGCCTTTTGCTGTGGATATTTCTGCTCTATTATTTGCATGTAAATAATAGAAGAGGATGGAAAACAACTTCCTGAACAACTTGATGGGAAGAAATAAACAGTACAGAGGAAAAATTAGGGTTGATTTTATCAGACAGGCAGAGTTCCTGTTCCCCCCAGCACTGGGCAGGTCTCCAAAGGCAGCTTCCATGTGCACCCTGGCACAATAAACACAAAATAGCTCAGTATTGCAGGTGCAGAAAATTGTGTTTTCTTGCCATAGGGTGAAATAGAAAGGATCCAAATGCCTCAAAAACACACATTTAGCCAAATAATTGAAAGTGCCAGTGGCCATCAGCCCATCAAATTTAATAGTTTTCTCTCTAGTGGCCATCCTTCTTTGTCTCTGGATCAGAAAAAATAAGCATTTGTGTCAATCTGTAGAGWAGGAGCCAACTGGGAGGATTTTTGTTTCAACCCCACAGCCTGGATGTCCTGGCATTGGAGGAGGGAGCTTTGGAGAGGTTTATCCAGAGTTGCAGAGATGGATGTTTTTGCTCTTGACAGGAGTCTGCTTCATCTGCTCATGAGTAAATACAAGGAAAGGGCTGGATGTCCTTTAGAAAAGGATGTTTTGGATGGCAGACAATCCTATGGGCATCAGGATCCAGCTGTCCATGGGAAATCCCCAGTGCCATATCAATGGAATTGTATTCCCATGCTTGCAGAGTCATTTGTCCCCCAGTGTGTTACATACACTGGGACCTCTGCCCTCAGCTCCAGTGYAACCTTTTCCTACCCTTGTCTCTTCCAGATGCTTTTGCCCTCATCTAAACACCAAAAATATAACTGAACAATAAAAAACGATGGTTCCCACCCTCCCCAGATTGTGGCTTTTTGTGCTGTCACAAGACAAAAGATCTGCTCACCCTTACAGATTCTAGTGATTTTGGTCAGTAAATAAGGATTTCTGAAGGAAATACTAATTCAACAGAAGAAATATCACTGCTATCACACAGATTGGTAGAAATATCACTGCTACCACACAGAGAAATCCCAATGATTTCTTTGGCATTTCTGTCATGGACACACTATTTCCATCTCTCAACACTTAGAAGTTAAGGAAAAAAACCCAGACTGGCTTTTCCCTCTGTGCTATTCCTATTTYCTTTGTGTTTTAAGAGTCTGTATTATAAGGCTCATAGCAGTCACTCCAATGAGAAGAAGTGTTTCAGRRGAATTTCCCCAGCTTTRTATTCTGAAYRTTGCCCAGAGAAGCTGTGKCTGCCCCATCCCTGGAAGTGTCCAAGGCCAGSYTGGATGGGGCTTGGAGCAACCTGGGATAGTGGAAGGTGTCCCTGCCCATGGCAGGGGRTGGAATGAGATGAGCTTTAAGATCCCTTCCAATCCAAAATATTCTGTGATTCTATGATTTGATGAATTGAAACAGGTATCTCCTAACCATAAAAACGGAGTGTTCCAAMCATTCAAACCACAGCTTGTTTGGGGCCCCTCTCAGTGTGAGGGCTGCCAATGTCTCTGTTCAGGTCTGTCACCAGTGCACCACTGGGTCACCTTGCTTTCTTACACAGGGATCTCAATCCATCTGGGGTTCAAATTTTGGAATTAAAAATAGTGATTGCCAGAGCCATGCTTGGTTTTCTCCGTTCTCTAATTTTATTTATTTTTTTTTTTAATTAATGGAAGGTGCTAAGTTGAGAAATTTGATGGGCTCTGTCTGCTGGACAAACTGAAGATAGGATTTTATTCTGCAAAATCTTCGTATTTCACACACTTAGCAATTTTTTGAAGYAAAGAGTTCTGCTTCTGCAGATTTCCACAGGGTGGCACCAGCCCCTTGCTCAAAGCTGCATCAGGCTTATTTTGCACTGGCACTGTGCTCTGGGCTGCTCTCAGTCCTGCTGCTGAAGAGAAATTTGGTTCTGTGCATAGAAATGTTTGCCTTTAAAGCTGCCAGTCACTCATATGCCTAAAGTTGCCGACTTGATCGTTAGCACATAACCTAAACCGTGTCATATTTAATGTTTTTCTTTTTTTGAAACCTTAATCACTGAGGTCAGCTTTTGCTTGAAAAATTTAAAGTGCATTTATTCTGCTTGGAGAAAAGTACATCATGCATTGACCTGAGCATGTCCTGCAGGTCCAGACAGAACTTTCCTTACAGGCTTAGGCCAAAGAAAAGTAATCCAAAACTACCTTTTTTAAAAATGCATCTGATTTTGAAAGGTTTTTAGTCCTGATGCTTTTGGCATAGAAGATGGAGCAAAGGTATTTTTCTGTAAGATTCAGTTTTGGAAGAAATGTTTTAATTTTCTGTTAAGAATGAAAAGACAGTGAATGGTTTTGCATCAATTCAATGTGAAATTGAATGTTTTTAGGAAAATTTCCCTACAKATCTCTTCAACAGAATAGAGATTTTTGTCTTGGTTTCTATGAATAAATTACCTTGTGTGAAATACAGTTTACAAGCTCATTTTTGCCCTCTTCATTAACCAATTCRCTGAGCTTCTATGACTCTACAGACACTGTGGTTCAGCCAGGGAAACCAGCCCAGGGAAACTGAGATGTTTTCAGATCCTTGAGGTGCTCTGGCTGCCCCTGTGCAGGAAGGAGTACAGTCACAGGAATGTGGAGTTCAATATTTAATGTTGTTTGAATGTWTCAGTTGGAATGCAGGGAGAATTTAAGATCAGGCTGGTAAGTAAAATTGAAGTTTTTGKAAAACAGAWGTCYATAGATTATAAATTTTTGAGTTTTYTGTTCCATTAAAGTTGATTTYTTTTTCTTTGCCTAAATTAAGACCAWGAAAAAGATAATAATTAGGAGAAAGCAGAGATTTCCAACTAGATAATTACATTTTTCAAACTTTCTCTGTGTCACAATACTTACAAAGGATATGAAAAATGTAAATCTGCTTTAAGGTGAGAATAATTGAATCGATAAACTTTACTTCTTCTGCAGCACTCATTTTTACCAGTGGAGGAATGAGCTAAAGTGCCATTGAGAGAAAGCCTCAGAAATAGTTACTCATTTCCCATCTCTTTGGRGAAGCTTAGAAAGTTTTGATATCTGTGAGCAGTGACTTGCTAGGAGGCACCAAAGAAATGTATGGCGTGGAGAGGAGCTGAAACCACTTCTGCAGCTCAAGTCCGTATCTTTCCTTCTCACCTAACACTTTACCTCCCTGTGTATCCCACTGCTGGGCCTTGACAGGTTTGAAAAAGTCATTTTTGAAGACAAATTTCTTTACCTTGTGCCTGAAAGCACCCACCTGGCTACAGGGATGTAGACTAAGTAGATCTGTGCTTGTTTCAATCTCTGACTCATCATCAACCATGCTGTTTAAGCACTGGCACGTGGATTTAACACATACTCTGAAGGTTTCATAATGASAAGAGCCTGCCCATGATCAGTTCCAGAGTGTTGGTTTGCCTCTGGTTCCTGTGGTTTACAGTAAAACACCTATTTCCAGCCCTTCTGCAAGCTTGGCTCACCCTACCATATCATGGGTGCCCTGGGGTCCAGCTACAGCTGTCCCAGGCTCAGTCCTGTGCATGAATCCTGTGGGCTGGAAGGGACCTTGGAGACCATCTTGTTCCAACCTCCTGCCATGGGCAGGGACACCTTCCAGTGCACCAGGTTTCTCCAAGCCCCATCCCGCCTCGAACAATTCCAGAAATGGAGCATCCACAGCTTCTCTGGGCAGCCCATGGCAGTGACTGATTGTCACACTGCCACGCAAGAGAACGGCACGACACACAGCCCTCGAGAGGGAAAAGGAAGAAGAAGATTTATTTGAAAAATCAGAGATATTTATACAACAAAGAGAACAGGAAATGATTAGAGGAGAAAGCTTCCCCCTCTACACACACACTGGCTTGTACACATACTTGTCAAGAAATCCATTCCACCAGAAAGAATGTAAACATCAAAGCTAGTTAGAAAACAACACCAGTTATTTACATGAAAAACCCATGGGAATCTGACTCTAAACTACAACTTACCGGAAAGCTTAAAAATTCAGAGTGACAACTCACCACCCTCACAGTAAAAATTTTCTTCCTAATATCCCATCTGAATTTACCCTCGAGTGTAGTAATGCAGTTTTAAACCAGATATTTTCTATTAAAAGAAAATAGTTTCAGTTTTACCATATAACTTAAAAGGAAAAAGCCCTAGAAACTTCCTTGCCCTCCTGGCAGCCATTGGCTCAATGCCAGGACAGAAACAGTGATAGGTCTATTTACCTGTCCCTCAGAAATGCAGCCATTCTCTATTGGCCAGTTTGCCAAAAAACTCACCTAAATCATGCAGTACATAAGGCAGAGCACAGAGCTGCTCGGTGCTTCTTGGGATGTCATAGCAAGGTGCAATACTTGCATGTACCTGTGCTCAGGTTCTATTTTGTTGTTTATTGTTTTATCAGTTTATTAAACCTTTTGCTTTACAAAACACACCCAAGTCTCACAAACTATTTTTAAGCCATTTTTGTGAGGTGCAGGGCACCTTCMGAGACTGATACATCCTCATGTGGCTCACTCCACTCTGGCCACATGCAGACTGTATCATTCGAGCTTAAAGTCATCATACACTGTGCCTGAAGCCCTTTCTCCACCCTGTGGAGCACTTTTACAGGTATTAGCTTTGTACAAGGGAGGGGGTTTGCCTTTCTGAGAAAAGGATGGGTTTTATCAGCAGGCTAACAATGTCTTCTCCTTTGGAAGTTGTAGGCAAACCCTTCAGCATCATCTCCTTCTTCTGCCACCGCTGGATGTTTGGCTGGGTTGGCTGCCGCTGGTACGGCTGGGCTGGCTTCTTCTTYGGCTGTGGCAGCCTCATCACCATGACAGCTGTCAGCCTGGACAGGTACCTGAAAATCTGCCACCTGTCCTATGGTAAGACAAGGATGCATCTATCTGTAGATAACTGTGCTATCTGTGACTGCAAAAAACTTTATTAAGTGATACAGTTTAGTATACTGAAATAATGGTTAAACTCTTCAGAACACTTTTCTTAAATATAGAGGAGAGAAGCATGTTTGTATGAGCCAAGAAATCCCAGTTAAATTAATTTTGCTGGACATGACACCCTCACTGTTGTCCCCCTCTGCTGTCTGCTTAATCCATGAGTTTTTGTAACCCCTCAGAGATAAATCACTTTATGTCTGTCAAGGCCTRTTAGCATGAACAAATGCAAGAACTGCACATATTGCAGGGTCTTATGGACCAACACATAAAAATATTCCTTAYTAGACACCTAAATTCCTCTGCAGTGTGTGGCAAGCTATTTAAAACACCTAAGAGATTTGGAAGGGCAATAAGTCATAATGTGAAATAGTCTCTCAAATATGGAAATGGAACCTGAGAGGATGAAATGAATTTAGCAGTGTGCTACCACCACATCCATCAATATCTTGTACCTCTGGAATATGATGTATTATATGCTTCATTCCTTCCAGTTAAATGATATTGTCACAGTTTAGGAAAGATGTTCTTGCATTGTAAGGGACTAAATTCCCATCCAAATACAGGGAATGCTCAAGGTGACTTTACAAGTAATAAACACCTTGCCCATGTGACTTGAGAGGCACAAGACATTTCTTTCTAATGCCATGTAATATGGGTCATGTTAAGTTGTAAGGAATGTTTGCAGCCAGGAAGTGTAAGCAAGCCAGTCTGTGCAAGCAGATAAAAGCTGTGGTGCTGTGCTAAGATCTGCTACCATAAACCCTGGTATGTCCATACTTTTTCCCTAAATGGGAGCACAGGGGAGGTCTCCTTAGCTGAGTTTTAGACACACCAATATTATTAAGCAAGATTTCAGTTATTTCCTGAAATATATAAGCCTTCTCAAAATAATTCAGTGGTAACCCAAATCACAGACACTTTTTCACAGACTTGGTGAGCTGAAATGAATATTTCATGGCTTGCTGTGTTCATGCCACCAGCTGTGGTGTTTAACATGACATCTGAGTTCACAGGAGAGAAAACTCTTTAAAATCTTTATTCTCAAAGGTTCTGATCATGGTGGTGCATACAAAATTATGGAGACCACTGAAAAAGCATGCTCAGTCTATGTGGTTAAAAAATGTTTCTTTTTTAATAGTTATACTATTGCTGCTTTGTTTTTCCACCCCTGAACACAACAAATCACCTTTCTGTCTCAGCCATCACACATGAATACATCATTTGTCAGGCAAWGTTTGCTTTCCTTCCAGTGACCTGGACATGTAAAATCAGCTGGGAAGGGATGCTGGATACAACCAAATTACAGGTGTTTCCTTTTTTGGGTTTTGTTTTAAGTCACTCTGAAACCCTGAAGAAATCTCCTTAATGTTAGTGTGAAGTGAATGAAAACTCCCCTGTGAGTCAGAGGCTGCAAAGGAGTTGGAGGTTCCAAGATGGAAGTTATTATTACACCATATTCCAAGTTTCTGCAAAAATCAAAGATTTAAATTTGTTAGTCCTATCTGAGTCCTACATGTTGAACATGTAGGTGATGATGGAAACCCTTCAAACTGATACTTTTTCTAGATGAATTAGAGCTGTATGAAAGAGGAGCAGAGAGCCAATGTTCTGATCTTCAGGAGTTCTATTTGCATGTAATGAAAAAAAAAGGACAAGGATACACGAAAACAGGTATTACAGATACTTCTGACAGGACACATATGGTGATTTTCTGTACTGGAAAAGACTGAAAAAGTAAAATTAAATCTAAGATATCTTATTTCCACTGTAAAGCCTTGYTTTTCAGTCACTGAGTTTGAGCTTTAGTCAAGTAACATGGGAGAGAAAGAATAGGAAAAAAACAAAGTTAAATTAAAGAATTGAAATTACTGGACAAGATTCCCATGACAGCTGCTGAGTTGGTTGTTTGGATTTCTTTAGTTTGGACTCTTTTCAGTTGTAATTCATCACAAATTAAAGCAAAGATCTGAAATGAGGACCAGTGGAGCCTTCCACATCAGTGTGCCCTTGTCTTCATGTGGCACAATGTGAGCTCAGGGTCTTTATGGACACCTGCAAAGAGCCAAGGTGAACACGACAGAGTTGTTGTCAAAGAGCCAAAAACACTCTTATTTCAGAGAATCATAGAATGGAACTGGATGGTCTTTGAGGTCCCTTCCAGCCCAAACCAAAGGCCCCACAGGGACAGCTTCCAGCTAGACCAGATTGCCCACAGCCACATGCAGCCTGGCCTGGAACACTCCCACGTGACACGGCGTATTCCACTGTGCCAAACACATCTGGACATGAGCTTGTAACTCTYGAATTTCCTTCCAGGTACCTGGCTCAAGAGGCACCATGCCTTTATCTGCCTGGCAATAATCTGGGCCTATGCCACGTTCTGGGCTACGGTGCCTTTTGCTGGGGTGGGGAGTTACGCCCCCGAGCCCTTTGGGACCTCCTGCACTCTGGACTGGTGGCTGGCACAGGCTTCAGTGGCTGGACAGGCTTTTGTCCTGAGCATCCTGTTCTTCTGCCTCCTGTTCCCAACTGCAGTGATTGTGTTTTCCTACGTCAAAATAATTTTAAAAGTCAAATCATCCACCGAAGAGGTCGCTCACTACGACACCAGGATTCAGAACAGCCACATACTGGAAATGAAGCTGACCAAGGTAGGTAGGAATGTTTTCCTTACTCTGCTGTGTTGGGTCATGGAAGCAGATTTGGAGACAAYAACATGATGCTCTGAAGGTGGTTTTGGTAGCTTTCTTCCCTGTTACTGTCAAGATGGGGAAAAAACCAGGAGKGGAAAGATAATTCTGTGATCAGGGCACTGGGGTCCCTGAGATCGTGATTCACTCTGAAGCTCTGCCACAGCTTCCCCCTATGACCTTACAAGTCATATCATCTCCCCGTGGCCCTGCTCCCCACCATAAAACACCCTTTGCTTTCAGAAAGGCTAATTTAAGGTGATTGATGTGCATAGGAATTGTAACAGAAAGCAGATAGGGAGCAGATTATTGTAGCAGGGAAATAAAACTTTCTGACAGTCTGTGTTTCTCTGYTAATGAAGATATAAACCAAAATTGGTCCTGTGACACTGAAATTGTTTTTTATGAAAATAATTTATCAGTTAGGCTCAGCCATGAACTGCTGATAAAAATGCACTGAATTGCTAAAATTAATTTTCCATCTTAGACCATATCTTGTTTTCCCTTTCTGATTGAATCTATTTTCTGTTTGGCAGTGGTGACAGCCATGATCCTTGATACTGGTTATTGTGCCAGGAAATCTCTCAAAAGAAAGGCTTGTATTAAACAAAATCAGATTCCTTAGCTGTAAAAGATTCACCAACCCCTGTAAGGCATGCCAGGAGCGAGACAAGCAGCAAGTTTTGCTTGGCTGATCAAATTTTATTTCTGTTTTTGTGAGATGAACTGAGAGTTATATAACATACAGCAATAAGGGACATTATGTCTAAACATATCTGAAAATCTCAGCTATGTACCTGCACAGCCAGTGCTGCCAGTACAGCTGGTACAACTTCACTTGCCTTTCAAATGGATATTTTTTTTTTGTGATTATTCAGCAAATTTCCTTTGAAGAGCAATGGAAACTTGATTTGAGGCTGCCAATTTTTTTTTTTTGTTTGCATATTGGAAGGATCATGTAAAACTTCGATGTGATCTGAGTTCCAACACCAGTAATTTTCCCTCCTGTCTTGGATCTACATTGGAGAACAGAATGTTGGGGTAAATATAAATATGGAAAATTAGCCTCCCTTATAACCCATTTGACTCCACAGCACAATTAACAATAACAAACAAGCTGTGTTTTAGATCCTTGGCTCATGTGCAGCGCTCTTTCAGTGACAGACAACAAAACCAGCAGGCTACAGAAAAGGTTATGCAATATCCAAACCCCTCTTGCTTTCTGGTGAATTGTTTTTCGGTAATCTAATCCTGCTAATTGCCTTATTCCAAATGAGTGCACATGTGCTGCTACCAGTGTGGATGCAGCAGTAATGTGCCAATGGCAGCAGTATAAAGGAGATGTTTTTCAGGGTGTATGATGGYATGGCATCATTTGAAGGGATATCAGGCTGTGACCAAGTGCAGACAGGCTGGTTCAGGTAAAGTATACAAATCACAGATTTTGGCCACAAATAGTTTCTCTTTAGTATTTACACTAAACTTTCTTATGGTTACATTTCCTCACATTAAAAGGAGGTCACTAATTTACCAGGAACTAATTTATGAAAACCAAAACATTTACCATAAATTTGCTTTTTAAAGTATCTACATATTCTAATGGAGTGCAAATCCATTATATGGATCTCCTAACCATGGAGAAATAAATCTAGACGTTTTACTAGCATTCTCACTCCCAGTTAAATTCCCAGTTTACAAAAGATCTTTTTTCAAGAACATTTGTAGCTCTGCTATTATCAGTATATTATCCTAAAAAGGAGATTCTGCGTTTCGAAAGGAATCCCCTCCTTAAATAATTTAATTCAACATCAAGCTATTATTATTTTCTGAAATCTCATTTAGTCTCATATTTAGCCAGGCTTTGCTGCATTTTTAAAGGTCTGATAGCAGACTCATTAACAGCTCTGTGTCAGGCAAAAGAAACACAGGCACGAGATAAAGGGGCAGATTTTGCTCATATTGTAAATTCACGTGAAAAAAGCAAGTTATCACCTTTCTTTCCCACTCAGTGGAATGCAATTCCCTTGTGCTCTGCCAAGCTCTGTGCTGCCGTGCCAGTGTCAGGCTCTGCTGGATAAACCCCGCTGTCTCTTTTCTGCTCTCACAAGGTGGCAATGTTGATCTGCGCAGGGTTCCTCATCGCCTGGATCCCCTACGCCGTGGTGTCGGTCTGGTCAGCCTTCGGACGGCCGGATTCGGTCCCCATCCCCTTCTCAGTGATACCAACGCTGCTGGCAAAGTCAGCAGCCATGTACAACCCCATCATCTACCAGGTCATTGACTGCAAGTTTGCCTGCTGCCGCTCGGGAGGGCTGAAGGCCAAGAGCTCTTTGAAGAAATCGAGGTAATTTCTTCTTTGGGGAGTAGGGTGCCTTTAAGAACATGATGTTCCAAAAACCAGGATCTACCAAGAATCACAGCTCATTGAATTTTATTTCTTGGGTTTGACCRTGACCATTTTGATTTGGGATTTTTCTTGCCATGAAAATTTGTGAAGTGACTGTAGGTATATAAGGAGAAGCAAGAAGGCAGTCCTTTCTTTTAGATCCAGCTGCAACTCCATTGATACAGTTTGGAAAATAGTCCCATTGGTTTTAATGGGTTTTGGATCAATCCTGTCTTACTAATCCTTTTCTTTCACATCATCATGKGAGTTTCCTCCAGGAGGTGTTGATGACCTCTATTGCCAGTGAAGGAAACAGAAGAGAATTGTATAAATTCCTTCCATAATTAACTTGTTAATACCATGCCTTTCAGCCACAGAATCAGCAGGGAGAGAMAATAGTTCCTCAACCACCCAGCAGGCATTCATACCAAGAAAACGCACCTCAAACCAGACAAATCAAAGTGTAATTGTCTCATAAGAAAGTCTCCTTTTTTTTTATTTACAAYCTTCAGGCAAAATTTGTGCTGCACACCCATGGAATTAATGAAAACACTAATTATGCTCTTGGAAAAAAAGTTTAGTTCTGTATTATGCCAGACAAGTACCTTAGTTTTGTGGCTGAACAACGGGATAATGATGGATGTTAGTCTGACAGTGTAGACTGTCACAAACACCATATCACACATAAGTGACAGTGAAACAATAGAATTCCAGTAATTTGCTTCAAAGACCAGGCACTTGCCTATCAAGTGCCTCGATAGAAGCATGAAGGACCATTTTATCATTCATACTATTTCCTTACCAGTTCCAGCATTTTTGGTGTGTTGCTCAGCCAGTCAATCTTGAGCTTCCACAGCTTCTCGTAGCAGACCATTCCATAATCTTGCACTGAGATCCATTTCATCTGCAGAACACACAGTTTATATATATTGTAAATGTCTGAGGTGCGGAATTTATAGTTTGCCAAAATCCCTTCTGCAGTTTTAGTCAAATGGGACACAAATTCAAAGCAGCCTTCAGTGGGTTTTTGGTAGCTGGATTTGTGTTTAACATCTGGAGGAGGTCTCACCCAGTGCCCTGAATGCAATGGGGCTTCTCTAGGCCTGTGCAGTGAACAAAATGATCTGGAGGAATCCCTTCCCAGAAGCAGGAACCTAATTTCCAGCTTGGTGTGAGCAAAATGACCACTGTCCCCTCTCTGCCCCACAGGACATACACAATATCTGCACACAGGGACTCGGCAGCGATGAACGAAACCCAGCTGGAACCGTGAGGGCTCATCTCGTGCACAGCAAATGAAAACCTGGTGAAAAACAACCCTACTGGCTCAAGTTTCTGTAAATGAATTAAAACATGGTGACAGATTTRTTTCGTGCCCTATTCCTATGTACAGTGCACAGTTCTTTCCATCCTGACCATAATAGTGCGTTAGAGTTGGGCAAATATTCTAAGTAATCAGAGGAAGAAGAAAGAGAGAAAATGTGTTTGCATTGAAAATATCCCTTCACTTAAGATGCTCTAAAATGCCCTTTTTTTGTTCTTCTTAGCACTAACAAAGAATGATAGTTGGAGCAATGTTTTCCCCCAGGGGAAGGAAAGTATTCATAAAAGCCAGCCCTAGTTTACCAAAGCTAATCTCCCTAAATTCCTGCTGCAGTCACTGGAGACCTGGAGCATGAGAGAAAGGATTCCTTAGAGGACAAAGCTGAGTTGGAGCTTCACTTCTTGGGCCTCTCAATTACACAGTGGGGAAATATTAGCTGATAGGATTTCCCTGCTGAGCATCTCTCCAAATCAGGAGGCTACAAGCTGTGTTAAACCCACTGTGACTTCAGTCCTTCAATATTCAGAAATGTTTTGATTTTAGTCACAGCAGAGGTGCCACATTCATACACAGGATCACTTTACAAGATATAGAATAACAAATCCCTACTCAGCTGTGAATGAGAGGGGAAAGGTCTCTTGCTCAAATTGTAGATTACTTTGGGAGTTATGAATAACTTTGTAATAAAAAAGCAGAACTGGAATGAAGTCAGCCCAAGCCAAACTGAGCAAACCAATATTTCACACATTTTTTATTATTCTCTGGCCAAAATTACAATGAAGTATGATAGAAATAAGCAGAAAGATTTGATAACTGGATTTTTCACTGTGTATTTTACTCATCACAATTCTTTATGGGATCAATTCATGARTTATAAAATGTCAAAATATTCCTCAATCCAAACCATGAAACCAGATTGAAAACTGGTGTGTTTGTCAGAAGGGTCACAGCACTGGTAACAGAGGAGTCTTCCCAAAGTGCAGCTGCAGAATAATTTGTAAACACTAAATCCTAGAAGGATGAGGATTAGTAACTTCTGTTTGAGRGAATGAAGTTCTGTAAGTTCCTAATGCATTCAACAGAAAAATAAYATGTCTTGAAACGACCTGCAGAGTGAGGCAGCCAAAACAGTTGTGTTGGATAGGAGACATAATCATTCTTATTATCTCCCTTTTCTCCTTTGGATTTATCTTAAGGTGGAGGCATCACTACAGATCAAAAATTAGCATTTCAGTAAAAGCAGATCTTAAATGCTTAAAATAATGATTTTGATGTTTCTATGTAATTTCTTCAAGAAGGATAKGATTCTATTAAAAATAAGTTAATTGCAAATCAAAGAGTCTCCCATATAGGTTTCTGCTGACTGTTAGAAAAAAGAAAGTTACAAGGGCAAAGCTCCCTTCTGAGTTGTTCCTTTATGGAAAGAAAGTATTTATGAAAGAGTTTCAATTACTTTCCTGTTTAATATTTCCTGTTTAACATTAATTTATCYTAAGTTATTTCAGAATTGTGTTTAACGTGCATTTCCTGCCACACTTAACTGAACTTCTTTTGTGGCTGATCCATGKTGATGTTAATATTGCTTTATACAATAATATCACACAGGTTTGATCTGATGTTTGTTGGCAGGTCCCAGCACTCCCATTCTGCAGTTGCTGTTTTATCCAATGATATTCAGACCACGTAGCAGAAGTAGAATTTTGTTGAATTTTCACAATGTATTGCTTCCTCCTGTGCAATGCTTTAGCAAAAGAAGTTTGAATAAAAATGAAGAGCACTTGCAGAGGTACTAAGAGCTGCCATGTTGCCTACACATTACTTTGTGTTGATTTTCCCCCAAAAGCTGAGTTCTTTCATTCCTACAGACCTTCCAGCATAAGACAAACTTCTTTCTTAACTRTGGTTGCAAACTGTGCCCACAGATTGATCCAGAGCAGAAGGCACCTTTTATAATATCTGCAGGCTTGGTTGTGAAGATAGGAACAACCTTGCCTGCATCTTCCTGCAGCTTTTATTATTTTCTTCATCCAGGCAAACTTTTGTTTATATCTACAGTTGTTTATAATAACTAAGGTGAGATGTAAATCAGATGTACTGTGGCTCCATAAATGAGATTAGCTGGAGCAACACTGTTGGTAAAATGGTAGGAATTGCTCACTGCTCTGGCCAGATCTAGGGGTAAATCAACTCACAGACTGTRCATGAACACTTCCTCTAATTTAAACTGGGGAAACTTTTCTCTTATTTTGTTAAAATTAAGTACTTTCCTCTGAATTGCTGCTGGGTCATGCCAGAAGTGGATACACACTTGTRGTAGGGCTGAATTTTTATTTTTAAGGAGTATAACATATCCTTGGATTCCACTATAGCAAATGTACGAGATACATACAACTCTATATAAACTTACAGAGTTCAGAGGTTTAGTAAACCCTAAATATGAACTTCCAGAATAATGATAAACGTGTCCCATATGACTTAAAGATATTTATTTCTGTGTTATTTAAATGTATTTATTTTTTGTTCAGCGCCATAACTATTCCTGTCTGAAAACTCAGTTTTGCCACGACTGAACAGCATCTTGCTCTTTAGGACTCCAGCTTGTGCAGGAGTTAGAGACAAGTTTCTGCTGAGCCTGTGTTCAGGTGAAAGATGTTCCCCTGAATCAAGCAGGACATGCACATTTCAGCMTGCAGTGCTTAATTTAAATGCAGAATCTGAACCTAAGAGTAAATGGATCTCATTGGATTCAATGACAAAAGAGAACTGGAGCACTCYCTTTGTTCACCTGTATATAAAGCAGCTCATACAATTTCTGCTCTGTTTGGGATCACAGTGGTAGAGGAATGAGGGGTCTTATTATGGATTCAGATTTTCAAGGTCAGCTWTGAATTGATTTGAAGATTGTAGCAAGATGGTTCTAAAGATAACACTTTGCCACTCATGCTCAGGACAGAGTTCCTTCCTCTCCCTGTGTWGAGGCTGATAACTGATTATTATATAAAAATGAGATATGTATGCTTGGTCTGAGGTCATCAAAAGACAGTGAATCTCTCACTTTCCTGTTCTAAAAATCTTCTAAATGTTCTACAAATTTCAAACTTATGCCATTTTGTGATCTGGGCTTGTCAAAACACCAACAGTATAAAACCTACCCGGTGTAATGAATGAGTAAGGAATATGACTCCAAAGGCAGATTTCTTTATTGCATTTCCAATATTTCATCCTCCTTGCTATATTAAGAAATTTCCTCTTTTTATGTATAAACATTAAACTAAGTGTTTTTTTCACAAAGATAGTGCCATCAAGAATAATAGCTATAAATGGGGATAATTTATTATGTAACCTTTGTGTACATTCAGAGTGGGCTGCCAGGAAGCAAAATTCTATTTGAATTCACTGTCCATGACTTGAAGGAAGTAATTGAAGGAAAAAAAGACACAGACTAAGGCTCCACTTAGATAATGAGCTGAACTGGACAGCAAGATTGAGAGTAAGAGAGTAATGAGAGCAGTATTGTATTTTGAWGTAATAGTGAAATTATGCAAAGCATGTGGATATGGAAATTTTTTATTTGTCATTTCCAGACACAGATGAAGAATGACTATAAACCTTCTTCTGCAGACTTGGAAATCTGTTGACAGTGAAGAAATATCAAGATTTAAAATGCCTGAAGAGGCTCTTGAAATAGGAGATTTAAGCAAACTTTTATGACAGAAGTTGAAACAAATAAAGTATTAAAAATATAAGTTATGGTTGTGGGATTTTGGAAGACAATAGAGAGCATTTGTCCATGCAGGTGAACGCAGCTGTAGCAAATTTTATTTCTAGACCTGTAATAAAAATTAAAAGAACCCAACCCAACAAGTGATTTGTTAAAAATATTTATCACCCACAGCACAAGACTGCTGATAGCAGAAAATTTTTGGTTTTGTGGCATCRAAAGTGAAAGAGAAAATTGATGTGTCTTCATACAGAGGGAGTGTGATTAATGAATGACAGGCACAATGATAGTGAACTGGATTCCTTGGTGGAACTTTTCTCTTGGCTGACAATGTCTTTTAGAGGTTGTCCCACCTGCACTGTGCAGGGTGTAAATAGGTCATGAGAATAAATCTGAATAACTGCTAAAGTTAATAACTGCTAAAGTGACCAGGCACTTATTTCTCCTGTAATTCCACACTATTCATTTTATGTTTGTGCTTCTACCTCTTCTTACCACGAGAGAACTTTCAGACACATTAATCTAAATCCCTCAGGAAAGCTGCTGTGGCATCTTTTCAGTCACATTTCCCAGCTCAGGATGTCCCCACATCTTAACAAATGATGTTCACCATAACACCAGTTTCATTTCTTCCCTCCTCTCAAGGAAGGTTTGGTTGGTTTCCCCCCACATCTGCATTTCCCCAAGTTTCACAGACCTTTGCAGGTCTCAGGAAGAACATTTGGCAGCCTGAA
>CADDXX010000803.1:61151-137493 GCA_902810485.1 Alauda arvensis
CAGCCTGACCTTTTCCTTATCTGCAGGCTTTGCTTTTCAGGGTGGCTCATCTCCTCCTTCACTTGGAACATGGTGCACATGATGGGGGCTGTTTTTGTAGCTGTGGAATGATCTTTGCTTCCCCAGTTCTGCCTGTTTCACTTCGCAGCTGGGGGAAGGGATCTTGGACCTGTAAGCCAGGGCAAAAGGCATCAAAACACAAGGCTTAGTTACAGATTTTCATGCTTTTGTCACCTCTGAACAAAGGGTGCTTCACCAGCTATGAATGAATGATGAGCCTTTTCCAATGCTAAATGCAGTTTTCTGTCCTCAATAGCACAGAAAAGAAAACCCATCTGGTTTGTTAGAGATTTATTCTGAGAGACTCATTCAATATCAAATCAAGTGACTGCAACAAATGGATAAAAGTTGTTGATAAAGGTTTGGTAGGTTCCCTGATCAGTAAGGTGGTCATTGTTCTGTATTTGGGATGTAGTACCTAGAGGATGTTTTGGGATTAGATCTCTTAATCTCTGTGGACTATAGCTAATAAATTTGTGAAATAACAAGTAAACATTGCACTGACCAAAACCTGACATTGCACAGAACTCTTTCAGATATAGATGGTRGATACATGTGTGGTACACAATACATTTTGAATTATAAATATTGCTTGCATTGCATCAAGCAGAATCTTACATAGTGAAAATACGAAACATTCAGGAAAATAGGTATGTTTAGAAAATAAGTACAAAAATAGAGATGGCCTTTTTGCTTTCTGAAAGGGGCTACACAGAGGCTCAGCATCCTAAAAWCAGAGGCTGGTGTGAAAGTCTTGCTCTTTCTGCACAAATCTTGCAAAACATGTCAAAGAAGGGATCTTACCTTGGGGTTTTGCATTCATGGAGGCAGTCTGCAMCACCTAAAAATGTCTCCCTGGAGCRCCTGAAGATCCTCATTCCTGAATTAGGAACCATTATCTTGGACTGACCAGTGGGTGGAGAACCTGTCTGTCTGTCTGCAGTTCAGGTCCCCAGAGCTAAGGGAAGCTTTRGAGAAAGTGTAACAGGGAGGAGAAAAAAATGATAATGAATAAGCARCAGAAACTGAGGTGATGGGGTGACAGAGTTAAGCAAAGTATTCTAAAAGAGGAAAAGTCAGAGAAAATTATATGTTTGTGAATAACTTTGAGGAAATAATAATGTAAATGRAGGAAGGGAGTTATTCACAGTCTCAGAAGGTGATAGAATGAGAAATCAAAGCTGGAAGCTAAGGCAGGAAAAGCTGRAATGGGACTTGCTGAACTACAGGAACATTCAGGAAAAGTTCTCAAGGGGAGAGGTTGGGACATGATTAACTAGATACTCAAGAACAGATTATTTACTCTAATAACAAAAATTGTTAACCATTGGCAATATTTCTAAACAGACACTTTTAGTCCTCATGTGTGAATTTCTGAGCATTTTGCTAATTTAAACACGTGTAGGAGCTGTCTGTGCTGCTGAAGCAGTGAGTGCTGACGTTTGCTGTAGAGATGGCTGGATTGTTTACACTGGAACTGGCTTCAAAAGACCCCTCACACCATGAAACCTCACTTCTCATGAAGTGATTTCAAAATCCAGAGTTGGTGCAATTCAGTGTCSTGTGCAGATGCAGAGTTAAACTTTATTAAGAAAGAAGCAGCTTTGCTTTCACAGTTATTGGATGAGCTTTTTGGAGAGGTATCATTCTGCAACTCTGGCAGTTCAGGCTGAAATAAAGTGCTGTAATTACTGCCATGSACAATTTACTGGAATAAAAGATATTCAGCTGTGCTATTTAGCTTTTGAGCACATGATAATAAATCTGGAATCCCAGAGTCATTAAATTAAAATACACCAAATAACCACAGGGAAATTACATGAGAAAATTACCTTCAGAAAAACATATATTAGTGGGTTTTGATCTACATTTTCATTCTTAGGAATTATGTTTCTAATAGRGTTAAATTTACAAAGATACCAATAGACTTTTAGTGATACTGACCCAAAATAACTACAATATKATTATTATCTCAAAGCTTAGGTGTATTATATAGAAAGATATTTCTACTACTGAAGGTGTGTYCTATTAAGAAATAATTTCAAGTGTAATTTTTTTGTGCAAATGTGCTGTGTTTATTGTTTCAGTTTGGTGGCAGTGGGATTGTATTCAAATTTAATGTCCTGATACTGGTCAATGCTTAATGTTGTGGAGCAAGAAATCACAGACATATATTAGATAGAGTTCTATTCTGTTTAGGGGATCAGACTCCTTCCTGCTGAAAATATGTTCACACCTGCTTGGAAGTCCATGGTCTACATCYCTTTCCAGTTTCTAATGTAAAAAAGGATCTTGTGTTTCCTTTGCTCATGTCCCCCCCCAGCAGCCTCAGCAGCCTTGTTGGAGTTGCATCTGGTTAATAAAACCCACATCAGGGAGCCCAGGTCCATAGGGAAAAGGGAAACTGCAACACTGTGGGCTCCTTTCTCAGTTAAAGATGAGATAAACCCAGGAGCAACCCCACCAAAATGAGGGTRCTGCTCTGAAATGGATAGAAATGAAAGGAGAAAATATCTTTTCAGTTTTATGGGGCCCAAGAAGTGCCAGAGGTACTGACCAYTGGGAGCTGGTTCTCCAACTCTGATGTAAACATCTGGACCTTGAGCTGAGAGGGTCCTTTTTGCTAAGGACACCTACTGACTGCACAAAAAACTTAACTTGGCTGGTAGCACAAAGRTGAGGGAGGCTGAAGGCCATTTTGCACCTGGCTTTGAGTGATTTTTGGCTTCCTTCATGTTCTGCTTCATTACAGTCCTTAAAAGATGCACTTGACCTTCCCAATGACCCGCTGGGGTGCACAGCTGAAGTGTCAGTCACAGCATGCTGGTGTTGTAAGCAACTTTCAAAGCTGTAATAAACTAATATAAAACCTCCTAGAATATTCATTACTGGATTTTTTCAGCACTTTGGAGCTCAAAGTGTAACGGAGGACCTGAGCATGGTGATTAATGAACCTCAGAGGTCAGAGCAGTGGGAGAGTTCATTAACTCCTATGATTTTGCAGCCCACAGTATAAAATTCAATTGTTTGTGTCCATCAATGTTTCCAACACACTGTGTGTCAGTGCAATGTCCTGGAACTGCAATCACCAATGTAAGAGAAAATTTATGGAGCGAGCCTGTAAATAACAGTGTAAGTTCTCAAGTGGTGTTGCTGAGTTAATATGTTATTAATGTATAACACTGTGTTATGAAGCTGTAAAGAACCTCACTTACKGGCTGCACTTAACATCAGGGGACACTTTACTGTCACTGTATTGGAACAACAGTGGTGATTTTCGTTTTTCTCTGCCCTTTTTTATTCCCCTAAACACACAACCAGATGGATGACATCATGGGCAGACTTTATTTTCTGCACTTTGTTATCTGAATGTGTTTTCAAATAAAGCAAGAGAATGGATCAATGCTGCTGCCTGTGGTTTTGTCTTGGGTTTTGATCACAAAATTGTATGTTTTTACATCAAGGCTGCTTTAGGTGCCATTTAACTGCAATCCTTAACCTGCACTGGTCTGTAGTAAAGTTCTTTSCACTGACTGAGGGTAGGTTTAGATTAGAGAATAGGAAGAAATTCATCCCTCTGAGGTTGGTGAAGCCCTGGCACAGGTTGCCAAAGAAGCTGTGGCTGCCCCATCCCTGGAAGTGTTCAAGGCCAGGTTGGATGGGGCTTGGAGCAGCCTGGGATGGTGGGAAGTGTCCCTGCCTATGGCAGGGGAGTTAGAACTGGATGATCTTTAGGGTCCCTTCCAACCCAAGCCATTCTGTGATTCCATGTCTTGAGTAGCTGCAAAATGTGTGTGAGGACCATTCCAGTCTAATGAGAAACAAGCTATTTGCAGATACTCTTATTAAAATGATTCTCTAAATAAAGGAAAAAAAATCCTGTCTCCACCTATTTTCTCCCCAASCCCAAGAGACAGTTGGCARCTCWGGCAAAGGGATCCTACAAATCMAAGTTTGGGMRTTGCCATGRTTTGRGCATCCTGACCCAGTGCAGTGMTGCCTGGACMGGCTTTKAACATGCTCTTGCCTGAGAGGACATYAAAGTGAGATGGCCTCCTTCTTACTAATAGCTTTGTCCTGTTCTTCTCTGAGGCATCTGAGGAGAGTTGGAAACTGGGGAGAAGGATTCATCCTCTTTTCTCCTTTCATCTGACAGCAGGTGCACAGTGGAAAACCTTCCAGGCAGTGCTGGCAGCAGGTACAGGGGTACAGGCAGGTGGAGGCTTTTCCTCCCAGACTCATCCTGTCCCCCTCAGCAGTAACTGTCTGTAAATTGGACCAGCCAAGGCTCAGAAACTGCAGATTTCATCAGTGTAAACCTGAGTGCTGGGTGGTATTGACTGGACTTGGCAATGTTTCAATCCCATTTTACTCTGCCCACACAGTGAGCTCRGCTCCAGTAAAATCTTGGTAGGAGGAACTGGGACTGAGCTGGGAAAGAGTGCCAGACTGCTGCCAGGTGTCCTGGCACTCCACATCTGCACCAGCCATGCACAGCTCTGCCATGTCCCAGGAGATGGCAGAAGGAAGGAACTGCTTAAGGGCAGCACAAACAAGTGAAAAACCACGGAACAGCTTCTGTGCAATAGCAGGTTACATGGACTCATCTGGGAAGAGGGGGAATCTGAGGGGTATGGTAGGGCCCACAAGCAGCCTGGAGAAGATGAAAGGATCACATTTACAGACTTTTTTCATGAAGCAGGAGTTGGAAGGCACCAAATGGAACATCCCAGTGTAAAACCTCAGGCACGAGGCAAAGGGAAGGACGTGATTTGTCCCTGCAGCATCATTGAGTGGTGAGGGAGCATCCATCCAGCAGTGGAATTTGGGCCACTGGCTGACTCTGCATTGTGTGATCACACAAAGGCAAAGGCACAAAGTGACTCCACAGGAGTTCTTCCTGGCAGGGTCTTGTCCCACAGAGGTGACATAAAGGGTTTTACCTGARAAGGCATTGAAGGATGCTCAAACAGACTGGTTTTAATGACCCCAGGGAGGGATGGTCCTGCCCACATCCCATGGGTCCAGCAAAACAGAGCTCTTTGATTTCATTGAGGCAGGTTTAGATTCAATGACAGGCACTGCAGAAAGCATTCTGTCTTTCTTTGAAGGTCATGCTTATAAATGGCTTTAAAATTGTTCTCTGAGTGAACCTGGTGTTATTTCTATCAGCTTTCTTCAAAGCCAGAATAAAAGAACAGATTTTTTTTCCCCTTTCTTTCTTAGACATTTCTCTGATATMCTGAAAAAGAAACTGTTTTTTAAAAATAAATTATGAGCAAATATTTATTTTTAGATCAGTAGGAAAACTATAAGAWCAGAGGGAGCACCATAACAGATGCACTCTCCATGGAGATTTGGAGATAAACGAGGAGCTTTCTGCTTATGGTAAGCTTTTTCTAGAGCTGAAGCYGAAAATGAAAAAATTAAATGAGGATTTAAAAAAAAAAGAAATGGTTCTGGTGCATCTAACACCTACATGTGGTTGTTAAAACAACCAGTGKCTGCTGTTAGAAATGAAACAGGGGTTTGAATACCAATATGAATTACTGGTTTTACCGTTTATTAAAGTAAGACTTGCTCTTTATCCAATTTTGGTTTTCAGGTACAAAATACTGTGAACCATGAGTATTTCTRTGATGTGGTGCTGGAGCAGCCCAAAGTCTCACAGAGTCAGTGGTTTGGGCTACCCTGAGATTTYAAAAGCCCAGCTTGGCTATAGCTGCACTCCCTGGTGGTGCAGGGCTGTGGTTTGTGGGAGTCTGGCTGGGTCAAAAATAGGCTCATAAAATTGGGTAACAACATTTCTGTGAACCCATCTTCAGTTTTACTGCTATTTTTCCAGGTGTTCAGCATGTAGAAAGGATGGTGGTGTGGTAACTTAAATTTTCTGTTAGGGACCAAATGTTTAATGCAGATGGATATTCACCTTGTGAAAGGCTTTTTTATTCTCTTTTAGGATGTTTTAGGGTGGTCAACRATTATTAAGTTTTGTGCTAGACTTTTTCTCTGAATTATTTCTCTTTAGCTTTAACAGTCAAAAATGGAGTCAGAAAGTGGAATGACTCAATTGTACAAAGTTTGAGGTTGTTCACTGATCTTGTTCTGCTGGATCATTATATTTTATGTTTTGACTTTTTAAATTTTTATTTTGTGGTAATGGATAGAGACGACTTTTGATTCCAGCTATACTGGTTAAAATAACTTTTCAGAATTTTCTCTTTCTTAAAATATAAAACCATAGGCAAACTTTTTTTTTCACATGGATGTGAGGCTCAATTTCTACTTTTCTGAATGTTGTCTTTGCCAAATTAACTCCTAGTGACCAGCACCTTAAACTATGAGATCACTCTTTGCTGGAATTATTTCCCAGAACAGTTCTTCCTTGCCATGGTGAAAGAAAAGTCTTTTAGCAAGGGATTAATTCATTTAAATAGRGATGAATCTTGCAGTACTTAGAATTTCCCCCAGAATAATTATGTGGGTTTTGAAATCCCTTAGTGGAGTTCCTGGAAAGGTGTTTAGGGTTTTGTATAAATCAATAGCCACAGGATGTAGCTTTGTGCCTGCCTCAGGAACCCACWTGAACTACTGCTACATGAAGAAGAAAACCAGCAGGAAAAAGAAAGAAGAGGGGAAAAAAAAGAAGAAAATGGTACTCTACTTACAAGCAGTTTGCTGCTCTGTCCACCTGTACAGCAAGGTAGATTTGGGGATAAAAGAAAAAAAAAATTTAAGTCTTGATGATTATTGAAAGGAAGTGGAATAAAGGCTAAAGGCATCATGAATGACAGAGATAAAACCTCCAGCTTTAAATGAGGGAGTTTGAAGTTTTGTAGCTTTGAAGTTTTCTATTCCTGTTCCATTCTCATCCAATTCAWAATCTTCCAGAGGTGTGAAATAGGCACCGAATTTTATTCATGTGGAGTTTTGCATAGAAATTGGTAGGCATTAGTGCTCTAATGAATCTCAGTCATCTTTCAGCAGACAGTGAGCCAAGTCTCACTGGAGAAGAGAGTGAGAAAATGATGATGCCCACTTCCATGGTGTGTTGAACTAGACCTGAGGCTTAAAACAGGAAAATGAAATTGCTTATCTACTGGTCAAACCAAGYKSTCTCTCWTGGTCTGTCAGTGGGGCACAAGTGAATTTTCAGGAGCTGCACACTCACCTCTTCTCCCTGATGTCCCACTGCKGGGGCACTGCACAAACAGAGGAACCTGGATATGCTCTGGCTGAACTCTGCTGAGCTGAAATAGGAGCACACCAAGCTGGCTTAACATCTGCTTTATYCTTGCCTTGTGCAGAGAAGAGTGGSACASCTTCCTGCCACTGCAAACTCTTCCAAGGTCACAGTGACTCTCAAAGACAGGCAAGCAAAAATGTCTGCAGCACACCAACATTCTGGCTGTACTCCAACACCCCTATTTTTTTTATTGACTGCCATTTTCTCCATCTCTTCAGGGAACTGCCTTTATTCCAAGGGTTCCTCTCAGTTTCAGTGCCACTTTGACTTGTCTATACAGCTAGATTGGGCAGCAGCCCATTGGCTGTGTTGTTTGGTAMCTGTGCAGATTCCTATCTCTCATTTCTCTTCCAATAAAGAGATTGGGTTAAGATACACAGCTCTCCAGGGATGCTGCTGGGATTGATGCCAGAGAGGGCTGCATGGCACTGAGGGGTGGCACAGCATAATAAAAGTCACTTTGAGCATCAGAAACTTCACCCACTTTAGGTGCCAGAGCCTGTTGAAGGAACAGAAGGCAGAAATCAGCCTGTGCTATTTGCAGAAAAGCTGTATCTCACCAAGGAATGACAGCAAGAGGAAGGTTTGCACCTGAATGGCTGAACAGAGACATCATCAAGCAACAGATTTGTTTCCATACAGGAGGGCATAGAGGGACCTATATTAAGCACTGTCACAGCCCTGCTGGGAATATATCCTCAGTCTCCCACATTTACTGCTGCTGACATCAGTGGCAGGGACACTTYCAGGGATGAATTAAGCTCTGCTGTTTGAGACATGGATGCACCATTCTGTGGAAATACAATGGACACATAGCTGTGCTTCAGCCCTTTGAAGAAAAAGGGTTTAGTGGGCAGCTGACAAATCATTCAGGTTTGTAAGGAGGAATGCTTTCACAGAGGGGGCATTGAGATAAGAAGAGAAGCCATAAATTCTTGTGGCCAAACACAGCCTCTTCAGAAGGTTTTGCCTTGTTTTTCTCTAGCTCCACTTTTATTTTTCCCTTCTCTGGAAAATTCTCCCAGTTCTCATTTGTGGCAATATTTCATTTATTTTCTTATTCCCTGATCAGACACAAGCCAGGATGATGCCTTTATTACATTATAGTCTCATTTTTGAGACTGCTGTCAACCTGGTTTTTGTAAATAGCTTATATGCTTTACTTAAATATTGCAAGCCTGTTAATGTCAGTAAGTAGCATTTTTCTGGCTTGGGTAAATGCTGAAAGATATACCAATGGGGAAAAACCGTTTCAGACAAATAAAAAGTGACAGGAGATATCTTATGAAGAGCTGTTTATTAGAATTTCAGTATTGAAGATTTACAGGAAGAAAMAAAAAATAAAAAGAAGGCACAGTTCATCTTTGAAGAGATTGGTTTATTATATTTGTTTAACTTCATGTGAAATTCCTTTACTTATTAAAGGATGGCAACTGGATGAAAAGGAAGTTGTGGGGCAACTAGGGAAGGACAGGGTGTTGCTCTGTTTTCAAATACCAAATGAGCCTTGTGTTCCTGCAAGGTCATGTTCAGCTCAAGTTAGGAATGGTGTGACACCTCTGAAAGATTTGTATTATTAAAAGAAAGATACTTAGCAAAGCAGTGYTTCTGCAAGGGAAAAATCTGGACACCCAAGCCTATGGAAGTGCTTAAGAATGGAAAATCGTAAGTTAAAAGCCCCTTTTCTAGTCACAACTACATTTCCTTTCTCCTCTGCCGTTAATGGGGACCATGGGTATGCCAGCAGCAAAGGAAGCATACTTAAACTTCGAGGAATAGCACAAGGAACACTGTGTTCATTCAAGCATTGATATTAAAAGTACTGCCAGCCAGATCAAAGGGATCAAAGCCGAGCTGGATTACCTACATTTAAAGTGCATGTGATTACTAACAGCAGCCCCTTTAGGATGCTAGCTAGAAATTTGGACGAATATCCGAATGAAGTGACACCAGACCCCAGAAGGTGTTTTCAAGGTCTCAATGAACATGTCATTTCTGCTTTTTGGAGGTTTTTCTGTGACACCCACAAAGCCAGGARAAGTCTCCCATGCTTTTGGGGCTGTGTATCAGCTCCCTCCAGGGCTGGATCCACTACTGATTGAGGAGGACATGGACATGTCCTGGGCACACCAACCCTCAGCCAGGCTGAGCYGCCTCCTTGCCCTGCTCTGGAGAGACACCAGCACACACCAGCAGCTGAAGCAGTGGCAGCTGGCTCCTAACTTTAGGGCAACAACCTTTTCTCCAGGAGCAGCTGAGTGTGAGCATTTTTCCTCCACCCCAGAGCAAACATCACCGTGTCCAGTTATGGAGTCTGGCAGAAGTTTCAGAGGAGGCTGAGTTTGCAGTATGCAAATACAGAGCATAAATAATAACTATAATAATTAATAAACTCTAGGATAATCTGCTTTAGACACAATTCTTGACTACGAGTTGAAACAAATTATGGTGGGAAGGGGAGGATTCCCCATTCCTTGATGACCTCAGTTCAAATCTGGAATTTTTATATGGTGAAAACCATTTTTTGCTACAGAGCATCAAGGGAAATAATGACTACCAAATGCTTTTGGTTAGGAGTAGTAATTAGAAAGCCTGAAGGTTTCAGACACTAGGGATTATGATTAGGAACAGAAGAGGTTTGCTGCCTTCTCCTCTAACTCAGTAACTCAGAAAAATTCAAAAAAGAAACCCTGGAAATAAGTTAGCTAGGAAAAGCTTCTTAGAAACAGCAACAATAAAACTAATGATACAAGTAGAACAATGTAATTATCTGGAAAATAGAAATGTGTATGGATCAGGCCAGCTGAATGGAATATAGCCTAGCATGCAGTAGGAATGGGATAAAGACATTCCTAAGGCCATGCACATTATTTTAGAAAGACAGAGAAGCAGAGAATTTACCACAAAGCTTAAGGAAAGACAAAGGAACAGAWTTTTTCAAAGAGTGGATGTGAAGTTGCTTCTGCCTGTAGCAACTGCAGCAAAACTAAAAGGAAAAAACCAGGGGCTAGACCTTGGATGCCATTTTTTTCTGATGTGTAATACCTRGTTCCTCAAACAGAAGTATTGACAGTTGGAGAATCTTCAGAATGTTGGGGTATTTTTTTCCAGTTGTTTTTTGCCACAGAGTTTAATAAATCATCAGTGTTCATCACTGCTTATTTTGTGCAAAATTCTTGAAATTAACCTGTTGGTGTGACTGTTCAACAACCAGTGTATCCATAGAGCCTTCAGCTCCAGTTTTAATGATGCAGCAATGGCAAATGTGCTGTTTGTATAGAATGTTAAATTACTGAAAATTCTTATTTTCAGCATCTCACATTCTCAGATATTCCAACTTTTCTGTCTGAAGCTGAATCCTGGAAAGCAACGACTGATCATGGAGCCCAAGCCTGCAGGTGTGATGTTGTAGCTGGCACAGATGTTGGACTGCCTTGCMTGACAGGGTAGACAGGCAATTTGGGGGAAAGAGGTTTGCCAGGYCTGAGATAAAAATAGATAATAAGTGGAATATGGCAATACTGGCTTGGATGGAATGAAAATTCAGGATTGAACAAAAAAATCTCTTTGGTTTCTGTGGATTTTTCCAAGAAAATTTTTACAATCTTCTAAAATCAACCCAAGTTGCTTTGCCAGGCACTGATTGCATTGTCCAAGGAAGGTGAATGAATGGTTAATGGTTAATGAATCATTAACCCCAAGTTCCAGACAATATGTACTTTTCAATGAACATATTTAGCATTAAAAAGGAAGACAGCCTCTGACTGAACTGTGCTTTTAGTAAGAACTTGGAAACTGAAAAGAAAAAGGAAAGAAAAGAAAAGAATTCTTTCAAGTGGCTGAACATTACTTTGTTTCCTTTTCCTGTGTGTCAGTAGTATTCCCTTCAGAAATTCCCAATCTGAAGACACACACACTGCCTGTTGGCTGCAAGTTAATACATGGGATACACCCAGACTGACCCAGAGATGGGATAAAAGGAAATTTTCCATTCCATTACCCTTTATCCTGGCTCTTGAAAAGGTAGCAGTGTTGACAAGGTGCCAAATGTAGCACATAATGGACCTTATGAATCACAGTCATTGTTCCTTGGTGTAGAGGCACAGCACAGAGGTTATTGTATGTATTAACTACCTCAGTGATTCAGGTCTCAATCAGGAAGAAAAAGACTTGAATGGCCACTTGGATGTGTGTCTTTTCATATACATATGAGAGAGTTTAGGGATTCCTCAAGCACCAAAGGTGTTGTACATGGTAGATGATGCAGCTGTGGTGGATCCAGCTGTGGTCAATCCAAATCTCCTCCTGGCAAAGCCAAGGAGAATTTAACCTTGACCTYAAAAGGAGCAAAGAGGAAAGCAAAGAGGAACTCAGGACAAGCACTTCACCACAGCCATCTGTACTCAGGACTGGTGAGGCAGCACCTTGAGTRCTGTGGCCAGACCTYGRCCTCTCACTCCAASAAAGACATTGAGGGGTTGGAGAGAGTCCAGGGAAGGGCAGTGGAGATGGGGAAGGGTMTGGAGACCWGGTGGTCAGGCAGTGTAGACTTTATGTTTTGATGGTTTGTTTTAWTATGGTAGATCTGTTCAGATTGTRCCAGCTGACTTCTGCAGTAGAGAATGGTCCCTAACACTATTTAATCCTTGCACAGATAATTTTCTTTTCAAAAAATTGGGCACTAGGTGCCACAAGACTAYTTTTTCCTTCCATGCCTTCTGTGACTATTCACAATGCCTATACACAGAACTATATACACATATAAAGTGTRAATCTGCATCAACAAGCCTTTGTGTGGAATAGGAAGAGATGTTTACATTATTAGGCATGGCTTTCTATTTTTATATCCTGCTGAAAAATTCTGGTCACGATCAAAAGGCAAAAGACAAAACCACAAAGGCTTTCATAAGGGATGATTTCTRTTGCAAGAAAAACTGAAAAGAAAGAAAAACCAGAATCTCACACTATCATGGTCTTGAATATTCAATRYATGTGACCAACTCTTCATTTAGAAAAAGTCAWGAAAGCTCTACCACATTTCTGACATTCCAGTTTTAACCAATTCAGCTAATCGGTATCAACAAAATATGGTATATCTAATAAATAACCTCTCAATGATAATAAACATAGAATAATACCAAGTTATAACAGAGCTTTCCTATACTCAGTTTCCATGTTGTCCAAAAAGTGGTTTTTGGAACATGAGTGTTCTGAGATCTCTTGCAGTGGACCCATTGACTTAGAGGCCACATGGTWAGGGAAAGAGAGCTCCAAACCCTACCAGAGAAGTTTTCTCCATCATGACACAAGAGCTGAGGAGAGAAATCCAATAAATTGGATGTGTAGGTTAATGCACAAGCTATATGTGTGTAGCTATTTCTTYATTTTCAATGGAGTTAGCTTTGGAGACCACAGAGTCACACASAATCACAGAATCTTTTAAGTTGGAAACGACCTTCAAGATCATGTCCCACCTTTGACTGATCACCATCTTGYCAACTCAGTGCCACMTCCAGTCTTYTCTTGAACACCTCCAGGGATGGTGACKCTAYCATTTTGTTGGGCAGTCCATTTCAATGTTAAACAACTCTTGACATGGGGAAATTCCTCCTGATGTCCATCCTGACACACCCCTGGCACAGCCTGAGGCTCTCTCATTCTGTCACTTGCTGCTTGTGACATGAGACCAGCCCCCCAGCTGCCTACACCCTCCTTTCAGGGAGCTRYAGARRRCAATAAGGTGGCAGTSAGGCTGTCCAACCCTCAAACAGGACTGTCTTCAGGGCCAGGTGGGTTTCACAGGGCAGCTCCATATCCAGTTGAGCTTGAGCATCCCCACAGACAGCAATTCCATGACTTCCCTTGGAAACCYATTTCCATATTTGAGATCCCTTATAGTGAAACCATTTTTACTGTGGATCTCATAAAAATTTCCTTTGTATTGTCTTTATGCCCACTGTCACTTGTCCTCTCATTTTATTTCTCTGGAAGGTCAGGCTTTATCTAAATTCCTTAACCCAAATTAGACTATGTAAGTCTCCTGTGACACTTGCCATGTATTTTCTTTACAATAATCTGAATAAACCCCACTCCCTCATTTATCTGTGTACGTCAAGTGCATCTCTGGTCCCCTGAACATCTCAGWGACATTCAGCTGGAATCTCCCCAGTTTGGCAATGTCCTTGTTGTACTGGAAGGGGAGATATATAATTCTGTGCTACACAATAACATTTGGACAAAATGCATCACATTTTTATCCCTTATTGCACTGGAAGCCTGAGCTCACCTTATACCCACCACAGTGTGCAGCCATAGAACTCTCACAGTGCAAATGGTTCAGGCAAAGGGCTCTGCTACTATAAAGAGAAAAGTATGAAAATATTTTTCAGTCAGAGTTTGGGTCACTGCAGAATGTCAGCAATTTAATCCCAGGTTATGAAAGGTATGCACAATTTTTTCATGTGAGGAGAAAACTTGTGAAGTTTTTAGCTTGGGGGTGATTTTTGTGAAAAAGCAATAGGTAAATAAATAAAGTAATAGGTAAAAAAATGTTACTAAAATAAAACAATAGGAAAATAGGTAAAAGTTGCTCTTTTATCAACAGTGTAGCTCTACATATTGGGGCAGAAGGGAAATAATATGTTAGTGAACAAAAAGGCAACAATCTGGAAAGAAGGTTCATCTTGAGAGGTAAAAATATGGAATAAAAGGAAAAAAATAGAAAGAAAGGATGATGTTAGGATAATTCCTCCATCTYGATGTGGAGCCATTTTCAAGGTGGAATCATGGATAGTATACTCTCAGGGAGAAGTGGTGCTTTCCATCCTGAATTATTCTTTTTGTAAACACTTTAACATAAAATATTGTTGGTTGATTTGCCAGTCACCTTCACACTTCACTACTTGAGAACGTTTTGTTTGTGCTTAACAAAGGCAAAGAGCTCTCTGCTGCTTGGGCTGCCTGCTTTAAATGTAAATATGAAGACATATGTTTACTTTTGGTTTTGACCTTTCTTGGTGGCTTCTGCAGCTGATGAATCTGAAATGACAAGAGGCTCTCTTCCCARCTGATATTTCTGCTAAAACTTTGGCTAATTGTAAAACATGAAGGAAAACAGAGGAGCTGGCTGTAAAATTGCTGTACTCAATAACCTCAGTATGGGCCATTGACGTCAAAACAGGATGATCAATTCCTGGAACAAAGATTTAAAGACCCACTAGAGAAGAATCTCAATTTTTAAGAGAGCAGAAAGCTATTTCTTACTAACTCAGGACTGTTCTATATATACCAGTAGGAGAGTGCATGTCTTGATTAGAAATTCATATTTATACATAATGCATAGCAGAAAAATGTGGATTTTAGGGTCCTTTGGAGATCCTAGAGAATTTAGTCATCACAGCAAAGCTGTGCTGAGCAGTCTCATCAAACCAGCTTTTCATTTGCAGCCCTTATTACTGAAGGCAGTGTGATTTGGTGTGCTGAAAACAAATGCTCTGTATCAATTTTCCCTAGATTTACTAATGTTGACACTAATAAATGCAGAGCACTGTATGAGAAGAGGATTCCATTTTTGAAGCACACACATTTCCATCAGTGTCTCAGCTGGCAGGGGACTGGGCAGTGACTTCATCCCTCTGCTTGTCCCCTTGGCCTCATGTCCAATGCAGATTACAGATGTGGGGTTGCACCTACTGCAAAATCCTTCCTCACTTACCATGATGCAAAGTGACTGGCTTACAAGACTCCAAATGATTCAGATGTGACTCTGTTTGGGTACTTTCCCCCATTCTTACACAGATGGGAACCACTTCACTTGATTCAGGGACCAAYTTAGGGAATTAATCACACCAAACWTTGTGTGGGGAAATCATCTCCTTTCAGAGGCCTGCCTGGGTGTTCATGGAGCTGTGCCAGCGATTAACTTCACATCAGCCATGGCACAGTGTTGTAACGCAGCTTTAAACCAAACAGGTATTTTCTACATAAGGAAAAGGATTTCAGCTTTACCATAAGACTTAAAAGGAAAAGCCCTAGAAACTTCTGTGCCCCCCAAGCTGCCATTGGCTCGGTGCCAGGACAGAGGCATGGACAGGTCTCTGTACCTGTCTTTCAGCAATGCAGCTGTTCTCTATTGGGCAGCTTGCCAAGGACACCTCCCCAACCATTAGATACTTAATGGGCTGCACAAAGCCCCTCTTGGCTTTTTTGGGTTGCTTTACATGGTGCTATGGTCTCTCTGCACCTGTGTACGGCTTAGTTTTATTTGCATTGTACTGTTTGTTATTTTCTCCTTTTATTTGATGCCTTTAGTTTTAGCTTTTATGTTTTCCAGATTCCATGCTGTTTCGGGTGTAGTTTTAAGCTTCACATTAAGTGCTAGTAGGTAGTGGGGAGACAAAACAAATCCTTTCCTGCCGAAAACCAAGGACAACTTTCTGGCCCAAAAGCATCAACAACGATGGACTGAAGAGGAAAACAAGAAGGATGAGACTTCACAGCCTGGAGTTGTAATTGGACAATTAAACCCAATATRCAAATAGACCCAAGGGGACAGGAGGTGTGGCCGGGGGGTTTTCGGGGGAAAGCGGGATTTGGAGGAGCCGTTGGGGCTGGTTTGGATGTCCCAGGGTATCCTGGGGGACCATTTAGTAAATATTTGTTTTATTCTCTAGTTCTGTCCAGTCTCTGTTTCAGGTCAGCCATCCCAAGACAACATATTAAAACCTTTTCTGTTACACAGCACACCCAAGGAAATTGTCTTGCTCCTGTTAAGCCACTCTGTGAGGTGCAGGCACCCTCAGAGACTTGATGCATCTTCACGTGACTCACTCCACTCTGGCCACCTGTAAGAATACATCAGCAGAGCTTTCTGAGGAGAGAATTTGTGGGAGACCAGAGTATTCCTTTAAGTTTTTTGAATGGATAGTAGTTAAGGGAGTTTAGTTTATACAGCTTGTTTGAAAGATAACATTAGGTTTAATTTAACATTTTAGAGAAAGCTTCTAAAATTGTTTGAAAATTTAGATAATATGAGAGTTTGATTAGTGTGTTTTTTATTATATTACTGAGTATTTAAATATTAGTTTTAGATTTCTCTGTATTTTTATTATTGAGCAAATATAGAAGCAGATCAATGTGATAAAGTCACATTTTCCTGTTCTTCTCTTCCTTTTCCTTTTGCAAAGAGTGTTAAGTTTTTAAGATTGAGTAAAAGTGTGATTTCACTGTGTGACTTAGATTTTAGTTATTAGATTTTAGAAGAAAACAACGTTAACGTAATTTAGATTATAAAAACCTAGGTGCTGTTCCGGGGCAGAGAGAATTCACTTTTCCAGCTACTTGTAAACACCATGCTGGTTTCACAGAATTTAGAAATAAAGATTTTAAAATAAACATCTTCAAACTACAGCCCAAGGACTCTGATCCTTTCTTCCAAGCGCGGGCAGTGAGAAAACAGCCGCTCACCACAGTTTAGAGTTATCTCAGAAGAGATATACTGCCAAGAATTCATCCAGCCCTTTGAGAACTTCTGTTCCCCACAGACAAAAGTCTGCTGGTCACAGTCACTGTGCAGATCCCAATAAACATTCTCACCTTTATTCACAAATAATCAAAGAAAATTGGTGGGCTCTTTGCAAAACAGTGGTGAAAGCAAAGGCAAGAACATCAAACCTAGGAAACACCAAAGCTTAAGTACTACAGAAAAAAAATGGCTGAAACAATGCTAATTTTTTAACATTATCTCACATTTTAGGGCTGTTGTAATTATCTTGTACACATTAATTTGGAAAGGATGTCAGAAAACTGATCTTCAGCATTGCAGCTGTTGTAAACTGTGGCCCAGAGAATGAGCTGTGTCCACTGCTTAGAGCTACTTTTACAGAGATAAGGAGCAGTAGGTGTTCCAGAGTGGGGTTAATGGACATTTGTGTCTGCWAAGAGCTGCCTTTCACATGAGGCTGATCCATGTGTTTCAAAGATGAAGTAAACAAGAGCAGAGAGAGGAAAGAAAAGTGGAACAGAAAATAGACAATGGGATTAACTTTTCTCTGAAATGCCAAAAATGACAGTGTGTCCAAGACTCCTAAAATAAACAGATCCTTCTGAAAAATGCATTTCTGTCTCAGCAGCCACAGGAGTGAATTTTCTCTCCTTGTGATAAGGAAGGAAGGAATAGGAATTTTAGGGTTTTTTTTTGATTGATCCCATTGGAAGGCTGAGTTTCTGACATGGGTTGTCAGTGGCTGATTTCAAGGTAACAAAAGAGAAATCTACAGCACAAGGAGAACAAGATTGTCATTGAAATCAAGTAGGGGCAAATTTCACACCCTGGAGTAGGATATTTTTTTTTCAGATGATTTATGGTCTGTGGAATTCCTGGTCTCAGCAGTACCTTGTGGACCACAATGAACTTCAAAGAGGAAGCGAGTTATTACAAGGATAAAAAGATTGGCAAGAGAAATTCTAATAAATAAGAACAAATAAAGAAGAACCCTGCCTTTGTCAGGGGTTTTGAACCTGGTCTTCCAGGCACTTAATTTGTACCCTGTGGGCATTCACTCTTTCTTGATGGCATTGACAGGTCCCTCCCACAAGAAAATTCTTATGTGGCACATTTGTGTTTTCAGTAGGACTTGAGAAGGAATTTCACCTCACTCAYGGAAATCCTGAGCTTGGATTTTTCCCATCACTTACAGACCAAAATTTGGAGCACAAACCTCATCTCTGGCTTCCCTGGGCAGTTGGTGGAAGGAGATAAGGACAGGATAATCTGCCAYGCACCAATGTAACAGTGATATAATCCCCTGGCACAGCTCTGCTGCTTTCAGAACATCAGGCACATGCATCCAAAAATGGGTAAGCTAAATTTGAAATTAATGCCAGGTCAATAATTTAGGGAGATGGCCCTTTCCTGTGTTTTATCCACATGCACTGACAACCACTGCCAGTGCAGGGCAGTGGGAATGGATGTGCACASAGCAAGGAAATGCAATGTCACAGCACTTTGCAAATGCAGCTAAATGATTTTATTTCACATGACTGTCCCCCAAAGACAGAAAATACATGCACGCTTATTTTCTTTATTTGACAAATCTTTAATTAGAAAATCAGTCTTTTCTTTATTACAAAATTTCACAGGCTGATAAATCTTGGTAGGTTATAGATATAATATTTTTTTCATGAACCTAATATAAAAGTTAAAATAAATAACAGCATTCATTAGATTATCTCTCCCCCCCCCCACTATGTTCCCAATTACAAAAAAACTTATAGTCATCAATTTTTATTTAAAAACCATAGATGTATATTGCAGCCTTTCATGACTTGAAGGGATGATATTAATATTTGACGATTTATTAATACTTTTCTGTGACTGAATGGCAGTAGTGGAAATGCAGCAGGCTTAGATCTTAACCCATACATGGAATTTTAAYGTTCTAAACTCAGCAAAACAACAACCTGCAGGGGAGCACACAGCGAGCTCGATGATTATAACGCTGTCTCGTTAAAAAGAAACCTCTGAACGTTAATTAACATGAAAACATAGAATTGATTACACARCTGAGCTTGCAGTTTTATATTACAGATCTGGCACGGGGTGCTGCTAAGGTGGTGCTGGTGTGCTGTGCTGCCTGTGAGGTGTGGGCATGCCCATGGATCAGGATGCTCCAGATGAATTCACATGGGATTGACGCACAGAGACTTTGACTGAAGGTGCAGGACCATGACCTGGCCATTTTTACAGAACTGCATCGAGTGACGTGACCACTGCTGAGCTCACCCATGCACCCACATGCGAGGGCACTTGGAAACAGCCCAAAGTTTGTTTTCAGCATGTTTACAAAGCAGCCACCTCCCTGGAAAGGAGAACCTGAGCAGTGGAATGARATCTCGTATGAAAAATGAATATACAGTATCTACATCGCCTTATGTTCCTCATTAAAGTGACGAACAGTTTATCATTCACATCTAATTAACAGAACTGAGTCTAAAGTCTGGGATTTTGTATCTATTTTGCATAGTCCATTTAATACCCGGTATTTTCTCACTTGCATGATTAGAGTCTAAGAGAAACAGTTAAATAAATACACAGTCATTTACATAATGTCACAGTTTATTTAAAGCATTTTGAAGCTGAAACGATGAAAAGAGGACTGGGTAAATTACTTGGCAAACTGCACATAATTTATTACTACACTGAGCAAGTATATTGCACTGTCTAAAATAGTCACTGTTAAATTACCAACTTTTAGACACTGTCTAGATAATTTTCCGTGATTTTACCCCCCTCCCCCCCCAGGCTACAAATATACATACAGTTTTTAGTCTGGATTGTAATGGAAGCCCTGCTGAAAATAATTATTTCTTGTCATCCCAAGGTTGGGATCAGCAATGAGCACAGCAATAATGCAGCTCCTCTTGGAAAACACCTCATTGCTGACTCCCCTGTACGTATTCAGATCTCTTCTGAGATGCATTTGTCAACAGGTTCTCAGACTGTTCTCTCAGCAGGCTTGTTCTAAAGCCCTCTAATGGTCATAAAAATACCCTTGTTTCTAGGCTTCAGGCAAGTCTCAGGATGTGCCTTACTTGATGTTTGTAGTTTTCCTGTTATTCCCCGGGAATTGGATTGCTGATATTTGGCTGTACCTGTTGTTCCAACTGTTGGCTGTCACCAGAGGAGGTTTACTCCAAAAGAAATCCCTTCAGAACTGCACTCACCTCACTTCTTCTCTACATCTGTGCATGAACTAGAACATCTGATAATTTATYTGTGCATGAACTAGAGCCCCCAAGCTTCCTTCCTCTTCAGCAGAATGAAGTAAGTATCTTTAGGGCACAATTCACTTATCCTGTTTTTTTTTTCCCCACCTTTGTTATGACACAATGGATTGTGCCCAGGAAATGCCTGCTTCTGTCTTTTGGCCAAACATGGACTCTAGAAATGTCCCTATTTTGGCCAGAACAATCCCAGGCCTTCATGCTAGAGTCTTGGTTCATGCTTATATGCTCAGCTTGAAAGTTTTAAAAGCAGTCATCATTTACTTGTCAGCACTGATCAAGGTCAGACAAATTTTAACTGCAGAAGCCATGAGGTTGTTTATCTCAAGCATGCTGAAAAGTCTGATTTTGACACTTTGCAGGAAACTGCCACCTTGAGATTGCACAGAGGTTGCTAACCATGTGTTTTKCTGGAGGATGAATTTGTCTTAGTTAAGAAAACACAGTTGGATCAGAGCTTTTATTAAAAAAATAAAAATAGAATGGAATTATCTTTTTTTTTCTTTTTTTGTCACCAATCATCATCAAAAGATTCATCATTATGATGTGCAGGTGGTTTGGCTGAACACATGGACGCATTTCAATCTCCCCCACATGTTTCAAAATGCTGAAGGTTTCATAGCTGCAAGTACTGTATACAAAAAAACCTACATATTCAAACTTCTGATGTCAATGACACTGCAGTTTTGACTTAATTGACCTGGTGCTCAATTTCAAACATGAGATTAGGGTCAGAAGGTAACTTTGGGTAACAAATGAAACACAGTCTCCCTTCTTAACTTCTGCCCTGAAATTCAAAAACAACAAGGAAAGGTGAAAACGAAACAGCTCGGAAAGCATGGCATTATCCCCTCTTTGTCCTGAAAATATCATTAATAACTGAATGGATCCTGGGAAAGATTTGGACTAAAAATAYAAGATTGATGTTACCCTGGGTATTATTTTAGCATCTGTTATTACTGCTCAGTCCATCTATCTCTGTCTAAAAGGCTGCATTCACTTATGTTCCAGTCAAGTTATACCAACAATTTTGAAAACTGCCTTTTGAAAACTCCCCCTATAAACTCATGCAAAACCCTGCAGAAGTCAAAGGGAGCATTTCCAACAGTTCCAGGAGGCTGTGGAACAATCCTCAGTGAAATACAGGATGAGCCCAAGTGGGAGCCTCCATGCAAGTGGACTCAAGTCTCAAAAGCAGCCACATAACAAATTAGATTGTGCAGGACTCAAAACATTTGGTGCTCATCCACCCTGGTGAAGGCCATGGCACACAGCATGCAAAGAGTGTCTCAAACAGCTCCTCAGCAAACACCAGACACACTGCCCCTGGGAGAGCATCATCTCAATGGTTTCACTAAAATGCTGGACAATTTATTGCTCAGTGGTAACTAATATTGGGAAATGCTGGAGCACAGGAACAGAAAGTGAGGAATTTTCTATTTGAAATGTACATGAGGGATCACTCTTTGCAATGCATGTGCTGAGAAAGCAGAACCTTCTGCTGATTCATACTGTTAATTTTCATCCTCACAGACCATGAGCTAAACTCTGGGTCATGAGCTAGTAAAATTTATCATTTGATTACAAACAGCTTTATATATATATATATATACACACATATACACTCACATAAATTAATCATTTATCTACATTTGGCAATAAAACATGAGGCTGCTAATCCATTATTTATCCCTGCAGTGGAAAACAAGAATGGGGATGCAAAATTTCACTGAAACTTTTCTTGCTTGTGCTGTACAATGTTTTGTTTGTTCTGAGCTAAAATCCCTGGAGTCCCTTCTCCCTTAAATTTTGATCCAGAGCAATAAGCAAAACTTCTGCACAGATGGGAAAACACATGGTACTCCTTGCCCAGGCTTTCAAGCAGAGAAGAAATGGCATCTTGCTCCTCTATTTTTGTTACCTTTYTGAGTGTTCTTTGTTTTATTTTTGTTGAGAATAATCTAATTTCTGCCACAAGAGAAAACCCAATATAAATATGAAGTAAGATGTGAGGGCTGAATTCCCGCTTATTTTTGGCACAATAAATCCATTGCTCTTTAAACCAAAACTGTTAAATTTTACCAATAGTGGAGCAATAGCACATAGGTAATATAGTGTAGRAATTTTCCTAGGCAACTATTACTAGGACTTTTTGGTTATTTGACCTGTATCTGTGTGTCTTTTTCCACCTCCCCTTCCAAGAGCTGTAGCTGCCTTGGTGCAATCTTTGAGTATTTTTGTTACAAGAGATCCTAGATATCAGAGCCCTGTGAGTTCTGCCCTGTCCTTGGCCTTGGAAAGCACTATTTTATCTACAYCTGCTTTGCCTACAAATGGCATGAAAACATTGGGTTTTACTATTGGTTTTGACTATTTAGTAATTATTATAGTTTATTATTAATTGTATTCCTAAATCCTGAAAGAGGATTTATAAATCATTCATTTTTTGTGAATAATCTCTCCTTTTCTTAAGGAGATTTATGGCAGCCCATGGGAGGAGCTGCTTGGCTGTGGAGTTTGACCAATGTATGGTGGAGAGATAGAATTTTGTACAACAGCTCCTCAGGGAACTAAAAATCATTAACAACTGGGGTTTAAGGAGCTGATGCTGAGGTGTCAGTTTGTGACATGTGGTTTGGGAAACCTTAGCACCTCATGGTTTCAGCCTCCAGGGGGGCAGAAACTCCACTGCTGCAATGAGAGCTTGGCAACAGCTCAACCAAGTTTTCCCACCTTTGGCTACTCAGTTGCTTGAAACTTTTTCAAAATTTACGTAGAAAAAACTTGATAGGCTTTGTGCAATGGGATCCTAGAATGGCTTAGGTTGGAAGGGACATGATAATAAACTYATCATACACAAAAACCTTAGCTCCCAGCACCTCTTACACAAAGAATTGACTTTGACCATGCATGCCCCTCTCAGGACAATAGATATCCATTCTGCCAGCAGGTAAATAACCTCATCCATCTATGCAGGAAAAAGGTTTTCAGCAGGTTCCAAAGCAAACCTGCCTTGACCAGGGGAAGCTTGTTTCAGAGTTAGGCTGAGTATTCATGTACTTACAGCCATGCAAAAGCTTTAACACAAAGATAACACCATGGACAAGGTGTAGGAGCAGAGGGAAGTGCACTCTGAGGAGCACATGAATATCTTTCAGAGACATAATCTCTGACAGGACAAGGCAGTTCCAAGTGCTTCAGATCAACGCCTTCAAGAAGCTGTTCATGCAGATTAACACATTAACAATGTCCTCTTATTCTGTTCTTATCTACTGTATCTCCCTTCACCGCCTTARTGCACTCTTCACTGTGTTATCTTGCATTTCACACTTTATCTCTSTCTTGTCAAGGAATTATATTTCTAGGAATGACAGTCTGACAGCTACTAAGATGACATAAAAAGGAATTTCTGATATGCCATTATCTAAAGCCTCAGATCTGGCTCCTCASACAATCTAGAAACTTTGAAATCTTTTGTTCCTATTGATCTTAGAGAAATTAATGGTGTCTGGACATAATAATCCAGGAGCAATTCACCACATAGCAAGTTTTCTCTCTGCCATTCCTGAAAATACCATGGATGTATTTATTGTAGCACTGAGTTTCTCAGATGCATGTGGTCTGCACAGTTCCCTCATTTTTCAAAGGTTTTCATTTAGGATGTTAATTACATCAGAGATGCCAGTAAAAATATATTCTTGACAGTGGCCCTTGGTGTAAAAATATTTTGTCTCTTCTGCCTGCTTTATCTAATTAAAAAGTTCCCATTTTGCTTTGCTCTACTTAAAGTTTATTGAATTTTGGGCCACAGTGAAAAACTTGCTCAATTTCTTGTCTTACTCAGCTAAAAGGTACTCAGTGACTTGACAGTCTTTGTTCTGCTCTTATTTGTGTGGTTTTCAGCTCCTGACTATAAGCATTCAGGTACAGCTGCTCCCAAACCTCCAAACAGAAGCAGAGGTACAAACCACATGAGGGCATGGTTTTATACCAAATCCCAAATGCTGTGGTGAGTGAAACCAAATCCCCAGGTCCAGATTGTGTCCACTCAGGAATGACCTRAARTGACAGAATGTGCATGAATGATTTCTCAGATAAGCAACTCCGTCATTCCAAGGTGTAATCCAAAGATTATGGCTCATGCTGAATGCTCTCARGTCAGCAGTGAGATCTCTGAAACGATTCCAGATGACCTGAGACACATCAGGACAGTGCTGACCMCCTGCAGAACAGAGGGGAGGAGGGCAATGAGCTGCCTCAATATTTAAAACCTCTTGTCTGTAGAGGTTCTCTGCCTCATTTACCATTGTGTATTGTCCCTTGCCTCTCCTGCTCCACCTGCATCCAATTTCCACAGAACAGCCCAGCACTTTTCCCAAAGTGTTTTGTTTTTGAGCACTTTAAGTGTGATGTAATCAGGATTTATTTTTTGCTTGGATTTATCTTCCAGAATACAGACTTCTTGTTTYTTTGAGGAGCTGATCATGCAAGTGGGTCAGCTTGGGGAGAGCTCTGTGCAATGTGCCTGGTTTCACTGAGTCTCTGTCTGGATCTAGGGAACAGAATTGAGCTTTTCCTTCCTGTTTGTGAAATGTGAGGGTTGAGACATCAAAGGGATTCTGTCAGGATTTTAGCAAAAGCTGCTTTAAGATGACTTTACCTGCATGAATAATGGAACCTATACCGTACATTATTAAAATTGAATGACTCTTTAAAGRATTAATGCATTTTTAACTGGCTTTGGTTCCCATTTCCTTCTCTTCAAAAGCAGTGAAATGTATTTGCTCTACTTCAGTTTTATTTCTGGGCTATTTCACAGTTTTTGGGTTCTCCCATTAACACTAGGATGGCCAGGATATTTGATCACATCTAGGGATTTTTGAGTCCTTGATTAGATGTCCCTCACTGGGTACAAAAGTGATGAAAGAACAAGCTCAGAAAAATTGGCTTCCTAAAGTTCTCTGTCTGGGGAGTGCCACTAACAAGGCAATCTAAAAGCTGCTGTACAGCCAGGGTTTTCAAAGCCTTTGCAATGATAAAAGTACAATTCTACCAGATTAAAAAAAAATTCCTAAGCACTGAACCTCAATGGGAGCAAGGCACCAGCTTTAGGAGTCTGTTAAAAACTCTACCTTGTTTCCTGACTTTTGTAGACATTGGCCACCTTGGGTCATTAATGCTTTGTGGAGGCTGCTTACACTTTTGGCAGWGTTTCAAGGGGGTTTCTGTTACATTGGAACTTTTATTTTGGTTCAGCCACATCTATTTTTAGCAAGTCAGCACATGAATCACATTTTTCAGGAACCAGCTGTCAAGGGACTTCTTGTTAGGTTTTATGAGCAGGAGATCCCTTRCAGTTCTGTGGTCTTGAAAGAGCTATTCCTCTGGGAATTCCTCTGAAGAATTAAAAATAGAAAGTTGCCTGATTGGGAACATAAGTGCAAATTTATGCTGAGGAGCTATTTATAACAGGTTGGCCAAAATGATGTGGAAAAACTATTTAGAGAACTTGCTTATAATGTCACAATGAAGTCTTGGGGAAAAACACCATTTTTGAATGTCAGGGATTGAATTAAAGGCTTGAAAAATGAGAGAATAATAACATACAGAAATACACAAAATTTATATGCTACCAAGCTGTCAGTTGCTTCCAACTACATTCTCTTTAAACCGAGGCTTTTCCATTATAGGGATGTCAGAAAAAGTGATGATGAGATAAGCTGATTTGTATTCCATCCATGTACTAATTGATTTGGGGAAGAGTTTTAACATTGCAGTGCAGAAATGGATAYATTTCTATTTAGAAAGGTGTCTGTCATCTCTGTGGCTGAATAGGGRTAAAGAATTTGTGCCAGTGTAACTGCATTTTTATGATCACAGTTATAATCTTAATTTACAGCAAAGGCCGAGACATTGCTGATAGCAGGAAAAAGGATTTCAGYGAATGACTAACAATTTTGCTGGGTGGATGTAGCCCAGTACTTGGCCTGAACTGCCTGTAAATATAAAAATGTGAATTTAGCTTCATCTGAGGCTCTCAGAGGTGAAACCCTGCTCTCCATTGATTTAAAAGTCAAGGGCAGAGTGGCTGAGCMTGACCATCACCTTTGACAGCATTAGAATTGCTGCCTACCATTAGATCTGCTGCTGGTGCTGCCTTTCTTACCCCAGTCCTATTTCAGGACTGTCATTAGGAGGAAATTCTTGCCTGGGAGGGTGGTGATGCCCTGGCACAGGGTGCCCAGAGAAACTGTGGCTGCCCCATCCCTGGAATGTTCAGGGCTGGGTTGGATGGGGCTTGGAGCAACCTGGAATGATGGAAGGTGTCCCTGCCCATGGCAGGAGACTGCAAATGGGTGATCTTTAAGGCCCCTTCCAACCCAAACCATTCTGTGACTCTGGGATATGCCTGGGCAGAAAGGGCAAAAGAAGGCTGAGACAGTAAATGAAAGATGTAGCTCACCCCTGAGGGCAGGACCATCACATCTCCATCCATCACATCCATCACAAGCCTGTGCTGTTACCCAAAGGGTGTGGGGTCCATGTGGGAAAGGGTGACTTGATGAGTTTGGGGTGCTTGAACCTCTGAGTCAGAATGACAGCTAAGAAAGATGTAGAAGATACCAGGGAAGTGGAGATACAAAACTGCAGACTACAGCCACAGTGGGAAAATAGTTCTGAAAATGCCTTTGGGAGACTTTTGRTTTGAATCTGGGGAGAACAGGGGACTTTCTTTGAGCCAGAGAAGCTGCTCCCTCCTGCCTGGAGGCTGTGCCTTTCACATGCCTCATCGGTGAGAGAGGAGGATGCTGAAGAAATAGCTGAATTCTTTATTGATTTCTCCTGCCAAGAGAAATGACTGCAACCTCCAAAATAYGGAAACTTGCCAGGAAGGGAAAGAAAAAAAATTAAAGCTCTAAAAATAGATCTATTCCTACCTCAATTTCTATGTACATTTTACTTTATTTTATTTACTGGTGTTAGACATTATAAATGTAGGAGGGGAGTGAATTTTCCCTTGCCTTCTGCTGCCACAGATTTACTCATACTCCAAGGGCTGTGGMCTCCTTCAGAGATGCTCTCTTTTAAAATGTACTCTGAGAAAATGATTAGGACTGCAAACTTCCAGCCACTTGTTAAGAAAYGTTTGCAAGCATCTTTGRAAGRAAATTCTRTRTAACTCTGAAGTTATTCTGRAAACACTGGAGCCTGGAGAGGTTTTCTAGAATAGAATTCTGTATTGCCACAGGTGCACAGTTTACTGGCTAGTCCTAAAAACCAGATGTCTAGCACTATTTTTCAGGGGTGTGTTTCAAAGCTGTTTCTGCTTACCTCTGCTGACACCATTACCTTCCCAAAGTCTCATGGTGCTTTAACAAAGAGCTAAAGAAATCAGGTAAAATTCGAGCTGGTCCACACACACTCAAGGGACTCTGTTTTGTCAGCTACTTAGAAGAGACTGTGATCTGCACAGCACAGCAGAACAGAGAGATATGAACCGTATTTACCTTATCTGAAGATAGAAGAAATAACAGCCTTATCTATATGATCAGTCATAAGTCAAATTTGCAGTTACCACGACTCATTAATTATATCTGACATTATTTCTTCAGCAAAAAATCTGCCATAGATACAAATTTTCAAGTCTGTTTGAAATTCTGGTAAAACAGGCTACAGCATCACGTGGGCTGAAAAGATGGCACTTTAACAAACAGAACCATTCTGTCTTCTAACAAGAAGCCAAGAAGAAGTAACAGCGTGGTTATGCTATGGCAGCTTCTCTGCACCACCAAATGTAATTTTTAGCTTTGTAGCTTCTTCTCCTCAACCAAGAAGAAAGCAAATCCCATTTGCAACTGGTCTTTATTCCTGCCTTAGAAGGAATTAAACACCCAGCTACTTACAATTTAATAAAGTATTCAAATCATGTGTGAACAAAATGAACAAAGCTCAAAAGCACGTTTTCTCTCCCACAGTGGGATGGGAGCATGTGCTTGGAAGGTATGGGTGAAARTGGGAATATCTGTGCTTGTAATGCTATTCCAGGCTGTGGATATCAGGGTTAGCTGAAGAGGATCTGAGCAAAAGTAATGGTTTGGTGCTGAAAATGGTGTGGTTTGCTGGTGGATGTTACTCACAGGACAATCTTGTTTCAACATGGGAGGGATGAGCTCCAGCACGGGGCTGTGCTGACACAGCTCTGCCTCTGTGCTTGCAAACTGCTTTGCCTCCTCACCACCACAGCMCYACTCAGTGTAGAAAATRCCTCTGCAAGGCTGYAGGTTGGCAGAGATTTGGAATTCAGTAAGTAAATTCCCTTGCCCACTATAGGATGAATCCAAGTAAACTATGCTTACGTCAATCAGTGAAGTTTCTTCTACTTTATGCCCCAATTTTGCTATTTACAGCATTTGCAAACTTGCACCAAAAGCCAAGGGACTGCARATAGAGTGATAAGCAGCAAACCCATGGCCATGCAGCAAAGAGGAGGTTTTTAGCTCAAGCCTTGAACTGTTCMGAGTTTCTCCAGGGAAGTGTCAGTTCTGGAAAGCCCCTGAGAACATCTGCAGGAGCCTTCACTTTCACAGAGGGGTGGGGAGAAGCTGCTGTAGGCTGTGATACAGCACTGATTGCAGCAGCTATGACTSTGTGATGAGACTGAGCTCTTCTTCTTGTTCCTCCAGCTCGAGGGAACCTTGAAAATCTCAAGGGAAGACTTTCCACTCTGCATCAGTGATTAARCTTTTAAAATGCCATGGATTTGGACACAGAGGAGGAAAGATGAGAGGAATATGTGTCCTTGGCTTCTTCCTTCCTGCCCTTCAGTTTTTGCACATCCAATTCTCTCAAATCACACAGAGCAAGGGCATCMATAGGATGAAAGCAAAAGGATTGTGCCTTGGATCCTCCTTGGAACTCAGTATTTTTGTATTCCTTTGGAATCAGCTGGATGCTGAATGTCTTCAGCTGAAGAGTAGAAGAGATTGCAGTGGTTCTGAATGAAAATGGCCAATGTCAGCACAGGATCWCACAGTGGATAACTTCCCCAATGGACATGACCTCCTTGTCTATCATAGAGCAAGGAGGATTATGGGATTCCAATTTAATGTGATAAAATGTCATCACAGACATGAAATTTTAAAGCCATCACTCAACAATTATAATTAGCCCWTGGCAAACTGCTCTGAATACTAAAGCAACTATAAAAGGTGAAAATTGTCTTAATTAGCAAAGATGCAGAAAATGTGTGAGACTGACTCACGTCAGGGAAGGCTCCAATTAACCTGTCCCAGATTGAGATAATTAAGAGGGCAGCTCARATTGTGTAAAGGATGTGGTATGAGGTCTTGTATTTTTCCATCCCTGGGCCTATTCTTCAGTGATACCTTCAGGCACATCATCTGTTTACATAAAATTGTTTCCTGAGCTGGCTGCRGAAAACCAGACCTACATCAAAAAACCAGACCTACATCCAGCAAACCCTGAGGATACTCTGCAAACACTTTTGGTCATTAACTCTTTCAGTGAGTATTATCTGTTCAGCAAACTTTCTGCCTGGATGCTGCACACACCCATTCAAGCCCTTGTTCAATACTATTTGGGGAAGTCTAGACCAGAAGGATTGGTAAAATTACTACCCCAGCCTAATAGAAAGCAAGAAACCATTTCTTTCTGTATGGAGGAATCTTGTGGGCACACCACCTCACAGTGGGTCTCTGCTCATTGCATTGTGGCTGAGAAAATGCTCAGCCTGCACTGATCCTACACCTAAAAAATTCTGTGGCTGCTTCTCATTGAAGAAGGGAACTGTCCATGCTGGTTTAACTGTCAATTGTCAAAGGAGGATCATGCTGAATCCTTCAGGTCCAGATCACAGCAATTCTGTKCTGACCTGTCACTGTACAAACCCAGGTGCTGCAATGGATGTGGGAGCCAAAGGTTTATTTAGCTTTAACAATAGGAAAGTTACCACTGATTATGAGGGCAACAGGGATTTCTGCTCAAGCTATTCACTCAGGCACTTACTCAGCTTCTCATAAATATTTTGTTTGTATCCCATACTCTAAAACTCAGAAATGTCTGTGTGAGCTGCAGACATTTATCTGAGATACATGCTAGAAAAAGCACTAAGTAGAGGAGGAACAGAGAAAAAGCAACCAGCACAACTGTGTAATTCCCAAGTGAAATGTAAATTGCAGCTAGAAATCCAAAAGTGGTCATGAATGAAATGGCTGAGTAAAATATGCTCAAACTTTTCCACTCCTATTTCTACAGGTACCACAACCAGCCAGAATTCAGGTCAGTTCCTGGCAGGTGATGAGTTCTTACAGCACCAACAATACCCCTGGAACACTCGATTTGCTGTGAGAAGCTGAGCCCACCCTTTGAGCTGAGGAACACATACATTTCTTTTGTTGCACCAGGAGATCATAGAAACTTCAATGCTACCAATCCTTTGTCTGTCTGTGCTGCCAGGAAGGGGCCACCTGACTTTCACACTATTTTTGGGTTTCAGAGGTGCACGGGAGAGAACCAGCAACTCAGAACAGAGCCAAGATCCATCCATCAAAACACCACAGAAATCCAGKACTGAGAGTAGGGGGGAACTGTTTGCATAATAACAGCAATGAATATGGATTTTTTTTTTTTTGGAAGAACTAAAACTGAAACGTCAATCTGTATAAAAAAAAATTCTTAAATGAAACTCTTATTAACTGTGATACTTCAGTAGGTCCAAAGGTATGTATTTATGCAGTTTTTTCATATTTAAATCCATGCTATTTATTTTATTTCTCACATTGAATTGATCTACATTTGCTTTTAGTTTTAAAAARCCTACAAATAAAATTAACTGTAAGTATGCTATTATTGCCATTACTTTTAGACAAGAACTGGCTRAAATTCTGGRATGAGAACTGCAGTTTTCAGTGCAAAYTGAGCAGACMAGAAAYAAAATGCTACAGAAGTCTAGAATAYAGGTTGGAGCAACTGTCTTTATCACTGGAGGGCAGCATAGTGTACCAATATAAGCTAAAATAGCAAAASCCCAGTATTTTCAGCTGTTACTTTATATGCCAGGACAGTAATTGCTGCTTCTTTACAGTGGCCAGCTGCAAACAAGAGATGCTGCAGCCAGCAGGTCCAACCTGCCTCTGAAAGACAGATTTGTTGTCACTAATTTCACTTTATTGTTGTAATTTCTCAGACCAAACCCAGGTTGGAGGGGAAGATAAATTTACCATGGCTAGACAAACTCCAGGCAGTGAAATTTGTTTGCAAAACTCACATTAAACTCTTTTTGGCCACCTAATTTTTATGGCAAATATATTTGCCAAAGTCCTCAGCATATTACAGCTACTACCAAACTTGCATTCAGTCTCAACCCTTTGGGATCTGTCTCTTATAGCCAGACATAAATTATCTTGTTTCTAGGAGCTCAACAGGTTTAGGGCCTTGCTGGTTGAAATGAGTCTCTAATTGTTTTATTTGCAACATGCACAGAAAGTTTGATCAGTGTTTTCTATGACCTTGGCAATGAAGAGGAGAAATTCATGCCACAGTTCTAGGCTACATTTTCTCATTCATAACAATGTAGGGAGTTTCTGAACTATTCCTTGGAATACAGTGAAAAAACCCTTTTCATTCTCTAGGGTACTTTTGTAACTTTGGGTTGAATCTCATGAAAATGAAATTAGCACAGAATCAACACAAGCAGAAATGGCAGGACCTAGCTCAGGCCAGGAGAAATMRAATTAYAGAATCATGGAATGCTTTGGGTTTGGAGAGACCTTAAAAATGACCTAATTCCASCCTCCCTGCCATGGGCAGGGACACCTTTTACCAGACCAGGTTGCTTCAAGTCCCATCCAACCTGGCCTTGAACACTCCTGAGGCATCAGTGGCTCTCTGCTTCATTCCCCTTGGCAGATGTCAACATCTTGTCCCAAATAAAGCTGTGYTAGCTGTTATGATGGAATAGAGGAACATTCTTTTCCCCCTTGAAATAAAGAAAAAGAATAGAGATTTTTTTTTTTTACTTTTTCCCCACCTAGTTAAATAAAACAAAAATGGTTCAGGTTGGAAAGGACAACTAGAGGATATCTCGTCCAACCTTCCTCARTCAGGGTCCCTTAGAGTGTAACTACTCAGGATCATGTTCAGATGACTTTGGAGCATCTCCAGAGAAGGAGATTCCAAAACCCCTCTTAGCAATCTGTTCCAGTGCCCCATCACCCTTACAGCTGATAAGTGCTTCCTCACATTCAGGTGAAAATTGCTGTGTTGTGTTTYCTGCCTGTTCCCATTTGAAAGGAAACCAGGCACATCATCCTAGTTCAGACATTCCCTTTAGGGTGGGTGCCACAGACCAGGACTTCAGGATGCAGACAGAAACTTGAAGGCAAAGCCCAAATATTCCCATTTGCACTGGACGGAGGAATGTGAGTGAATGTGGGAAAGATTTCATGTGTCCTTAGACACTGGCTGCAAACCCCAGGGTCTGAGGGGTGCTCATGCACAATCATGAGCAAGAGAAGAGGTRGCACAGAGGCAGGGGCAGATCTCTGAGCCCTGGGTGCAGTGTGGGCAGATCTCCTTGGTTTTCCCAGAGATGGTCAAGAAATCCTGGGGAGGATTGCCCCACGTCTTTGCACTGGAAGGGCTTAAAAATCCAACTCCACCACTGTGGGAGCTGAGAGCTGCTGGGGTTGTGAGGAGAGGGAGGAGTCTGGACAACAAAACAAGAGGAAACTTGGTGAGAAAGGATCCCCTGGCAGGAATGTYTGGTGAGGAATGGAACTGGCTGATGTTCTGTGGAGACCATGATGTGGGCAGCTCTGTCTGGGAAATGGAAGCATTTGGTTGCATTTCACACAGCTTCAGGGCACCTGTAAATTGCCAATCTGCAGATAATCAGTGAGGGGCCATATGCCAGCTCAGGGCTGCCAATTCCTTGGCTCTGACCCACTCTTCCCAAGTCCTGAAATGCCCTGTACCTCTTGTGAGGACAGAGGTGCCAGYTCCTGCTGCTGCCCAAGGTCTYAGCTCCWCATTTGGTCTTAAAAAAMCCCTGTTCATTTCCTCTTAAATCTAAATGTAAGGCAACAGGCACCTGACAAAGTGGTACTGTAATATGGATTAATACTGAATASCTTTCAATTGAAGAAAGGGGAAATTCTAATATTTATGAGGAACATATTTTATTGAAGATTTCAGTCTTTAAAAGACATAAGTATTTAGTATAGAATTTCAAGCTCAGTAAAAGGCTGTTGTACAAATATGGTCATGGTTGAATCTTGAGAAATGTTAACAATTTTCTGACAAGGGAGCTTTACAAGGGAGGAAAATTAATATTGACTTATGCTGTTTATGTGTAGCATAGTAAAGTTGCCTACACCTGAGAAACCCCAGTAATTAAACATCTAAGCTAAATTCATACAAAAAAAAAAAAGTTAAGCAAATTCTACAGCTTAAAGGGAGGTAGAAAATTGGACCATTATGGGCTAAAAAAAMCAAAAAGAACAAGCATTGCATTAAAAGGAACAAGCATTGCTTTAAAAGAAGGGGCAAATGGAAATAAAGAATGGAAAAAAAATACCTGTATTTTCCTTACAGAACCTGCTTAATTCAGCCCCTGTTTTAGTAACTCTTGGCTTCCCACAGCTGCCTTGTTTGTGCTGCTGCAGTCACTGAGGTGCCCTCATGGAGCCCTAAACCCCCACCAAACAAAGAGAACAGCCAGCCTGGTTACTGCCCATCACCCCAAAGCTACTCTCAGCTTTTCATTGCAGTTCCAATGAACAGGGATGCCYCAGAGGCATCAGCCTGACCCCATTTTATGCATGTGCCCCCAAGTTTATGAACTGGTTATCCCAGACTCTTCCCCAGCTCCAGCAGCTGCTGCAAGGGCCCTCATTCTGAAGTATCTATCTGAGCTCAAGGAACTGCAGTGCATGTTTCTCTCTTTGACTGTAGCCTGGGAGGGGACACCTCTAATTTTTGCATGTTCCTTTCCATCTGGTCACATACTTGCACAAAGTATTGTCTACAAGCATCCCAGGGGAAGRGTTACTTCATGTTTTTCATTAGACACTTCAATGCTTACAGAGCCTGTGTGCCCACTGAGTTTATGTTTTCAGGCAAAATTTATCAAAAAGTGTTGCTCTTGGAAGAAACAGTGATTAGAACAGTGAACCTTTTTAAGGGTTTTGTGGTCTGGTTTAAGAAGTTTTTTTCCTTTTCAGATTAGAATATCAGTTTATCCCAGTCCTCAGACTGACAAAGACTTATGTCCACATCTTTATATGCATCCTGATGGCTYCTCTGAAGCCAATGGGATTATTCACCATGTTTATGGCTTGGCAGTTGCATTTGTTTTTGCACAAGTGTGGACTTGATTTCTCTTCCCAGTGTTTGCAAGTGTTCCTTACCAGATGCAGCCCCAGGACATGTGATTCTTCACTTCTGTCCTATTTATGTCACCATCCATWTTTAATTTAATTAAAAAGCAACAGATGATGCCATGAAAAATTCTACACTAGGCACAAAGCCTGGGGTGTTTTTTCTTTTTTTTTTTCTTTTTTTTTTTTGATGGGGAATGTTATTATCTTTTTTATTGGCAAAGCTGAATTTAACTTCATTGAGCAATTCCTGTCTTATTCATAATAGAGGCATATCCAGCACTTCTCTAGTGTGTCACTTAAAAGAAATAATGAATTGCATTAAATGAAATGTTTCATTTTTTTCTTTCAGAAATGAGCTTTAACATCACAAGATACTGTATTCTCATTCTGAGTCAAATATCTTGCAATTTTTTTTCCAGAAAAAGTGCTCAGCAAGGCTTTGTTCTTGCCTGAGTGTTGTATGACTGTAACAAATCACTAAAATGTCCCTGAGATGTCTTACATCAGGGAAATTGAAACCCTGAAAAATATATGTGCTTGGCACGKTTTTTCTACATATTGTGAAATTGCTACTATAATTGTAAAATTTAGTATGTTATGGGAAAAAAAGGCCTTTTCTTTTAAGGCCTCTMTTTCTGCAAATCCCCTATTTAACTTCAAGCACAGAGCTAAGTGCATCCTTATTTAGCTCAGTATTTAAACACATGCTTAAATTTAAAGATGTCCCAGTCCATGAGACTTTMGAATTTGATTAAGCTAAATCATTTACTTGAGTGCTGTGCCAGATGAAGATCTACAGATGTAAAATACCACCATGAACATAGGCTACATTGCTGCCTAAAGTTATAACTTTGAGAGTAAATCAAGCAATGCCAGGATTGCTCTGCAGGAAGCTGATGTGGCCTGTCAGTCTATACTGTCAGTCTGTACTATAAAACAGCCCTGTAGACTCAAAATTGGGTGAGTGCAAATAAATTGTTTGGTGGGGATTGTCCCTGGGCCATGCCAGCACCCAGACTGTGCCAGGGGTGAGAGAGCTGCTTTCCTKGAGCCAAGCTGTGCCAGGTTCTTCTCAGTGTTGGGGGTTAGATTTGGTCTGGTTTTGTTTTGTTTTGCCCTTGGAATTTTTTCCCTCGAGTTGCTGGGACACTGCCGACTGGGTGATTGTCAGTACTTAACAAAGACAAAGGAACCGGGGAAGGAAAGATCTGAAGGGACAGGGGAGCTGGGGCTGGGCACTCTTTGCCTGGGCACTCGAGGACACCCAGGCTGTTTTGGCTTGCTGGGAGAGAGGTTTTTCACTGGTCACCATTCGGCTCTGCTCCTGGGAAAAATCTACCATCTGCCCGTGTGCCCGGGGATTTTCTGAGCTCTCCTCCTGTCCCACTGGAGTGGGCCCGACCCTGTCCCCGCCGTCGCTTTCACGGTTTTTTGCCTACGCTGACCTCACACCGTCTGCTCAGCCAGGACATCCCTGCTGCTCCAACCACCACTGCAGGACTGCTCATCTGCCTCATCACCAGCCCAGGATCTTCCACCGCTACAGCTTGGTGCCTCAGAGCCAGAGGTCAGACTACCCTGGGATTTGTGGTCCCCTGAGGTTTCCTGGGTTTGTCTTATTATTAATGCTGTAGTTGTTTGTTTGTTTGTTTGCCTGTTTTGTTAGATAGATATATATATATAAAATAGTAAAAACCTGTTATTCCCAGTCCCACATCTTTGCCTGAGAGCCCCTTAATTTCAAATTTATAATAATTTGGTGGGAGGGGGTCTGCAGTCTCCATTGCAAGGGGAGAGCACCGGTCTTCCCCTAGCAGATACCTGTCTTTTTCAAACCAAGACACTCGGGATATTTGATAGCTTTGAAGATTAAATGTTAATACCTGTGTCATCACAAAAGCTGGAATCACCTGGTGTGAAGAAGATGCACCCTAAGTTCTGTGCTTNAGCTTTATCATACCCAGCACTCAGGACAGGCTCCATGATGCTGGTCAGGAGCAGAGTGGCTCTCTGAGGTAGTGAGTAGAGAACACATYCTTGTTCAGGGCATGATGCTGTCCYTGTTCARGCTTTCACAGCTGGATGAGCCCTSTCTGAAAGTCTCACACAATAATAGCAAGGCTGACTCCTTGGCCAMTCTTTGCTTTTCCTCCTCATGGTGAATTCAGAACTGAGTTTTGCAATGACCCCTTCTTTTTYCTGTAGAGGCAAAATCACACATCCCACTAATCCTACATATTTAGTATTCAGGTCTGCATGTTGGGAATGAGGGCTTGTGCCTGGGGAGGTACATACCAAGCACTGCTGTCCAAATCCTGCAAAATCTCCCTTGATATGGAGCTGAAACCAATGGGATTTCCTCCAAGAGAATGTCTCCTTCTGGCAGACAGGATGTTTTTGTAGGTCAGGGATTATCTTCAATGTGATAAGTGTGAGAGAAGTTCAGTCCTTATTGATGAAAGAAAATAAGATCAGAGAAGTAGCAAGTCAGAATTGCAAGATGTTGTGGGCTCAGATTYCTCTATTCATGGAAGACTTTTACTCTATTTGATTGACATCTCTATTCAAATTCCCATGTAAAAAATAACTATCCATGACTAAATCTAAAATATTTCGTGTCCTGTTCTCAAACAGCTTRTGGAAAGAAAAGTGATGCTTCTTGTCCTTTACAGAGGAGCTCAGTGCAATATCCAACACACAGATGGRAGGCTGAGGAGCAGTCTCAGAGTAGAGGGCTGCCACACTGCCTTAACCTGGGATATTTCCCTTCTCCAGCAAATGCTGGGCTAATCTCTTCATGATTTTTTGTGTAAGCAGGGTAGACTCTGATGTGCTGATATTGCCCAAATGGTGAAGGAATTATTATCAATCCATGTMAGGAATACTGCCTGGAGTATCCAGCAGGCTGATGCAGAGGGGTTGGAACTAAACAGGACACTGTTAAGGTACCAGTCATTTTTTTCTGTAGTTAAGGCTGTATTTTCAGTATTTCCTCTAGAATGCTTGTTTTCAGAGGTTTATACAATTAAGCCTAGAAAATGTGCTCTGGACAGAAATTTGAAGAAAAATTGTTACAAGCRGGGGCAATAATTTCTTTTAGAGGGCATAAAGAAATGTCAGTTTATTTTTGTTGCTGAGCAGAAAAACAGAGAAAAACYAGGCATTTCTATGATAAAAATGTGCTGAAAAACAAATGCCTAAAGTAAAGGAATCAAAAGTAGAAGTTTATGAGATAAAAACCTCATAAAAATGGAAATTTAGGCTTAATTTTTTTCTGAGTTTTCTTACAGATACTTTTCTGTCTGAAGAAAGTATTTTGCTATTTGGATTTTGTTATAAATTAGTTAGGTCTGTACCACAGGCTGCACTTTGAAGCATAGAAATATCTTCCATTTATTTCAACAGAGTTATGCTCTCAGAATTTTCAAAAATAAATAGGGAAATTTTGAAGAGGTTGAGAGCACACAGAGAAGAATAAAGTATGAAATAAGTTGATCTGCAAAAAGAAGATAGCCTGAGGGAGTGGGAAAGAGAAACTCTGTTTTAATGAGGAAGCAGGAAAAAGAAATGAGAATAGTGCTGTGGACACACTGGTATGTCAGAGAGGAAACAAAGACAGCTAAGAAGATGAARTGCTTCACATTTACTTGTTTTCAGAAGGGTTTTGACTGCCTGTGTGGGCAAGAAAGCCAGATCCTTGTTTGACCTGAACATCCACAACCCACCTCAAATTCATGGTTAATGATGTTTTGAATGGCTATGGGYAGGATGAGCATCCAAGTTTCACGTTGGATCCTTTGCTTTTAAACCATGAAGGAGGTAGAAATAAATGGAGAAATGGTTAAAGGGGAAAAATATAAAGATTATATTTGGGAAAAGCCTCTAGGATTAAAAAGAAAAGCTTCCAGAAAATTCTTTTACCTGAGTGCCGTATCAGAAGAATAATTTACATCTCTCCAGTGTTGGGCAGGTGAGATGTTGTGTGGGACTCTGCAGTGAGAAGTGGGAATCTCTCAAAGAACACCTCTAAAAAAAGCCCTTAAAGTCTTCTTGGTCATAGGTGTATCAGCMTGGGTCAGCTTGTGACTCCTGGGGAAATGATGAATTCCTGCACTCATCATGGGGTTGGTACCAAGGGTTAATGGTATCGCTGCTCATGAGAAGGCAGAGAGAGAACAAGTGGGGCATGAAGTTCCTGTACTGCATATTTCATCTCTCACCCATRCACAGCTCTGTCAGGTAAGGAAGCAGTTCTGAATCTCCTCCCCAGGGGTTTGTGAAAACAAACACAGAATCCTTCCCTTGCTGCCCATGGAAAACAGGCCCATGCTGAGGTGGAACAACCTGTACTATCTTGCTGTGTGGCATTGTTTATGCRAGACTATGGTGAAAAGAATAATTTTAGGTGATGGATGAATTGCTTTCCATATTCAGTTTCCTTTCCTGTTCAAATGCCTTTTGCCTGTGTAAGAAATTMTGAAAGAAGAACCAAAACTTTATCTGTCTATAATAATTTGGTTACACTCCAAACAATGTTTCACTTGGTTTCCACTTCACCTTATTTTTCTCAGAAACCCTGAGCATCACTGTTTATTTAAAGCCTTGCTGGAGGAGATGCTGCTTCTTTGTGAAGAATCCCTTTTCCCCAACACTACAAAACATGTCTCTTTCTCACTGACTGCCTAACTTTGCTTCCTTACATTGTTTCCTAGGAGATCAAATGGGAGCTTGAAGTACTCAAAAACCTGGTGTTGCAATGAAAAGTAACTTATTAAAGTTTATAATTACTGAAAAATTAATCAGAGACTTAGCATGGTACTTGCATAAAGACAATAAGCCGAGCTCTTGTCACAGTGAAATATGGAATAACTACGTTGAAATAAATCTTAATTATGCTAGAGTTACTACTCAGTGTGACTTAATTAAGAGTAGAGCAGTGAAAGCCTTTGGGGAAAAAAAGAACGCTGATTACACAACCACTTAACTGCATAKTCTTCCTTCCCCCCTGGTTCTTTTCCTTCCCRTCACAGAAAATTTCAAAACTAGAAGTGTTCAAAGAACTCGAATAGACATTCACATGTGGCAGGTTTCATTCTAAATAGAATTTGCTTGAAGTAAAACGTTGAGAATAGATAACCCTGAAGATAAATTCTTTGAATTATGCATGCCATTCATCCTTATCTACCTTGACCTTAAAAAGTGCATTCCTTAGTTAGGCAATAAATTCATGAAACACAGAATGGTTTAAGTTGGAAGGGACCTTAAAGACCATCTAGTTCCAACCACCTGCAATGAGCAGCACACTTTGCACTGRTCCAAGCCCTGTCCAGCCTGGCCTGGGACACAACCAARGATGGGGCAGCCRCAGCTTCTCTGGGCAACCTGTGCCAAGGCCTCTGTACCCTCACAGTCAAGAATTTCTTCCTAAAATCTAATTTAAACCTACATCAAGTACTGGACTACAGAGGAAAAGACTTCACTCAAAAAAAAAAAAATAAATTAGGGTTAAAATATCCCACAGAGCAAAGTGTAAAGAAATAGAGCTTCACTGCATCCCCCTGAGTGCAGCATGCAACCATGGCTATAGAGTATAGAGAGATCTATTGTTCAACAAGCACACCAACATTGYAAGAGGTTCATTTGTCATGGTATCACTTCTTACCAGATAGAAGACATGCAAAGTCAAATATATCTATATGGCAATAAATCTGTTGACTTCAACAGAGTTATCTCAACAATGAATTCTAAGCAATATACTTTGAGGGAATGAAACCAAATCAAGCAGGAGATGCACACAGGGTTCTTGGAGGATTATCCAGACCATATATAAAATCAGACATTAAAGRAATATGCACAGTATTGCAGGGGATTTATGGTAACTGTGGAAAAAGGTGTGTAATGAGAATCCAGTCTACAGCATGTTATCAGTGTCAAATTGCTTGGCACGAGCTATGTGCCTTCTTCATAGGTGCTTATGCAGCTCCAGTTAAGCTGAAAAGGGGCTGTAGAAAAAACTATAATTTACTGAAAAGAATTGAAAGAAAAATAAGCAAAAACAAGTAGAAAAAATTAAAAAATGTGGGCTCTCCATCCCAAAATTATTCCAGTTTTCCTCGTTCCACAGAGACTGATGTATCTACAGAAGTAAAGGCTGCACTGGCCTTGTTTGGTGAATGTGGAAATTAGTTGAAAAAAATAACAACATTATATCCATGGAAGATGTGGTTTGTTTTCTGCTTCTCTCCTGCATCAACAGAGAAATAAAAACCTTCTAGTCCCAGTGTGTGATATTTGGTGCCTGTTATACAAGTGCTACTGCATATGCATGACACTGAGAGGAGTTGGTTTGACACCTCATCAAATTCTASTTCATTTGTGTGGGCCCACCTTTAATATTGACATCTTCTGATGTCTTGGCTTACTATTCTCTGTTATGAGAATTCCAGTTTTTTAARCAATCTGTTGTGCACAGAACTTCATAAGCAAAACGTAAAATTTGGGCCGAGTTATTCCTGGGATTTATCCCAGGAATAGAAGCTTGGGAGGCATGTTTATAATTTTTTTCTCTTTCTCTTGATATTTTGTCATTTTAAGTAGGGTTAATCTTCCCAAGCTGGATGAGTCTGCATTGCTGATGTCTGTGTTTGGACCAATTGCTGAGCTTCCTTGATCACAGATGGACAGAAATCTGCATTTTAAAAAATGTGATTCATTTACTTCTAATATACAACTGTAAAATGGATCAGAAGTGTCTGTCACTCTCTTATGGCCATAAAGGAAATTCATATATATATATCTATATATATCTGTATATATCTATATTGCTAATATCTGAAGTTAAGTGAGATGAATCCYGGCTTTGATGGCTTTGGGAATGTGCTATTTCCCTCAACACAACACATGACAGACATCCCTGGGATACATCTGGGCAGTAAAAGAGAAAATGTGGGAATTTCCCAGGTGACACCTCCAGAAGTGATAACCAAGGGTCACAGTGCTGCAACAACCCAGGTTTTGTGTGGGCAGTGGAGGGAATCTACAAAGAGGCTTGGGAAGCTTGAAATTCACAATGGCCTGTCCAAAATAGGATGGATATTGCACAATGTCATTAAGATGCAAATCAAGGTCAGTAAAAACTTCCCGACTTAGAGACACATCTGACCCATAACCCAACATTAAAACATCCCTGGCTTCTAAACTTTCTTTCTGAACTATTTAGATCTCAGCTCTGTGTCTGTCCCTTCAATATTTTGGGTCAATCCAGTAACTTTGATCTAGCTACCCCTGAAGTTTAGATCTAGATTCAAACTTTGGAAGTTTTGCCCATCTAGAAAGTTTCTCTCTAAGACATGTTGCACTCAAAAGTTTCCTTTGACAATCAAGAGCTTTGACCACTCCTAAAACACAGAGGTCATTTTTGGCAAATGATAATGGCAAAATACAGAAAATATAAAGAGGTGAAATTGCATTCCTTGGAAACAGAAGCAGCTCATGAATATTAGAACTGGCATTCAAATGGCTTTTTTTTTTTACTGCAGGTGATTTTTTTCTGGCTCTCCCTAGYCATGAAGCAGTAGGAAGAGGTGAGACATGTCACATAGCAAAGAATTAACATCTTGCAGAGAGCTTTTTAGTAAAACATATGTACACACCCACCTCAGCAAACTGCAGGTTTGAGGCTGAGTTATCAGCCMCAAATAGACATATATGCACATTTTGGAAGGCAAACAGCTTCCAGATTATCTTTTAAAGGTACCCACAAGTAATATAAAGTAGACATAGACATTTCATATAGTGATATCTTTACATAGTGTCCTCATGGATACTATAGGTTCAGGAAGACATTRCTCATGGAGGTGATGCTATACCATATTCCAGGAAGTAGAAAGCAAGCCCTTTTAAAATACTGAAAGGAGAGATCAACATGGCAAGCTCCAGTGCAGAACTGGGCTGAGAGCAAACTGAAATGGCTAAATGTGTTTTCATCCCTTCCCTTGGGCTACGAAGCTGAATAGTTTACAATGCAGAGAAAGTCATTCATAGTCCTCTACAGTACAATTTCTAGTGCCACATAGTAACTGAGGATTTACTGCACTCTCCTGTGACATTTCAACTGCCATAACAAAGCTTCATGTTGCAGATGATCAACACGCAAATATTTAGGAATAATAATAACAGTAAAAAAGACATTTCACCCTCCCCTCCCCTTCCCACAGGGGACCAATCTGTCTTCTTACAACCAGGGGTTATCCGGCCCCATGCAAACCTTTACAAGGTGTTTTTTTTTTTTTATTGTGTGGCAAGTTTTTTGAATAATGTTTTGCTTAAAGAAGGGGAAAATCCCACTTCCTTGCAGCATATTGCAGGGACCAGCAAACTTATCCCTCGGTCCCTTGGACCAAATATATAATGATAATACTGTGCAGGTGCTCCAGAGCTGACTCAGCTGCTCCATGGTCACATTGTGCCCGTGAAATGCAATCCATCATTACGTTGAAAGCGCCTGCTTGATTAATATTCAGTATTTAATGTCAACACCGATAAATTAGGATTCAGAAGTGTTACACTGCAGGAACTGCAAACAGYGCTGCAGTGACGATGGCCTGGGTTAGTTTTGTGAGATCTGTTAATTCAAGGGGAAATTCATAATTCATAAATACCAAGATTTGTGTGTGGTGTTAACTGCCAGCTGTGACCTCCTGGGAAAACAGCAATACGTCACATTTGAAGGAACTAAGTGTTGGATTTTCAAATGGCTATTATTATTTCTTCTCCTGTATAAATAGTACCTCTATCCCTTTGCCATCCACATTTGCAATAATGCTCTAATTGYGGTGTTACAGATATGCAAGGTACACTGGATTTGGGAAGTACTTTGGCTTAGATAGTTTTAAACAWTTACTTCCCAAGTGCATAGGTTTCAACTAACTTGCTCAGGAAAATAAAAAATTGCCATGGCATTTTCAAYCTCTCTTGGTCTTATAACCTTTTCTTATTTGAAATATTGTTTAGTTCTCTTCCATGGACAATTTTTTCAAACAAATCTGCCTTTTCCTCTAGTGTTTACTTAATGGTAGCTCTTTTTTTCACCTTAGCTTTAGTCCTACATATGACATATTAAGCAATTCCCATTAGAGCTACAGTTTGAGACTCAGGAACACTTAATGGCCAACAGATTCTTCCCTGGTGGAGAATGAGGATTCAAAGGAAACATTTGAGATTATTTCACTTTCATTATTTTTGTTAAAAAAGTTTGCACCTTGAGGTGTCATGAATACCCCTTCTTGATCTTCCTTTGCCTTGTCAGACTTGGCCAGCACAAGCAGCTGAGATCTTTGCTCTATTTTCCCTGCATCTCTGTGCAACGCTTTTTAAAAAGAGAATATACTATTATATTTTTCTAAGCCTTTCAGACTGCTGTAACATGATCAGGATTCTCCTGAATCTCTATGCATTCGATCTCTTCTCGTTCCTTCCTTTTGGCCCGTTTCTTTTTCTTGTGGTGCTTTTTGGAAGGTGGGAAAAAGGTTAGAAAGACGGGCAAAATAACAAAACAGTGCAGAAGTGTGCAACTGCCGGCGAGCAGCAAGCATTTGAACAGTGTGAAGGTCAAGTTTGAAGGCACAAAGAGAAGGGGGACCAACCCGATAAGAAAGGAAGAAACGTTCTGCAAAATGGCTGTCCCATGCTCTTGGAGGGAGTTCTTTATACACTGAGTTCGGGTGTGCTCAGTAGCTAATACAAATGTATAAAGCAGGGGTGCACAGTGATCTATGGCAAAATTCAAAGTGTAGATAAGGCACAGTATAGAAATGCAATCCATGTCTACATTCCATAAGGTCATCAAGCCAAGGACGCCCAGCTCTATTGAGGTGACGCTGAGAATTAACCAGAAATTTCCCAGAGGGTGGATAACCAGGAAAAAGGTCAGTATTAACACCAGCAGGATGCCAAAACCAGAAATCAGGACAGGCATAGTTACTGACAAACCATAGTGGTCCATGAAAACAAAAGTGGGGTTGAACACAATGAACTTGATGCTCTGTATAAGAGAAAGTGGCCTCARCTTCTCCAGCAATTCCACCGCTTCCCTCTGTGTGTTTTCACTAGTCCTGGCCACAAGGTACAAACGAGAAGCAATTATGTTGTTCTCATCTCCAGCTTTGGAGAAAATGATGTCATTTTTGAAGTGCTGGAATTCTGGCTTTTTTAAAAAGGAGCTCTGGAGGATGCTGATAAAGTCACTTTTGTTGGTTGCGCTGATGTTACCCACTCGAAGGAATTGGTAATACTGTTCAATCCAGGACACGGTGTTGAACCCCTGGCTGAGTGTTTTTAGGTCTTCTTGCACAGTACCATTCCAGTACTCCAGAGGTTCGTAGATGTAGAAGCCTATGACAGGGCTGTAGTTGCTGAAATACTTTTGCTGTATGAGGGCATAGGAGACACTTGGGGACTCACTGGCGAGAAGGTTGATGATGTTGGCTCCGTCRTTAATCTGTAAGCACCCCATGAAGGAGAAAGAGGCATAGATGAGATACAGTATCACCACAAATGGCTTGACGTAGATGTTGGTGATCCACTCGTTRTAGTGCTCTCGGAGGAAATGCTGGATAAAGTGGTGCTGGTACGGGTTGGTCTCGTGGTGGGAAGTGTGCTGATGGCCGTCGTTCATCATGGTCTGGAACCACACAGGTTTCCGGTCCAGGTACTCTGCAGAGGGGATCTTACAGCAGAAGATGCTGTGGTACCGGTTCTGCTCCAGCTGGCCAGCAAAGACCAGGCAGGAGCCAAAGAAAGAGAAGATGTAGAAGTAGTTCAACAGGATGGAGACACACATGTTCTGGCAGAAGACTTTTACAGCTTCGATGTTGGTGAAAGGGCTCGCCCCCATGCCAAAGGCTATGAAGTACAAGGAGCTGGTCATGGTGTAGGAGACCATGACATCTGAGTAGGCATCTGCCACTCGGTCCTTGAAGGGCAGATTCTCTCTGGTCCGACGCCATCCTGAAAGAAGTTCAAACACTCCTTTGGTTCCATGACCTGGAATGAGAAAACAAGGTTTGTATGTGGGCATATACATTGGGGGTCCAATTATCCCCCAGGTGTTTCATCCTCCAGCAGTAAAAAAAATTTCATCAGCTAAGTTTTGTTCTGCTTTTTTCACTGGTTAAACAAATAGAAAACTCTTAAATGTCTGTCTGAAGCTAAATACCACATTCACCTGCATGTGCTTAAATTAACAGCCCTGATACTCTRAGACTCTCCATGCTCAAAAAAAAAAAGGAAGACACTAATTGATTTTAATGAACTTTGAATTAGTTCCCAAATGGACTGCAAATACAGGAGAACATGAAGTTTGGTTCAAGTCTGGGGTTCATTCTAAAAATTCTTTTTGTCATCCTACTACCTCTTTTGAGGTTTAAGGGATTTAACTTGAAACACTTAAAAACACAGGTAACATTTTCATACAAAGAGTATAAATTGAAGGGATTATTTGAGAAATGAATAGTTGTTACTAAGAATGGGACACCTGGGTTCTTTTTACATAGTGAAGAAAAAATTAAGCTGTAAGTACAAATAACCAGAGTAATTTGTRTCATGATTCTCTGCCTATTGAGAGAAATTGGAACTTCTCGGTGATGGCACACAAGATTTCACACTATGAAAATTGACATGCTGGTAGTAATGATGGAGAGCAGAATACTGGTTAAGCCATTGGTCACATTAATTGTCTAGAAAATATATGGGTCTATTTTCTATGAATATATCCATTCCTCTTTCTGCTATCCAGAGCTTCTCCTGGTGACAAGGAGTTCTCCTAGCTCATGTGAGAGGACACTCAGAAAAGTCAGATGTGGTCAGTGTTCCATGACAGGTTCTGACTTTGTATTCCATTCCTAAGTGTTTTAGGGGTATGATATTTTAATAAACTAAAACTTTATATGGATTTACTTTCATTTTACTTGTCACAGTCACAGTCTAGGAAGTCTACAGTTATTAAATTTTGTGACAGAATGCTAAAGTTGAAGCTGATCTTAATGGAAGACAAATAAACAAATAAAAAAAAAGTTATTTATCATGTRTATGTATTCATATAATGTGCATTTTGAAAATAATATATGCACACATAGGCATTGCTTTTTTTTTACCATTAGAGAATTTCAGCTTGGGGGAAAATAAAAAAGCTAACATTAAAAAAAATCCTAAATGGTTTGGCTTTCAAATAATCATTAAAAGAATGAAACCCACAAATTTGAATTTGGATTAGACAGTGTTAAGTTCTCTGCACTTAGGATCTAGCCCTGAGAAAATTCTGGCCATTGTAAGGACACACACTACTGAGCAGAAAAAGAAGTAGGAGTAGATTGCAGATGTTTCTGCCTCTGTTTGTGGGGCTTCACTCCCTGTAGCATGAACCAAAGCAGGCACAAAGCAAATTTTCTCGGATCCGACTCAGAAATATGACAACAGGAGATTTGCAGATAATCAAGTGTGTGCAAACTCTGYTGAGTTTGTCTTTAGATTTAAATTGTTTGGGTTCATACAGCTGCTTAAGTTKCCCAAAGCAGACTCCTGACAGCCGTTCTAGACAGGGAAAATTACAGCATAAACTGTCAGGTTCTGTGAATGTTACCTGCTCTGCTGCAGATCAGTGTCCCCAGTGAAAGATAAACATGCAGTAGTACAGAAGTCTTKCAGTTAGCAAAAAGGCTGTGTGGAAATGCTGCTCTCTTATGAACCAACATCTCCGTTCCGGAGGGACCTTGAATTCCCTGGTAAGTTTAGGGTGAGTTGTTCAAATTCTCATGGCACAGCTGTCTTGCACACTGTCATTTCTGGGCCATCAAGCAGAAAGAATTGTCTCCTTCAGTTGAGTAAATCTGCAGAATCAAGTGACTTGAATGCAATTTTTATATGTTTATAGCAAGTGTTTCAGTCTCCTGCAGGGTATGGACCAGTCTGGCTTGTCACCAMTTCAGGGGCCCATGTCCTGGCATGGTTTAATTTAATGGTACAGAAATCACAGAACCATTTAGGTTGGAAGTGACCTCTGTGAYCATCAAGTACAACCATTAACCCAGCCAAGCCCCCMACTAAACCATGGCCCTCAGTGCCACGTCTGCACATYTTYTAAATGTCTTCAAGGGACAGTGATCCCACCACTTCCCTGGGCAGTCTGTTCCAATGATTGACAACACKTTCTGTGAGGAAAATGTTCCTAATATCCAGTTAAACCTCCCCTGGTCATTTCCTCTGGTCCTATTGCTTGTTACCTGAGAGAAGAGACCAATCCCCACCAGGCTGTCCCCTCCTGTCTGGGAGTTGTGCAGAGCCAGAAGGTTCCCCCTGAGCCTCCTTTTCTCCAAGCTGAGCCCCTTTCCCAGCTCCCTCAGCTGCTCCTCCTCAGAGTTGTGCTCCAGCCCCTTCCCCAGCTCCGTTCCCTTCTCTGGATATGCTCCACTGGGATGGGTGAAGGAATGCTCTACCAGCTCTATCAACAATTAGCAGTAATATGGACATTTCTCTCCTCATTCCAAAATGTCACTTATCTGCCCTCCTGAGATTTTTATGCTCACAGTTGTACCTTTGCCATGTTTTTATTGTTATTAATTTATAACTGTTAATGTATCACATGCTCCTTGATGAGTACCTGGGTGCATTTAATCTTGGGGTAGCCACACAATAATTAATTGGGAGGGGTTTTATTGTCAAATATATGTGTGAAGAACTATGCAAGAGAATATGTGCATACCCAAACATGTGATAGTGTTAAAAATTAAAATTCTCTGATTAAACTCAAGTTGTCTTTTTTTTCCAAATAGAACAAATACTATCTCAAGGAAAGTATTGGAATTTGTAACTTCTCTTGAGTATCAAACTTGGCACTGATTTTCTTATGATTGTTATTATACAAAAGTCAAATTTCCATGTATTCCCCTTTCACAAGTAACTTCAGTTTTATCTCACAAACACAGGTATTGGGGAATACTGTGCAGTAATTCCCTTGTTGGCACAGGAGGAAATCTTTGCCTGACTGGTTTTCCCAGTCATTACTCTGACACCAAGTTTTCCAGTCAGCCTCTGTTGCTCTCCCCAGATAAGCAGGTCTATTCCCTTCTCCCAACAAGGATACAAATCCATCTTTCCTGAACATTTTCTGACAGTTCTCAAGATTCAGACAACATAGTCACTCTATTAAATTCTGTTCCTTCAGCTTCATGCCCAATGCCACAACAACACTGACAGTGGAGTTAAGTTCACTGAGCAGTTCCAGAAAGGGTCAGAAGGTCTTTGGCTCTGGGTCAAAACCACCAAGTTYCTCTGGTACTAACATGACATGAATGAAGTGCAGCAATTTTTTATTTGCTGGACAGGAAATGGMCKATGACTACTTTRAAGGAAAGGRGACAATAAATTTTTATYCCATTATTTGTGAGGGTAGGAGAGSAAGGAAGGTRGGCTGCAGAGAAGATGGAAATAAATAATACATTTTCTGCCTCAAATTAAAAACAAAAATTAATTTTGAGCAGATATTTAAAATAAGTTGGAAGAGATAGGGGATAGAAACAAAAAGAGTGAGAGATTAAAGACCACTTGATTGAGTTAAATTCAATCATCCTGGAGAAATGAATCAATTAAAAGTTAAGCCACAGCAATCTCTGAACAGTTAGAAATCATCTCAGGGGACAGATGTAGGTGGCAGGGTCCAATAAGAATGGAAAAAGCAGCAAAGTACCTGTCTTCAAACAGAAGGACTGGAGTACTGGTTTGAAATGGGCATGATTTCTTTTATTGAATCATAGAAAGTTTTGGTTCAGAAGGGACCTTTAAAATCACCTAGTTCTAGACATCTGCAGTGGATGATATTTAAAAAAAAATGGAAAAAATAGGCTGAATGCCCTGGAGAATAAAACCAGCAAACAATAGCCTGCTATTAGTGCCAGAAAATCTAAGAGAAACTGAGTGAGTTGGATTTTTTTCCCCTCATGGGCTGGAATGCCAGTGAGAATTCATCAACATTCAACATAAAAAAGGTGTAATAAGGGCAAGAGTCAAGTCTTTCTCATTTCTTCTTGGAGAAGGAGAAGCCATTGGTTTCATTTGGAAAAGTATCCCCCAAACCCATTAAATTAGCTATCAGAAAAAACAAAGCTTGCTTTCTTTCTTTGAGCTTCATTAAACTCTGGAACACACAATCTAAGGAGGCAATAAAGTCTTTTTCACTGCAAGTCTAAAGGTTAGATTAATAAATGTTAATGTGGGTGCTGGGTACATCCTGTCAGTGCTGGGAGACAGATTCTGTTCACATTCCTGAGGTCTCTTACTTTTGTACCATCACACCTTMCTCTGTCTTGAGATGCTTAAGATGTTTTTAAGCAAGAAAAACAATCTGCCTTCAGTGTTTTCTTAACCAAAGCATGCCCATTCAGCATTTAGCTGTTGTTTCTGCCACCATCAGTCAGCTTCCTTGGATGGGAGTTTGATCTGCATTTATCACTCCTCATAGCAGCCACTGCTGCTGCAGTCTGGAGCCATGAGGCATTGCTGGAAGGAGAGCTGCTGCCTGCTGCCAGCTTTTGTAAACTTTCTAGGAAGGAAGATCAGGATGACTCTGCACTTTTTTCTTTTTTTTAAATTTTTTTTTTTTTTGCACCAAGACATAAAGGAGATTATTTGCTGCAATACGTGATATCAGTCAATGTAGTGATAACCTTGATGCCTGCATTATATTTAAAACAAACAAACAAAAGTCCTAGAAGTGCCATGGCACGGATTACTCAGCATTTCTGCACTGAGAAATCAAAGTATTGTACTCAGTTTTCATTAGCAGCCACACATGCACCTTGTAATGTACACAAAGGATGAGGAGGCAGCTTTCTTTCAAATCATAGTGGTGGGCAGGAAGKATATTTTTACATTATAATTCTTTGCTGTGAGTCTAATGGAAATAAACTTTATTTTATCTAGTAGGAAAACTTTTGTTTTTTCTTTTTTTTCCCCCCTGGGGGATAGGTAATTCATGTCCTAGAAAAACTTGTCTGGTTTTATCCAATAAATGCCCCATATTAGCAGGGGCCATGATCATTAGGAGAATATTGAAGCACAGAATCATGGAATCATTGARCAGCTTGGGTTGAAGGGGACATTAAAGACCATTAAATTCCAACTCYATGCCATGGACAGGGACACCTTCTACTAGACCAGGTTGCTGGCTCTTTGKACTCTCTTATCCAGGTCTATTGATTTAAAAATACACCCAATTTTAGAGACTTTAGGTTCACACAATGACTTTTCTTACAGAAAAACAACTTAGCATCTCAACACACTGCAGTGTAGGATGCATTTGTTCTTCTGCTAAATCACTAAYATTAGTATCATTAATATTGGTATCCCCACTTACATTTAAAAACTGAAGCACAGAGATTAAGCAGATTAATCACAGTCATCAAGGACTCTCTGCATCTCAGGGAGGGAAGAAGCAATAGAAAAAATTATTAAACCACTTCTTTATGAAGAGTCAGTAAATCTTAAGGGATTTTGATTTAGAAGACAAAATTTGAAGCTTGGTCATACTTTAGGTAGCAATAGGAAGTGAGGAAGTGTGTGCCTTAATCCAGATCCCATTCCATAAAGGCAAATCTCAGCAAAATGCACCCAGCTAAGAAGTGGACCCTAACCACAACACTGAGTAAAGTAATTCCCAGCTTGATTAAGGGGAAGGAAAAGATAGAGAACATTTTTTCAAACTAATCTAAAATGTAGGTAGGAAAAAAATGGTTTTAATTTTACATCTCTCCAGGTACTTGTAAAGTGAYTGTAATTGAATTGTTCACAGACTTGGGCTGTTGACCATTTCTTCTTTACTTWGTTTTGCCTTGGTTGTTGTTCTGCCTTAGTGGTACCTGAGTGGCTCTGATGAGGCAGCTGAGGAACTAAACCACTCTCACTGTGGTCACTGCTTTGCCCTTTCTCCAGAATCTCAGCACTGGAGGTGGTCAGACCTCATCCTGCCAGTGAAATGCTGGGATGGTTCAGACATTGGGGATAGATGGTCCAACTGTGGGCGTGATGCACTGGTGAGCAGCATTGTCCAAAGGGAGGAGTGTCCTTGAGCCATAGGAGTTTTCAGTGGTATCAAAGTATTTGCATCTTCTGAATGTCCCAGAGTTTACAACAACTACAGCAAAAAATGAAATCCAGTCAAGATCTCCTACYGAAGCTCCTGCAGAAATTTTGTTTTCACTAAACTTATTTCATTTGGTACATGGCATTTGATGATATTTAAAAGCACTTAAACAGAGACATTAAATCCTTTCTAGGTCCATTCTCCTGTGAGGTGACTACATGCACAATTTCTTCTCTAACCAGATTATGTAGAAATGCTGACAGAGGGGTTTTACATCCTGCTGTGCCTTTCTGTCTTGGAAAGTATTCAGGGTAGAATTCTTCTTTTAAGTAACAGATCTCTATCATAATAAATTGTCTAATTAAAAAAGCTGGGGTTTATAGAAAGAATATTTAACCAAGTGCAATGARACCTCAGCCAGCTGAGCCATCATCTTTAGTGACAGGGACCTCAGGGAAATCTCCAGTGCTGCACAGGAGATTTCATTATTGCTAGATTTTAACACTTCTGATAAAATGTGCTTAAATCCATCACAAATATCATCAACAWAGTCAATTATATATAATAGATATTTTGATTTCTTTAAAAATATTTCTGCTAGACTATGGCCACTTTGCCATAGGCCTGAACATGTCAATATTTCCAGCTTCCAGGTTCTGGTGTATCCCCATTACAACATGAACCTTATTTAAAAAGTAGCAGTGCATCATGGGGCACTCCTGTTAAATATACAGACTATTCCTTCCTGTGTATTCTGAGTAATTGCATTTATTTCTGCTTGCATGAGCACTTCTGAAAGCCTTTTAAATAATTCTGCAAATTTCCAATGAGACCARATCATAAAAGTGTTGGGCTCCTCAYGGGCATTTTGGTGGAGCCTGGCAGACAGAAACCCCATGATTGTTTGAGGCTGAGGAGCAGTGAGGAGAGAGGCAAACATTTGATTCTGTCTGGAGTTGGCTGTATAATTGCATTTCAGAACAGCTCAGTATCAGCCTAACACTGCTCCCATGAAATTCTGCCAGCTTCTCAACYGCAGCCACAGCTGTAGACACCTGTACAAGAAAATGGTGTCAGGGTGTARCACTCACAGCTGTAGTTCCTCCCTTGCCTTCCAATCTCCTAAGAAATACCAACCTATAAATTAGATTAACACTAATCTGTTGGAAACACAGATTGAAAGAGGTGGTTCATGCTCTTTTAGTCTCCTTYCTGATACGTTCCCTCTTCAGGTAATTTGTTCCACAGACCTTGACAGCCCCTTCATTCTACCCTTTCCAATCCATCTCAAAATAAATGTCCCAGACTACACACRGAAGCCCAAACATAAGCAAGCAACTATGGGAACAGAGCTAAATCACATGGAGATCATTTACTCACACATCACATCCCTTTGGCACATCCTTGATCTTTCATCAGTTTCTGTCTCTCATTTTGCAGGCTCTCAAGGCAAACACTGCTACCCTTGTTTACACTGAGACCACCACAGGGGGACCTTGATCTTGATTTAAATTAAAAATAACTAATACTAACAAGAATTTAGCATCTCTAATTTTGAATCTTATCCAATTTTGGATCTTTCCTATGGCAAAGACCTTTCCAGAGCTTCCCCATAAGCATCCCTGGGTAGAAGCCCAGAATGAGCCCTGGAGATGAGCCAAAGACCTGCTAGTCCAGACACAAACATGTTTCTAACTGAACTGTAATGACACCTCTTTGTATTCAAGGTTCATTTGCTACAGTTCATTTTAAGGTCGAATTTTACAATTTTTCATGCCTAGAAACTCTTTTTCTTGCTCGAAGGAACAGAAATATTATATAGCAACCCCCCTGCACTGAAATAGAGCTGAACATGGAGAATGTTTCAATGGATGTGATTAATAACCGGGCTGCATAGCTCATTAAGGGAGATTTACGTTTGAGCTAATGTATATGGCTTGCAAATTGTACATAAAGTTGGAATCCTGCTTAGTTTTCTGCTGTGCTTAGCAATGAATTAAAATGCTTTTTGCTGTTTCTCATTTAAGCCTTTTAATGAACGTTATAAGCAAGAACTGCACATATGGAAACTGCTATTTATTKATGAGAGTTTAAGTGGAATATAGAAGAAAATATAATGAATTTAGATCAAGTCTTAAATTAATTTATTATATACTCATTCATGCTAAAAAGCATAGGATGGATTTGTGACATTGGTCAGAACATTTTATCACCTGGATTTGAAAGAATAAGGTACTAGTGAAACTAAAGGAAGAAAACTGTTTCAATCAAGAGTAGATTCTGGCATCAGCAAAAATAATCTGTACTTGAATCCCTATGGAAACAATACATTTGGTCATTCGCTGCTTTCTGCCAAAGATGGAGCAATAATGGAGTCTCCAAAGAAAAGCAAAAAATGGTTAAATAGTTAGGGGAGTAAATAGGTGTGAAAGAATRCATGTCYAAAAAATGACCAGTGCATCTGTACRTTTGAGAGAATGAASAGAGTGTTTGAAGGGAGTGGGATGAATTTCTGGAGTTTAATCCACAAGGCAAGTGTAAAATGTTATCAGTGGTGGGACCCAATTGTGAAAAGAGAAAATTTTTCACCTTTCAGTGACAAGATATATTTTTCTGCACAATCTGAAGTTTCTGACCTCTAAGATTCCAGACATTACAAGCAATAAACAGAAAAAGTTCATTCGTCACTTTTCCCAGTGAAATCACTCATTGTAACAACCAGCATCCTCTTCCTGGAACAGATGGAAAATCACCTGGGAAAAACTTTGCAAGGATTAATCTCCCTTTGAAAAGGATATGGTCACTCTGATCATTAATATTTTTGATACACTTCCAAAGTCTAATGGGGCACCATCTTTTCACTGTGACTGTAGAGCTGGCGCTGGAGTTAACTTGGTTTGAAACACTGGAGAGAGGGAGTGCTGCATCCTGGCTGTAACAGCTTATTTTCAGTTGCTACTCCAGGGACAAGTTCCAGCTGAGTAAAGCAGGGCTAGCTTCTACCTTGATAGTTACCAGGTCAAATCCTGTCTAATTCCTACAGTAATAATTCCTATTTGGAAGTTGCTCCWGCTGGTGACAGTGTGGTGCAGAGCTCAATGCCTCTGTTCCTCCCCTGGCCACTGAGATTTCCACCTAGACTGCTTCTCTTGATGTAGCAGCACACCTTTACTGCAGAGAGCTTCAGAGCAAAGGGAATGAACCCATCTGCTGACAGRGGGATACTTTTAACAGTGTTGTTAGTGCAGGATTTGCTGACATTTGTTTACTTCAAAAAAGAGATGGGAAGGCAGAGCAGGAGGCGACATTGGCCTTTTGCTTCTGTTTGCTGGGAGTGAAGGAAACACAGGGACTGACTCAGCAATTTAAAAAATAGGTATTAAATCTCCCTTTCCCTTCCCAAAAAAGCCCCATTCCTGCACTGCACAGGAACGTGCAGGAAAGCTGCTCCACTGCCCTTGCCAAGCCTGGGACAGCATTGAGATCATTGCAGCAGCAGGGCTCTGGCTCAGGCTGTCCCACCAGTGGGGCTGCTCAGGCTGGGAAGCATCCTCCCATCCTCCCATCCTCCCATCCTCCCATCCTCCCATCCTCACATCCTCCCATCCTCACATCCTCCCATTCTCACATCCTCACATCTGGCTGCTCCAGACCACAGCAGCTGCCAAGCAGCTGATGCAGCACCGTGGCTGCTGCCCTGCTCTGTGAAACTCAAACTGAGCTGCTCACACAGCAGTGCTCCAGGGGTTCCAGCCCTCTCCCATATTCCCAGCATGTCCCTATAAATTTAGCCAGGTTGCAATCCAGGATGTGTAAGTGCATATATACTATTTATCAGACAGCAGTGACAGAATGCTGTGGATGCAGGAATTCATTCAGAAAAGCTATAAATGGTTATAGAGGTGCTCAGCACACCTCTTCACAGCCAAAAACCTTCCCTTGGACCTAAAGGTTTCCTCTCATTAGACAAGGGGTTAAAAGCAAAATGAACCAAAGAGAGAAGAAATTACTTCTCTGATGACTGGAATAAAATCATTCTCCTTAAATTTCTTCATGCAGTTGTGTGGAGAAATGAAACCTGCAAAACATATTGATGCTCTGCCTGCTGTTCCACACCTTGCAGCTACACTTGGATCAAATTGGTTCAAAACCCTGTAACACTAATATGGACCATTCAGCARGTTAAAAGGACTTGCAAACATTCATGGAGGAAAATTGCATGGAAAGGGTCATTAAGGTCAGAGATAGCATATTTGGACACACAGGTCAATGAGCCAAGAAGCAGCAGGAGCCTGGGGGAGTGTTTTGGGAGAGTCTGACTTGATGCTTGACCTGTTGAAATCCCCATTTTTAAAGCACTTGCCATTGGTTGCTATCAGAAATAGGATGCTGAGCTATAYAAGCCCTTTGGCCTGAGTCAGAACGCTTTTATGTTCCTTTGTATTTATAGGGCTGACTGCATTAAAATTCAAATGCAGGAGAAGCATAAATTAATGTTTTGCACCTCTTCAGGCCCTTAAATCTGGCTATTAAGTTTTTTACCTTACTAATTTTAGTAYTGTAGCAATACCATTTAGAAACCTAGCTTTGAACTGATACAAATGCCACTTTGGCTGCCTGGTCTCAGGTCCCATTTACCCTTGGCACCTGTGCACAGCAGTGATTAAAAATTGATTATTTTGCAGTGGGATGATATGGCAGGGCATGCATTGATTCCCTCATGCACTACATAAATGAATGAATATCATGACCTCTGTGAGRTTGTTGGGGGTATTACACCAATTTTATGGCAGGGAAATTGAGGCAAAAAGAAATTTAGTTTTTTATCTATCTAGCTTTAAAGTTTCTAGTTCTGAACTATCAGAAGAATTCACCAGCAAGCCATGGCATAGAACAGCCTTGGTGTTCTCAAGTAGCACAGGATTTTTATTGCTATTGATATGCTCAAAACCTGATATCAATCAATCAATCAATCAATCAATCAATGTACATGTCTTGCTTTGGAAATTCATACCTTGGGTGTTAGACCAAGACACAGAAGAAGTAAACTATGCAAACTCATAGACATTTCTTAAAATATGTTACTACTCCCAATTTTTATGATGGTACATGACTTTGCCTTTTCCTGTGAGCCTTTGACTGCTTCCCACATTGTTTTTCAGCCTTTCCAAGAGTCAGGGCTGTCACCAATGAAGCACTTCTTCCCTACATGGCTCTGATTCACTCCCCAAGTCACTGACCAGAGGACTCCATGACAAGATGGAATTAGACCAAAAAGCTCTTTCTCAGTTTTGTAGGGCCTGGCCTCACCTTCAAGCTGCTTCTCATAAACTCTGCTGAAATGGTTGTAAATAAAGCACAAGAGGAGCTTTTGTTTCATGGCAAAACCCCCACAGCTATCTGATATGCCCAGTGTTGCCATCAAAAACATGAGTGGGTTGGCTTGTACAGGACTTAAAAAAAGCCTCTTCCAGTCATCAGCATTTAGCAGCTCTTTAATGTATCTGAAACCTGACCTTTAGCAGTCCATCCCAGGGGAACGATCATTAAGCTTTTCACTTAATTATTATTCTGGCTAAACTCAGACTGAAAATTTAAGGCTAAATTATAGTCTTTGGAACAATCTATGAGACACCCTTCCGTTTTTGGGAGAGCTGTTTTTGCTTGGAATACTAGGAGCAGTGTGTCAGCTGGCTGCCCTTCCTTTTCCCATTATTATTTTGGAATATCCATATTTTCAGTTGGGAAAATTTTTGAACATGAAAATAGCTTGAACATGTGTTCACCYAGCACGTCAAGGAGTCTGGAGAAGTAGTGCTTTCTCTGATTTATCTTTTGTTGTGCATACATCCCTATGGAGATCATTGGAGATTCCTAATCTGCAACCATCCTAATGAATTAATTATTTCTAGGGTTAATTTTCTGTCACAGAGGCCAGCTGGTSCAATCTAAGCATGTAAACTATGGCATGTTACTCCTTTAGCCTTTAGAACAGAGTGGCCATGCAMAAACCTTAATTTGCATATGGGAATTATTTGGGAAAGTGCCATGGRCAGAGAAAAAGCATGCCAGAGAGCACTCAAAAAATTTAATATTGTATAGAAAGTCACAGCTCTGGCTCTGTTCTGTTTTCTAGTAAAGGCTGTGGCCAAAGGGTGATGCTGTTCTATCCTTGCAAGTACAAAAAAATCACACTGATGTTGAATTTCTGAGTTCTGTTGAGGTGCCATGTTTACATCTATGAACTTGGCAGGGTGTCCATAAACTCCATCCCTTTGGGGACATGACAGAAAGCACAGTGTGCTAATTCAGTTTATCACATTTTCATAGCAATGGTTGAAAGCACCTTCAGCTGCTGGGAGGGCCAGGGGCTGCTTTGCTTTGTAGGGTGACTGACACAAGAGTGTGTCCCTACTGCTTTAGGACCAAACTCTCTGCTGTTTTGAGCTCATCACTCCCACTGGTCCTTACTGTGTGCATTCATTAATTTCTCTGACCATTAAAACCAGCCTGGGAACAGGAACTGGGGASATGATCTCTGCCTCTCTCTCCATCTGATACACTGCTCCAGCTRTCTTTCCTCCTCCCTAAAAGATCTGATTACTAGTTATAAGAAGCCCAGTGCTGTAAAAGGAAAAAGRGGAATGAGGAAACTGCTGGATCAAACTACTTCAAACCCTTAGTTTTTAGTGCTTTTGTTACACTTTAAAGTGTTGCATTCTCAGTCATTTCAAGGGGGTAAAGCAGAGCTAACCCAAACCCAAACCACATATCCCATTTAAAAYCTTGGTACATGTAACTGAGAGATGTAAGAAATCTGTAAAGAAGCAGCCTCATAAGTTTGTTACCAAAAGAAGGTTTTGCTTGCGAAGCTCAGAAGAAAGAAAATTATAATCTATGCCAGGAGCAAGGTGCTGACTGTTCCCAATGAATCACTGATCTTATGGAATGCTTAGTTTTATTACTTTTATGTCAGCAAAGCTTTGTGAGAAGCACTYCACGATGCACTCTCAGTACACTGAATTTACTCAGAAAGGCAAATAATAATAAATACAAAAAGAACTATATTTGTAAATCACTGTAATTTAAGTGTGGTACAGAATGCAAAGTTATGCTTTGCTTTAGAAAGAGATTTTAAGATTGCTTGCCTCCTACAGGAACCTATATATCAGTTTATTTTAGTTGATTGCTTCTGAGAATGTTGCTCATTCATCCCAGCAGTGACATAGCAAATTGCTCTTTCCCTTCAGTTTTAAAGAACTAGAAATGATTTTAGATATTGTCATGAGTTATCATTATAAGACTGAGCCAGAAATTTGTACCGTTTCAGTCTATATCTCTCAAGCTGATAAATGGTTGTTATAATGGTGTTTTCATTCATAAGGCTCCAACTGCRCAGTACAAGCTTAAAAGATGGTTAAATACAAACCAGAACACTCTGGCAAAATATAAAAAYGTTTCAGCAAGGAATATTAAAATTCCTTTTCTTGCAACAGTTTATCTGTGGTCTGTAAAATATCCCCCTGTGWGGARAGTGGAAGATGACTGTGCCCAYGGCAGGGGGTTGGARCTAAGTGATCTTTAAGGTCCTTTCCAACCCRAAACATTCTACGCTTCTATGATTTTGAAATGCATTTTTTCAAGAAAAGAAGGAATGAAGAAAGAAAATGGTCCCATAAAATGTTCCCACTAAAAATTTACTACATAATCTGCATGTTTGTAACCTCATTTTAGATTTAATRTTGTTCCATATGAAATGCTAATGATAAGAGTCTTTTCATTTTAAATGTGGAGATGAAAGCATCACATAGCCATGGAYATGGAGTTCTGCAGCTCTTGTGCTGTTTTCTCAGGCAGAAATGTTGCTGAGTACCTCAGCCTTCTCCTGGCCTGGTGTTACCAGCTTGCAAGTGTTTTTTATCAGGGGGTTATGTCTTCTTTGACCTTCTTTTTCTGGCCAATGTGTCTGTAGAAGCCCTTCCTTTGTGTCACCAGCCATGTTTAGCTCCAGATGTCCCTTGGTCTTCACTCACCCCATCCTAATGCAACTGAGTGTGTCCTATGAACTTTCAGGATACCTGTCCCTGTTTGCACTGCCTGTAAATTTTCTTCTTGTCTTTTAGTTTGACCCTACTCAGCCACTCAGCGGTCTCTTGCCTTCCTTTCCTGATTCCTTGCTCCTTGGGATTGCCAGGTCATGTGCTCTGGGAAAGACATCCTTAAAGATTCTCTATCTCTCCCCAAGGACAGTTTCCTGTGGGGTTGTAGGGACTAGCTCCTTGAAGAGCTGGAATTCTATTWTCCTAAACTTCAGGGGCTTATCTGGACCCTTCACCTGACCCACATCTCCATCTCTGCTTCCTCCCCTGTCTCTTCTGAACAGCCTTTAGCCATTGATAGCCATGCTCCAGTCATGGAATTCATACCATCACGTTTCAGGAATGGCTTCTAGCTCACAGCTTTCTGACAGCGTGGTGGCTTCCAATTTCTCCATTTCRTTATCTATGGGGTGTAGAGGAATTCATGCAGAGGCACTTTAGCTGGGCTTCCTAAAGGAGCATCTCTTTATTCCTTAGAGATATTTCCCTGATATTTACCTTTTGGCTTCTGTTACCTCAGGGGACTCTGGCTTGTTGCTGTAAGATTTCAGATTTCCTGTAAGTGTTCTCCAGTCTCAGAGCAACAAGCTGAGGGTCTTGGATAGCACTGAGTCCCTCCAACCCTGGCATATCATCCCACAGCTTGTCATGTGCAGGGCAGATATTATCCCCCTTGCTCATCAAATCTCTTGTCTAGCTGGAAATCCAAAGGTGTCTGACTCCTTCCATTGATCCAGAGGAAACTCAAGGAGACAGAGCTTCAGATGTTGACAACTCAGCTATGCCAGGTAGGAGCAATCCAGGTGCATGTAAATAAAGACCACCATTTTCTCTGAGGAATTGGCTCCTTTGGTGAGGTAGGGATTTGTACTGGATCCAAGGAGGTGGCTGGCAAAGCTGAATTTCCACAMCATGAAGTGATCAAGCAGATGCTCACATTTTAGCTGTGGTGTGTTGGGGTTGTCTCCATGGAGTATTCTCAGACAATATGTGTCCATACAGATGGAAAGATGTTGTGGAATTGTTACTGTCATGAAGTCTGCCTTCTGCATGCCAACAACAGCTACAAGAGATGCTCTTGCACAGTAAAGAGAGCAGTGTCTGATTAGCAGGGGATAAAACTGTGGCATCAGCAGATCATACAAATGTTATGGTTGCAAACTGCCAAGAAGCCTGCTGTCAATTAATTTCTCTCAAACAATTCTGCGGAAAATTTTTCTTTGCCTTTGTCACTAACAGAACAGTGATGATGGCAGATTTCATTACTTCTGTAACAGCAGACTTGGAAGTGGTGTGTCTAGGCAGACCTGTCAGCAGCCCATGTGAAGGCAGGATGGGTTCATATACCTCCTCTTTTTCTGTTTTCTCAGGAATGAACTAATTAGAACAAGACCCAAAATACTCATTCTGCTATTCTGACCTTTTTTCTCCTTTTTTCCTTTTAGCATAGGTGGTTGACATACCTTTCTCAACTTCTTTTTGCAGATTTGTTTGTTCAGGTATAGTTTTTTTTCTTCTCCAGGGTCCAAACCCTAGTTGAAGGGTGTCCCCTCGCACTTGGTGACTTCCCCTGATTCTTGCAGCTTGTAAGAAAACCAAATCCAGCCTTGCTGTGAATGATCTCACTTCTTCTGTGACTCCTATTTGTCTCCAAGAGCAAAATAATTAATTCTGGTCATATAGCCGAGATCTTGCCTTAAAAATAATGCAAACTTCTGATAGAAATCACAAGTTGTCTTTCAAAGAAAGCAGTGATTTTAAGCTYTTGGACCACAAGAAGAATCTAAGCCAAGAATTGAGGCTATAGGAGATACCAAAGTCAAGGGTCCTGTTKAGCCCATTCTCTCAGGTTTCTTAGCAAGGGTACTTTCTCACACTACAAACAGTATCCCTTGAAAAAGGACTTTGGAATGATTCTAACCTCCACAGGCACAATCTGACTTGAATATTGACTCAAAGAAGCAGATAATCAAAGTGATRTAGCTGCAAACCTTTTTATTGTGGTTACATGCATCAATTTCTATCCCTGCTCTTCATGTCTCCTTCCCACCTACTTCTCTTTTATATTAAAGTGAAAGAATTTCTTTAGCCTTGTTGGTAAGTATTCAGCATTGAAAAGAATGTCTTAATCTTATTTGAGAGTAGATAACAGAACAATGAGGAATCTTGGTGGGATTTTATTTTATCTTTGTTCTTTCAGGACTGGATTGCTGCCATTACATCTCACTCTAGAATAACAGAATTGTTAAGCATGGGAAAGACTTCTCAGATTGTCTGRCCATTAAATCAACACTGCAATGTCTACCACTAAACTGTCTCTAATATTGCATCCCCACACTTTTGTACACTTTTGGGGACTGGGATCCCATCATTTCCCTTGGCARCCTGTCGCAATGCCTGACCATCTTTTCAGTAAAGAATTTTTTCCTAATATCCCATTTAAGCTTCCCCTGGTGAAACATGAAGCTGTTTTCTCTTGCCTTATTCCCATTACCCACCCTGGCTGTCCCCTCCTGTCAGGGAGTTGTGCAGAGCCAGAAGGTTCCCCCTTGAGCCTCCTTTTCTCCAGGCTGAGACCCTTCCCCAGCTCCCTCAGCTGCTCCTCCTCAGCCTTGTGCTCCAGCCCCTTCCCCAGCTCCGTTCCCTTCTCTGGACATGCTCCAGCCCCTCAATGCCTTTCTTGTCATGAAGAGCCCAAAACTGGACCCAGAATTTGAGGTGGCCTCACCAGTGCCCAGCACAGGGGGCAGTCACTGCCCTGGTCATGCTGGCCATGCTATTGCTGGTACAAGTTGCTGTCTTGCACCATAAAGTTTGGTTTTGGTTTGCAATAAATTTACAGAGTCCAAATGTGCCAGGGAATTTTTTTTTTTGTAGAAACACATAATTCTTTCTTTTCCTGTTCTTAGGAGTTGGCTTTAATAGTGCCTAAATAAATGCCTAAATCAAGTGAGATGAGACAAAGCGAGAGAGCAGAGAATGTCTCATTTGAGGATTATGTCACTCATCTGGGACTAARTCCAGTGACATCTCAAATCAATCACTGATTTAAGGAAGATTGCCAGGATAGAATAACAGTGCCTGCATAGGCACTGCCTCCCCCAGAATGCCTCTGCTGCATGGTGATGAAGAGGCTGTGCTGGACTGTGAACCAAGTGGGCACTAATTCTCTCAGGCAGACAGGGAATTACCCCTGGAACTGGATCTAAGCAAGTGTAGGTGCTCTTTCTATTGATCTTCTGACACGAAGGAGATACTTTTCATAATTTGTTAATGTAGTGCTTTTTTTCGTTTCCTTTGCTGGTTTTTTCCAAAGACTCTAAAAAAGGGATTCGGGCCAAATTGAACATTTTATGTCAAAGACATTCTCTTTTTTTTCTGGCAAGAAAAGGATGGAGTTGGATGCAAGTTTTTCAAACTTGAGACGCTCCAAAYTGAACCTGAATTTTACAAATGCATGAAGAACTTCTATAGAAAATCCCTAGGTGATTAAATGTAAGTTGGTAGACTTCAAAAACTGAAAATAACTTCAAAGAAATATTCAGAGAACTGTGAGGAGAACCTAGACATTTCTCTGTAAGAGAACAGCCTCAGTAAACCCTTCCAAATGAATTCTAGGTACTTCAGTACACACACTCCTACTCCAACAYCTGACATGCTCACCTTGTTCAAGTTCATTTTTCAGTCCATAATGAAGTGRAAGAGGAAGGAACCAGCTCGATGGTCCCTCAGTTCCTACCCCCAGCTGATTTCTCTGCAAGGCTGAACATGGAATGTCCTCATATTTGTTGTTTAGTCTTCAAAGGCACCGAGACAAGGATAGGCACCTGAGCTTCCTCTTTAGACAAATGATTAATTGGATCTTAAAATAGGTGGGAGGGATTGTTCTCTGGGGACACCCACTTCACATCACTGACTGTTGAGGGAGTCTAGAAGTTTAATTTTCAGGCTGATAACTTTAGGTTAGATGACATTTTAGTCACTCTTAACATTAAAGAGGTAATTAAAAATGTATGTAGACGTCTAAACTGACTGGTAGACATCTAAGTAATTTCTCCTTCTACCTCAAAGACAATTTTGAAAATTTCACTATGTRTGCATGTGTAGACATATTTGACAGTTTTTCCTAGGGAACTTTTGAAAATTTATTACACTCAACTTCACAAACGTCACCTTAACAATTTTCTTGAGAATTTCTTTAAACTAAAACTGCTGAAGAAGCACTGACAGGTTATATGCAGAGAAAGATGAGTGCACCAAGCTAATTTAGTATTGAAGCATCTTTTTATCTGCTTAAAAATTTACTGCAAGCCAGCCTACAATTTGCTGCAGGTCTCATGTAATAGAATATGATTAGAAGCCCATACTGAAAAGTCCACTGTGACAATTCTGAGGTAGGAAAAATCAYTGAATGTTGTAGATATTTATCTTATAATACCTTTAGCAGAAAAGCACTAAGAGTGAGGCTTTGGGCTTTCACAAATTCTAGTCAATGACTTTCATATTAAATCTTCAGGATTTTGGTTCTTCATGAGTCATTTCACTGAACAGTTCTTTTTGCTCTAAATGGGGCTTTTGAATGTTGTGAGTTTTTTCTGTAAATAAATAAATTTTGTGATTTTTTTCTGTACCTCTTTGAGATCAGTGTAGTTTGATGATCACAGCATCCTGAATACCAGTGTAGGTGTTAGGGAAGTCAGGCTGATAACATCAATGATTGACTGCAGCAGTTTTTTATTGCTTGGGAAATATTACCCAGGAGAGACATAGGTGCAGAACTGTGATTCAAGAAGTGGGAATGCCTCAAGGACATGAGCAATYTCTCGTGGTGGCAATACTTCCATCACAACTTCTGATATGTCTGTCTCATTTTGTTCTTGCCAAGGTATGGCAATTACTGCAGGGTGTCAATTAAAAATATGGCATTTCCCTGGGAAATGTGCCRCACATTAAACAGAGGCATATGTCACATGCAAGACATAAAAAGCRCATGAAGATGGACTAATGATCTGGCATCCATTATTTATGGGAAAATGAAAATAGAAGAATCACTAAAATAAATCACCTTGTATGTCTTKACAGTCAACTTTGTGCTTCATCAGGGAAGGATATAAAATTTATTGGATGYGACCTGTTCTTGACAAAATAATTTTAACTCTTTCTTATCAATTTATTATCCTGCCAATGTTTGCAAACTGATTGTTTAACAACCTTCCTCTCTGTCTTTGTGGCTTTCACAGTTGGGTTGGCCAGTCTATAAGTTTCTGGATCCTTCTGCTTATGCTGCTATTTAAAGGTAAGTATTATGTTTCCTTAGTCCCATCCCCTGCAGCCTGCCTCCACAAGTTCTAAGGGAATAATTGCTAAAGTTTAAAAGATCATTTAAGGTAGCCTCTCAAACCTTTGGAAACTAATTTTCAGCGGGCTCTGCTGTGTTGGAGACATTTTCTCATGTGTGACATATGGTCACACAAAATCAGCAGGGACTCCTTTCAGATGCCCAATCATTGTGTCCAGGACTGGAGTATCCAAGGCACCCAAACACGACTCTTRGATTGATACTCTTAGAAAATTCATTCTCTTGGAAAATTGTACTGAGTCCTGAAAGTGGAATGCATCTGTGGGAAAGTGGAATACATTTGATGAGCTGAAAAGCTGTGTTTGACTGTTTACTAGTGATGAAATCCAGTGGTGGAAATGCAGATGTTCACTGATATTTTAGATACTATGATACCTGTTTCTTCATGCCCTTTTGTTCTGGCAGCTGGAGACCAGTCAGAATATATCCCAGGGCTTCTTAAACTGCACAAGATACGTGTAAAAAACAGCTGAATCCCAGCTTTGACCTCTGTTGATGCAAGGGGAACCAAGAAAGGCTTATCTTGAATCAAATTGTTTAAGCAGCTGAATCAAATTCTGTCACACAAGACATACACACATCTACATTTCTAGAGTAAAAATAGTTTTTTTTTTTTTTTTTTCCATTTTCAAATGTAATTTCTGCTTTAATGTTACTCCTCTATAAAGAATGCTTATATTTTGCAATAATCCTACTCTATGATTAAAAATCATGRTGATGTTCAGGAAAGATGGGTGGGAACAATGCAGGTCTTGTCCGTTGTTCCCCAGTCTGGATTTTAATCTCCTTGGGACTCTCCTTGAAAGTCTATTTTTCCAGACTGATCAAGATATTTAGTTTGTGTTATGGTTGGTGACAATCTTATCCCACCTATTCCCAGCAAGACTGGGCCTGAGTTGTCAGGACACACCCATTGCTAGAYTGGACCCTTCACTGCTCATTTGCCAACGTGCAATTCTGTAGAACTCCAGATTTATCCTCTTCTTGACTTAAAAAATAAACTRTAATGTAGCTCTGTGATGTTGTGATTGATTCATGTCTTATATAAAGAGATCAGAAATAAATAATATAGTCATTTTCTATTCTCCTGGCCTGCTTTGATTTCAGGKTTTTGACAGTGATCACTTTAATGCCCATTTCCCATTGATTGTATCTCCTATATTCATATATACTCGSGTTATCCAGCACATATTCCCCTTTATCAGCACCAGCTGTCAGTCATTCTCACTGTGTTATCACCTTCCCTTGTAGCTCCCAACTATCTTCTTATATTTTATTGAAAAAGGAGACAAGATAACTCAGAGCTGAATCCAACATGCACTGAGGGGGTTTTTTTTGCCACTGTCTCTACTGAAATGTGTTGCAGGGTACTGAAGCCTGGGTTTTTCAAAGCTGTGCAGTGCAGTCATTTTCAGTGGGTACTTCTATATCATTACATTTAAAAATGCCCTGGAATGGACACCCCAAAACTATTTGCCATATTTCTGATTGGAAGAGAGRTTTCATCTGGGCCAAGTAACAGTCTCATAAATTGTTCCCAGGCACAGCTGAGGATGTATTATAGGCCAGGAACAGTTCCCAATAGGAAATTTGGATATGGCCACTCTCTTTTGAAGGCTAGGAGAATTGAAACATATGGRTGTTGTCAGATAATGCCAACTGGCCTCCAGGATAAAGAATAAACAGTGGCACWGTCCTGCTAACTGCTATGGATGCAGCCATTGCTTCCAGAAATGGAAGATAAATAAAACTAAGAGAATTGGAATCAAAGCCACAAAATATTGTGGGGGTTTTTTGCTTCATTGCTCCATATGGATTCTACTTAGGATTAAATCAACTCCATTTTCCTCCCTGGAATTTCATGCATTTACAAAACACGTGGACATTGGTCATCTGAACACAGGTAACTGTGAGCTGTTCAGACACTTTTTATCCACAAAAGAGGAATGCTTTCATTTCAGTCTAGTAAGGCTTCTAAATSAGAACAGATGAATTATGACTCAACAGTGCATATTTCATCCCAYTGAATACAAAGAGAACCTACAATGACTTGCTGATGGCATCATCTCAGACTGTAATACTGTGTGTAGCTCATCCTTTATTTCTTCAGGCATCTGTAAATTTCAGAATTTCAATTTTGCCTACTAATTTTTTTAAAAGATTTTGCTGCTCAGCAAGAGTTAGTTGACGCCATAATACTGAAACCAAGAGATTAAAACAGAATAAAACAAGCTCATGATATATCTGGTTTTCTGTGATAGTAAACTATTTATGCTGTGTAATTATTTTTTAGTCTTCATTAAAAAGAGTTCCTTTATCCAGTAACCTTATTTCTTCCCTGTTTTTTCTAGTTTGYACTTTTTATATAAATTATGATCAATATACATCTTATTTGCCAYCAGGAGCTTCCCASTAACTTTTTACTATCTTAATGTTTTTGTGTTTCAGAGCCTGCCTAACAKCTCTAAGGCCTTCCCARATTACTCTTTTCTGTAGATGAGAACCAAAGAGCTATAACATAAACTTCTCCTTGGAGTAGTAAATTCAATCATGTATTAATAAACACTCACTCTCAATTCACTCCTTGCCTCTAAACTCTGGAATATTTCTCCCCTATTAGTCAACAGAGACACCCAAGCTATCTCAATTCAATTGCTTGTTCAGACTGTCAGAATAAATAATTAAGGCAGTTCAGCAGTCCTTTGCTTTTTTTCCCCCCTGTAACTGATTGCTAGAGGTGTCTTACGAATAAAAAAGCCTCCAATTTTCCCAGACCTTCTAAGGTGCAGAGAAACTTAACCCTCACCTATCAATGGGCTGAGATATCCAAATACATCTGAGGTTTTGTGTTTTTCTTATATTCAGTTACCTTTCCTGGGCTGAGAGTCATTTCCTCTCTGACTTGAAGGTATAGAGAAGATGTTTGTTTTATTAATGGGTTTTGTTTTTATGTTACTGGATGGGCAAGTAACATAAAAACAAAACCAATGATTGAACAATAGTGTATGAGCATCTGTGCTCATACACTAACCCTTGGASAATCTAAAAAGGAAAAATGAACCCTTCTTCAGGGAGGCTGCAATGGATGGAGTTGTCTGTTGTCCTTTAAAATAGAGGGGGGAGATGCAAGTCTCATTTAATAACACACTTTCTTTCCTCTGGTTCATTAATCCAATTTTCTCAGCTTTTCTCCTCCCTTGTCATGACTCTCTTTCATTGCTTGCAAATGGACTCTTTCAATTGTTTCATACAGATATCATGGTCTGGCAGTGATGTCCTGTGTAACTCTTGGGGGTGCCAGACACCCCCAAAGGCCCTTTCCAGTTCTCCAGCATCAGGTTCTCTTCTGGAGCAGAAGCCCCATATGAAGGTCTCTCCCCATCAGGTGAAATTTCCAATTTACACTCATGCATTTCAACTCTTATCAGCTTGGCATTAAGAGTCCAGGAATGTTTTCATTCCCAGACCTGGCACCAGGGTGAATAGTTTCAAATTGTCGAACTGTTTGGATTGTTCAATCATTGCAAACCATTCACAGAAATAAAAACTTGGAGTTTGAGCTTCCTTGCCWGGGCTACCATGACAGACTTGACACAGGAGAAGGTCTTAGGTGCCCTCCATGTGTAGGTTTACTGCTTAGGAAGAGGAAAACGTGCAAGATGAATATTTGACAATGACTAGGGAAAACTCCAGGAGCAGAAGCAGAAGCAGATGAAGAAGATAAGAAGTTAATATTGACAGTGCTAGTTGTCAAGTAGGAAATATAAGTAAGTGTGGTTGGGTTTTTCATCTTGTTGTGTTCTCTTTTATGCCACATTAAAAAGTTGTGGAGGCAAGAACTGGATCTTCTGTTCCAGAAGACTGGAAYGATCCAAAGGCTCACTGGTTTGTGGAGCTACCTGAACATGTTTGGAAGTTGCTCTTAGCAGCACTGAGAAGGCAGCAGGTKCCATAATTGATGTGTCCTTAGCCTRTCCTCTCACTGGTGATGTTCCTCTCTGCTCCCTGCCTCTCYCCACCAYYGCAGTTCAGAGAAAATTAATACATTCGGCCTTTTTCTTCAAAAGGCAAGAAGGTTCTCCACATCTTTTCTCCTGCATCTTGCATATCACTTTGCCTAATTAATTTTCTTACTGCAGCACATTCTTAGGAAGAACGAGATGTCATTGTTCTTCTTGGTTCAAGACGACAGTGCCCCAAGGTGAATTTTTTTCCCTAAAGTAGTGTATGCCTTGTAATGAAAGCAGCATCCGTCTTAACTAAAGCGTCTGGAAGTCAAGTTTTCAATCAATACTCAGCAAAGCATTTCTGTCAGCTCAGCAAACACTGGCAGAGTCTTCTATATATCAGGAAGAACAAAAAAAAGTAAATATAAATGGAAAAGTTTAATTCAGAAAAGTCAGACTTTGCTTGATTTGTAGCTGCAGAAAAGAAGAGATCAAAGATTGTTTTTTTCCTCCCTTCAATCTTTCCAAAGATGAGGTGGAAATAAGAAGGAACATAATTTCATATTTTCTGCAAGACTTTACTTTGATCTAAACCTGAAATTCCATCTTGGAGACAAATTTACAGCATCTTAGAATGGTTGTGTGCTTAAGACGAGTTCATATCTCAAAAGGTCATAGAGTTACTAGAGGGGCTGGCATCTGAGAGAAGCAGGGGTGACAAAGGAAGTCCTGCCAATACCAAGGTACAAATCCTGCATGCCTGGTGACACATGARGCAAGCAAACCTTTGTGGCATCTCTTGTGGTTCTCCCTTTCCCCACCTCCTTGGATCAGATTGCCAACATTTGTTTTTAAAATAGGAGACAGAGAAACCCCAAAGCTTTTGTCTCTCAGATATAACACCAGTAAAACACATTGCACATTTTAATACAAATGAGTTTGGGAAACACTCAGATTTAATCAACTGTTTGTTTCACTGTATGTTTGTCCTGCAAAACAGATCAAGCTGTATTGGGCAAGAAGGTAGAAAATGGAAACTAAAGCAGGATACCACTCATAGCAATYCATTTTTCTTTCTGATGAGGTTATAGTCTTGCATGGTGAAGTGTCCTAAATTCAGAAAGAACTCAAATTACCATGAAATACCATTTTTAACAACGGACCATTACCTTTGAAAAGCCATTTGGCAGTAAATGTATTTTACTAAAATATTGTCCAAAGACATCTGTCAGGATTAGAGATACATTAGCACAGGTTCTTTATAGCTCAGACTAYAATGTATGTTTTCTGAAGAGGTTCAAATGTGGGGGAAGGAAGAAATTCACTTCTCTGATGTTAAACTAAACAAAAATCTAATTTGCAAAAATAGCCAGGAGTATTCAGCTGCAGTGTTGTGGTAGTGGCACCAGCAGTGCCATCAGTTCAGAAAAGTGAGGGTGTAGAAGAGCCTGAAGCAYGAAGAAATATCATCCCACTTTCTTTTCTTACGCAACTTATCTCTAAACTCCTGTAGGTGAACACAGTAGATGTGTTTCCACAAAATCAGCTGCACACCCACAGCAAATCTCATTCAGAATAAAACTGCACAGTATATCAAGAAGCTGTGCTTAAAAATAACAGCTCAGACTATCAGAGTCAGTGAGAAAAAACAAGTTCTTTTCCATGAGAAAATTCATAGTTTGGTTTAGGTTTTTCAAGGGAAGCCTTAACTTTTTTATGGTTTCTAGTTTCAGGTAGCTGTGACCCTTAACTAATCTTGGATTAGTTAAAATTTCAGATGTCTAGCAATCAARATGGGGTTTCTGTTTGTTTGTTTGCCTAAAAACAAGTGTTTGCTGAAAAGCAGAATCAATTGTTTTCTTTAGTTTTTGCCAAACAAGCATTACCCTCGGGGAGAAAAGCATGTGCTCTCATGTAGAAATTCTTCAGCTGAGAATGCTTTGAACAAATTGTTTTCTGATCAGTGAGGGTTTTTAAAGGAAAAAGTGGGGGAACATGAATGCAAATCTCCCAAACTCCCTAGCACAAATGCTATAATGAAGCCTGACTTCATGTCACACTTTCTCAGCTCGTGGTCTCAGGGCATCTGAAGTGCCTGGAAATGGAGATTCCTCTACTGCAGTAATGGATCAGTCCCTAACAAAGATAACATCAGGGGATGTTGGGAGTCATCTTCCCTATCTTCAGTCAAAGAAAGAGGAATCTAGTTTCAAATGATCACCTCTGCTCTCTCTCTGGGCACTGGAGAAAAAGGGAGACCCTCCAAACTGCTGATATAAGGACATATTTTAATTGAGAAACATTAGGAAGTGATTTTATAATTATTATGGCTTAGTTATTTCAAAATAATATCCAAAGCCTTTATCATGCTAGACAGTACACAAGGTATAAATTATTTTTTCCACATTGTCTTCCCTGTAATGGGTGATCTTCTTAAGGAGCTTAATCTCTTACATGAGTTTTTGTGGAGACTGATGTGTAGGAAAGATCTGAAATTTTAAAGTATCTCAAAACTTGTGGTTCAGAGTCTGCGAAAAAATAAATTGACATAATGTGTGCTTCAAGAGAGAGCTTTGTAAATGCCTGGRTGTGGAACAGAAGTGCCTAATCTCAACAGATAACACCTTGGACTTGAAAAGRTATCCAGACAGAGCTTGGAAATTCCATGTGCATTGTTTGGCATGCAGCAGCATTTGGGCTGGATGGGACATTTAAGGATTGTCTAATCCACCCCTCTGCCATCAGCAGGGATATCTTCAACTCCATCAARWTTTTCAGAGCCCTGTCCAACCTGACCTTGAATGTTTGCAGKAATGGAGCATCYACCACCTCTCTGTGCAACCAGTTCTASTGTTTKACCACCSTCACTGTAAAAAGCTTCTTTGTTATATCCAATCTAAAKCTGCCCTCTTTCWGTTCAAAGCCATTAYTCCTTGTCCARTCATAAAATATCTGTACCCATCTTTTTTACAGGCCCTGATTGTCCTCACCATCYTTCATGGTGCTGTCCAGACCTATTTACTTAGCACTTCAAAACACAGTGAAGTAACTGAAGCCGTCTGAGAGAAAATAAGGAATTTGAATTATAGTTGTACTAGAAAAGTTAAAATGGTCTTAATCACAGAGACACAAGCCAAGTCTGCGTAATAAACAGGGAGGTTGTTCTAAAATRTCACTAACCAGTGTAAGTTGCCCATTCTGAATGCCTATGAAATGTGACATTACTTAAATATACTGCACATCATAAAATGTCAACATTGCTTCAGAGTCTAGGGTGTGATTCAAGAAAGAATCCTGTGGGGAAATATTTAGGCATGTATTTAGGTGATTGGATTTTAATGCATGTTTAGAGCTAAGCATGAACAGAGATGGAGTTATGTCTCTGCTTAAATACTTTTCTGAATTGTCAYTTCAATTACACTGTTTTAAACCCAAGTACATCTGCTACAATTTCTTAAATTACTTTGGATTCGCTCCTGTGCAAAAGATCTCCATTGGTTCAGCTTCATTTTATTCAAAGTTGSTCTTTAGTCATATAAGCAGTTTCACCAAGGATGAGTCTGTTCTGATAGAAATTAGGGAAGGGGTGATTTTCTTCTGTCACATCCCTTAGGCAATATAAATACACTGTTATTTTTAGTAATTCTGTACAGAACTCTTTGAGCATGTCTATGGTGGAAACCAGAGGTAAAAACATTGATGAAAAACATTATAGAGGAAAGTAAAAAGATTTTCAAGCACGTTTAAAATGGTTGGGATTTGTTTTGTTTTAAAAACCCCCAAGAATAAAAGCATTCAGTATATAGGTTGGCTACAAGCATTCAGTATACAGGTTGGCTACTGGAAAAAGTCCCCCTTTGTTTTTAAATATATTGAATTTAGCTTCCTTATGAAATGTTTGTTATGTTCTCAKTTCTTCTTTTGAGCCCTTAGGGATATTTCAACCTCGTTAAAATGTGCCATCTGCCAGAGACATCCATTATAAAATTACAACAGCAGAAATTTATGTGCCTGCTCCATTCTTAGGAGAAACAGCAACACCTTGAAGTTAAAAGAAAGTAGCAGGATTTTACAGACCAGCTTTCTTAAATTAGGTTTCCTCAATTAGCACCATACAATCAAATAGAGCAAGTTCTCACTAGCACCAAATAGAGAGAAGATAATTTCCCTTGTGAGGCCAGCTAAGGTTATGTGATTACTCCCATCACAATTTTCAGCTCAAAAAAAGTCAAGTTTTTGCTTGGCCCCTGAAAGCATGGCATAAAGAAATTTTTAAAAAAGACAAGAACAACAAAAGAAACAAATAAAAAACCCCAACAAAAACAAAGAAACAGAAAAAATATATAAATATATATAAATAATTCCTACCACATAAATAATTATACCTTTGCCAATATTGTTATTGGAGTATATGGCAGTCAAAAACTTGTGTTGTTTTGCAAGACCACAGATGTCTTGAGGTATTTTTGAATCTGTTATATTTACAYGTTCTTCTATGAGAGTTAAATAACACCAGAGCCCCACAGGGTGCTCAAGAAGTGAACTTTACAGAGTTAACTAGAAGYATTCTTATTTAARCCAGTCARATAYATAATCCAGAGATATTTTCTTCTTCATTTTGGCARAAACTGTCAACAAAGAAACAGATTAAAGTCATAAATTATGGAATATTCCCTGGTTGTGGTGAATGATGCCAAATTCAATTATCACAGAATTCTACAGAAAAGCTTAGATGAGACTTTTCTCTCATATTTTAGTCTCCCAGATTCCAGCTTCATTGGCTCAGAGTTGTACACAATTTATTAATTCAAAAGTAGAGGAAAATACATTTTAGAGAGACCAAAGAATAAGAGATCACCTTCAGTTTGCCAGGAATGGTRGGGGCTCTGTCTCACTGTGAAGGAAATAATCTCTTTTCTGCCTGTTTTCTTCTAGCTTGAACTGTCTCTCAAAAAAGCCATGAGCAAGACTCAACAGAATTATTGTAATGGACAGAAGAAGTCACAGTGGAAATTGTTATGGAAATAGCAATCCAATAGCAAAAAGAACAACAAGATCCACATACTTGTGTGAGTGGTGATGGAGTGACCAGTGATGATTAATGCTGCAAGAGACCAGATCTGGCAGGTGACTCTTGTATTTTGTGGTTTCAAAGCAAGGCTCACCCAGTTTAGGGCAGCACCAGCCCAGAGGTGGGGAGGGTGCAATATCTACAGAACTTCTGCATGGAGTGTGACATTCAGTTTACATGCTGCTTCACCCCACACAATTTTAGGCAATTAAGAGGTACCTATATTAATTGGTTTTTTTGCACTGGTCTTCCTTGTAATCACTGGGAAGAGTGGTTACTGAGATCAGGAATAGCTGCTGGGGGTCCCACTTTGCCTTTGGCTGTAGAGAGCCTTGGGCAAGCAGGAACCTCAGATGAGTGTCTGAGGGTAGGAGGGAGCAGCTGGAGCCTCAGGGTGCACCAGAGGAAGGTGTTGAATACCTATGATACATTTCCATCCCATGGAAACCAGCCATGAGCTGAAAAAAGGGGTCTGACTTGAAGGCACGATGATTTTCTGCCTTCTAAACCCKGTGAAGGAGGAAGTTTCTGTATAATGCTCTGAGGAAAATAAAAAATGGGGCAAAGGGAATGCAATATCAAGTATCAGAAGAGTATGTGTGTTAGAAAACATCCTCCTCTGGGCAGCCACATATGTGCATCAGGGAGGGAACATTATTTGGTCACACCAACTTTATCCTCTTTTTTTTTCCCTGTGCAGGGATGGAGCATTGAAGAGTTACCTTTCTGTGACTGTGTAACATCAGAGGAACGGGGTGTAATTCTGTGCAAGTAGGAATGAATGAGACATTAACTCAGAGCAGAAAGAAGAAATGCATTTCCCAGCAATGACAGGGATGCCCTGCAGCTTCAGCCATGCTCTGCAGCCCAAGGTCTGCAGGGGGAATGGTTGTACCAACASGTGCTGGAAGTGGGGAAGCATCCAAGCAGTGATGACAACAGTGGGATTTTGGTTTTCAGCATGTGTCTGTTGATTGTCAGTGTTACAGGCTCTGAGGTRGTGAGAAGCCTGCAATGTGTTTTCCTCGTTGTCATCACCTCCACCTCTATCTGTTCAAGCATCATAACGTACTCTTAAATAAACTCACTCTTCCTTTCCCTTAGTCTTTCTCCTCTTTATGCAAGTTCCTTCTCTATTTTYCTTTTGCTTTGGTTTTTTTCTCCTCTTTGCAAGACCCAAGTCTCCTGTGGAGTGATATTTCTGACAAACTCTCAGGAGCTCTACCTGCTTCTCTTTGCTCCCATCCCCTCCTCATGACTGTGTTTGTTCCTCATGGTCACACTCCTTCCCAGCTACTATCTGMCTATTTACTGTTTTCCTTCCCTTGGACCCAATGTCCTTGGGGAACTATAAAATTGCAGTCTACATTTTCTGAAGTTTTAATTTATTTTTGGATACCATCTTGAAAAAAAAAATCTTCATCTGCTCTTTCAGAAAGGGCTGTGAATCAAGGGCTCACACCAAATTCAATGGAGTTAAGGTGAGAAATGGCATGAGGAAGATGAGAATATTCTTTCTTTCATTCTTCCCCTGCTTTACTCACTTGGTTCCAGAAATGCAAGAATTTCTATTGTCAGTCCTTGTAGGGAGATCACATCAGAAAAACACAATGGTGCTTTTGGCATTTTGCCCTACAAAGAGTTTTGCTCGAAACCTGCCAGRGTCAGCTGCTTTTCCTCATGGAGGAAGGATCCTTCAGCACACAGCAATGCAATGTGGCATTAAAAACCTTCATAAAACAGCCAGGCTCCAGCAAACCTGAAATGATACTCTTCCACCTCTTGGGAGTGGAGCAAGCACCATTAGGAACAGCATCAGGAGACTTTCAGCCCCACTCTGCCAATGCAGTGAAATTTGCTGGGTTTAATCAGCCCAGAGAGCAGGTTCCTGCTTTGTCAGAGTTCAGATTCAGTTGCAGAAAAAATATGCAAAACTCTCACTAATGAAACAAAACTTTTTCATTTTATCCTCAGAAATACAAACATGTATTTAGATAGTTAGTTCTATTTTAAGGTTGTTTTTCCATCTCATTGGTTAAAGTAAGTAAATGCCATTCTGATTAGGGAATTTAAGATTTTGACATCTAGTTCCACTAAGGATGCTGTCCATGGCAATTAAAGATGAATCTCATTATTTTGCTCTTGAGCAGAGCTTAAGCTCTGGAATGCCTGGACTGTTATTCCTAGAGGTGAATTTTGCTGTGATTTCTAAGGCAACAAAGAAAGATGTTTGGGGAAAACAAA